>CARXXK010000002.1:27426410-28026410 GCA_949089665.1 Macrosiphum euphorbiae
GCTGGCTGTGAACATACAAATATATACTACTGATTTATGCTGACTTTGAATGTACACTTAAACCAATATACACTTGTCAACCAAATGATACAGAGTCTTTTACAAAATGTTATCAGAAACATATACCTAATAATTTTTGTTATTATATTAAATATAGTAATGGTGATTATAAACCTCCTGTAGAATATTCTGGTCCAAACGTAGCTCAAGTATTTTATGATTGTATGAAAGATGAAGAAATACTTATTTCTGAATTATATGATAAAATAGTTCCTATGGAAACATTGAATGCAGAACAATTAAATAATTATAATAAATCTGATAAATGTCATATTTGTGAAAGATGTTTAGATGAATTACCTCCAGTTTTAGAGAAAAAATTTAAAATAATTATTGACACTATTAAATATTATAAAAAATGTAATGCTGAGAAGTATCGTATTAAATCATTTGAAGATAAACTTAATGAAGAAACAAAAAATAAAAAAATAAATATGAAAAAAGTTCTTGATCATGACCACTTAACTGGAGAATATAGAGGAGCAGCACATTCTATATGTAATCTTAATTACCAAAATCCATGTTTTATTCCAATTGTTTTTCACAATCTTTCAGGTTATGATGCCCATCTATTTATAAAAGAATTTGGGAATGATAATGAAAAAATAAAATTAATCTCAAATAATGAGGAAAAATATATTTCTTTTTCAAAAATGATGTCACGTGAAGTAAATAGGAAAGGTAAAGACATAAAAATATGTACAGAATTAAGATTTATTGATTCATTCAAATTTTTACCTAGTTCTTTAGAAAAGTTAACAAATAATTTAAGAAATGATTCGAAATTAAATTTAAAAAATAAATTTAAAGAACTTAGTAAATATTTTCCTGAAGAACATTTAGATTTAGTTACTAGAAAGTTAGCATATCCCTATGAGTATATGGATTGTAAAGAAAAATTTAATGAAACATGTTTACCTCCTATTGAAAAATTTTATAGTTCTCTCACAGATAAAAATATAACTAAAGAGGAATATGAAAACTCACAGAAAATTTGGAAAGTGTTTAATATACAAAATATGCGTGAATTCACTAGTTTATATAATAAGATCGATGTTTTATTATTAACAGATATAATAGAAAATTTTAGAGATATTTCTTTAAAAAATTATAAATTAGATCCTATGTGGTATTACACAACACCAGGATTTGCGTGGGATTGCATGTTAAGAATGACAAAAGTAAAATTAGATTTATTAACAGATATAGATCAAATATTGATGTTTGAATCTGGAATCAGAGGTGGCTTATCTCAATGCAGTCAAAGATATTCAAAAGCAAATAATAAATACATGGGAGATAAATTTAAAAAAAAGGAGGAATCAATATTTTTAGAATACTTGGATGCAAATAATCTTTATGGGTGGGCAATGAGTAAATATTTACCTACTGGAGATTTCAAATGGGTTGATAATCTGAATGATTTTGATGTAATGAATATTTCTGATAAATCATGTAAAGGTTATATTTTAGAAGTCGATTTATCTTACCCTAAAGAACTCCATGATCTACATTCAGATTTCCCTTTAGCACCAGAAAGACATTTTGATAACAAACAACTTCCAAAATTATTAACAACTTTGTATGATAAGAAAAAATATATAATACCTACATTATGAAACACTAAAATTATATATTAATTTAGGTTTAAAGATAGAGAAAATTCATAGAGTATTAGAATTTAGTCAATCTCCTTGGTTAAAAGTTTATATTGATTTTAATACTAATCTTAGATCAGAAGCTAAGAATGAGTTTGAAAAAGAATTTTTCAAATTAATGAATAATAGTGTTTATGGACGTACTATGATGAATGTTAGAAATCATGTTGATATAAGATTATGTTCTAATGCATACCAACTAGAAAAATTAATTACAAAACCAAATTTTGACCGAAGGACAATTTTTACAGAAAATTTAGCTGCCGTACATATGAAAAGAACACAAATATCTTTCAAACAACCAATATATATAGGAATGTGTATTTTAGATTTATCTAAAATGTTAATGTATGATTTTTATTATAATATTATAAAGAAAAAATATGGAAATAGAGTTAGATTGTTATATACAGATACAGATTCACTAATATTAGAAATAAAAACTAATGATTTTTATCAAGATATGAAAATTATGTTAGATCATTTTGACACATCAGATTATCCAAAAGATAATATTTATGGTTTACCTTTAGTTAACAAAAAAGTTTTAGGCAAGTTTAAAGATGAGTTAAATGGAAAAATAATGTCTGAATTTATAGGTTTAAGATCTAAATTATATTCTCATCGAATCTTAGATACTGAAAAAGAAATTAAAAAAGCTAAAGGTGTTAAAAAAAATGTTGTACAAAATAAAATATGTTTTAATGATTTTGAAAAATGTTTACTAACAAAAGAATCAAAATATGTTAAACAAAATTTATTTAGAACTAAAAAACATGATATTTTTACTGTAGAACAAAACAAAAAAGCTCTAAGTGTGTATGATGATAAAAGATTTATTTTGGAAAATGGTATTGATACATTAGCTTGGGGACATTATAAAACAAATATAGATAGAAATGATTTTGTAAACCATCTCAATACATTGATTAGAAATCAAAATCAAAAAGATTAGAAAAATATTTTTAATAGAACAATGTTAAAAAAAAATTTTTTTTACTAACATAAATAATAGAAATGGAAAATTGTAAAAAACTTTTAGATATGATCCAAAGATATAAAAATATACTAAAAGAGTTATCAGAAATTGAATCATCTATGTATAATTTAGAAACTCATGTATCATCTTTATATCAATCTTATGATAATAAGTATAGTTACAATCGTTACAAAAACAATTTTAAGAAATTATTTGATTATTTTAAGAAAATTCATAATGAATTAGCGAATCATATAATGAATAATTGGTTTGAAATTTAATGTTCACTAGTTTGTTGTTAGACTTTTTTTTAATAGAACAATTCTATTAAAAAATATTTTTTAATACACTATATTACATTTCGATTTTAATTATTAATATCATAAGTATTATGAAAAATATTTTGGGTGTATTTAATAAGTTTTGCGAAAAATATTTTTATTATTATTGCATTTCATAAGTTTTGCGAAAAATTTTTTTAATTATTATTGCATTTCAATTTTCTGATCTTTTTGCACATTGTTTTCTTTGTGATCTTTTACTGATATATTATGAGGTGCGCCAGGACTGGTACATATATGTTTCACACGCATATAGAAGGACTGGTCTGATAATTACCTTGTATATTGTGATTTTTGATTTGAGTGATACCTGTTTTGATTTTAGTATACTCGTTACTCCGTGGTGAATCGAATGACAATACTCTTGGGCTCGGCGTTTAAAAAAAAAAATAGCCCAGGAATCCCAACACTAATATCAATTATATATCAGTAGTATAGGGGTCACTATGGTACACTTTCATTTTAAATGCAATATTTCCTAAAATATTTTTTCATAGAAATTGAAATGCAATATTCCTTTAATTATTTTGCAAATCGTGAAACGCAATAATTATTAAAATATTTTTCAAAAAATCTGAAATGCAAAAATACTAAAAATAATTTTCATAGAAATTGAAATGCAAAAAATACTAAAAATATTTTCCTATGGGGGACTTCGGCACACGTGACATTTAAATGCAATAATTACTTAAAATATTTTTCAAACATCTGAAATGCACCAAAACATTTTTTAATAGAATTGTTCTATCAAAAATAAAAATCGAAATAGCATATTTAATTGCAAAATGTATTAAAAAGAAATTGAAAAAATTAATTGAAAAATTAAAAATATAATAAATAATAAAAATAATGGAAACAACTATCAAAGATTTTAATAAATTACAAGAAAATGAAATGCAAAACGAAATAGAAAAATCATTATTAAATAATGAAATCTTTGTTAAGTTCTGTAAATATGAATACTATAATACTAATAATAAAAAAAATATAAAAATCATGAAATATAATCTAAATACAATTCCGATTAAAGGAAATATTTTAATTGTCGATCATGGACACAATATTTCTGGAAATGGAAAGCCTTATGCTTCTAAAATACTAGAATCGCCAACATGGCTTGAAATTTGTAAAATAGCTAATGATTTAATAAATACAACCGGTACTTATTTTTTCAAATATCTCCATGATATTTGTGTTGTTCAAGATTTAGGAAACATTAAAAAATGTTGTCTTGGTATGGGAGGTACAGATTCCGATCACAAAATGCTTAGAATATAACTATATTATTAATTTAATTTTTAATAGAATTGTTCTATTAAAAAATAAAAATAACATATTTAATTGCAAAATGTATTAAAAAGAAATTTAAAAAATTAATTTAAAAATTAAAAATATAATAAATAATAAAAATAATGGAAACAACTATAAACGGTTTTAATAAATTACAAAAAAATGAAATGCAAAAAGAAATAGAAAAATCAATATTAAATAATGAAATCTTTGTTAAATTTCGTAAATATGAATACTATAAAAATAATAATATTAAAATAATGAAATATAATCTAAAGGAAATATTTTAATTGTCGATCATTGTCGCAAAATTTGTGGAGATGGAAATGGAAAGCCTTATGCTTCTAAAATTCTAGAATCACCAACATGGCTTGACATTTGTAAAATAGCTAATGATTTAATAATTACAACAGGTAAATTTTCAGAAAAATATCTCTATGATATTATTGTTCATCAAGATTTAGGAAATATTAAAATATGTACCCTTATTTATGGAGTCGACTTTATTAGACCATTTATTAATTTAATTTTTCAATAGAATTGTTCTATTAAAAAATGTTCAATATTTAACGCGTATCCCATTCGGACATGCGTTATTAAAATCCAAAAATCTTTGAAAACGATTTTACACTATGATACTTTGAGGGGGACTTATAAAGAATTAAAATCAAAAATGTTTAATGTAAAAATAAAGATTCTAACATAAATAGCAACGGAGTTATACTTAAATGAAAAATATGAAGCGGGGGGTAAACTTTTAATATGTAGTGTAGATAAGTATATAAAACATATCTGTGTTGTTCCGACTTGATAATATCAAATATTAAATGAAATATAGGACATATACGATCGCGTTATTTTTTAATATTTTTAATAGAAATATGGAAAAAAATGCAAAAAATCTACAAAATCATTCCCAGCTTTGCAGATACCCGTTAGGAAAAAAGGAGGCCGGAACTCTTTTACAGATATCTGCAAAGCTATCGTGGGAGGTGAAGTTACCCAAGCGCTTTATCCAGCAGGTTAAAGGCAGTTTTTCAGTAGATTGCATAGGTGTGTGCACCCACCTATACAATCTACCGTTAACGTCTTCAAAGCCTGATGAAATTAGTAGGTGAATATGAGCGCCACACATTCTCCCACTAGTTTCAATCCGACCAAGAACACTTTTAAATCAAACGCGTTAACCACTGAGCTACAACACTTGGGCATGTATAATGATTATTTAAACACTATTTAAATAATTCGATAAACAAACATCATAATATAAACTATACATATATATTATGATAAGATATTCAATACCGGATGTTAAAAAAATAATCAGTCCAACGTTGATATATATATTAATACGATTCATGAGACGGACGGACAGACAGGCGGACGTTCAATGTTATTATGTCTGTCCGTCTGTCCGACTGTCTGTCCGTCCGTCCGTCTGTCCGTCCGTAAAGATTAACATTGTTATGTTATTTAGAAATAAATATAATTTAAATACGCGATTTAAAAAAAATACATCTCTATTATAATAAATAATAGAAATGGAAAATTTGAAAACACTTTTAAATGAATGCAATAATAAATATGAATATGTAAAATTGAGTGACTTAAAAGAAGCACAAACTTATGATAATAATAGTCGATCAGTTATATTAGACAAAAATATAGATTAGTTTTACCTGATAGTTATATTGAAGTATTATCAATAGAAAGTATATTGTTCTATAACACTAATCCAAAAATCAAATACAAATTATTTTATATTCAACCAAATATTTATTGGTTTGAGACCTAATTTAAATACGCGATTAAAAAAAAAAATACATCTCTATTATAATAAATAATAGAAATGGAAAATTTGAAAACACTTTTAAATAAATGTAACGATCAATATGATTTTGTAAAAGTATGTGACTTAGAAAAAGGAAAAAAATATGAGGTTACTCGTTTCAAATATATTGATACAATTTATGGTAAGACAATAGTTGTTATATTAGATAAAAAATTGCAAGTATTTTTACCAGATAGATTTTTAGATGTGTTTACAAAAGAAAATATTTCATTATATAATCTAAGTTCGAAAAAATGTAATCTTGTTTATAATGAATTACAAAATTTAGATAACGGAAGCACAAAGCAATTGATACAATTTGAATTAAATAATAATATATAATTATATAATTATAATAAATATATATAATTACTTTTATAAATGGTATTTATAAAAGTTAAAAACGGTTGTATTTATTTTTCAAACAAATATTATAATAATAATGATTATAAAATAGGTCTGGATTCAATATTTATTAAAGGGTTAAATTGGTTTAATATTGAAACAGATTGTAAAATACAAATTAATGATAAATTTATAGAAATAAAAAAAGGAGAATATAGTATTAATGAATTAAACAAACAATTTCAACCTTTAGTGTTATCTTATGTTAATAAAAAAATTGAAATAAAATCTCCTTGTTATTATAATTTAGATGAAAATTTAAAAAATTATTTAGGTTTTCAAAACATAACAATTGATTTTTTATTAACTAATTACTAAAACTGATTAATAAATCAGCAATGTATGTTCCTACTTCCAATGATCAATATATAAATATAGAGAAAGAATGTCAGATTAAAATATATAATAATGATGATGTAAATTCAAATACAATTTATAAAATACCTATTGGTATTTATTCATTAGCTGAATTAGAAGCAATATTGAATACTGATAGAAATGATGATATAATACTTACAATAAATGAAAAAAATAAATTAAATATTGATACTAACTTGCATGATTATAATATTGATGATTATTTAATGAATCCTATAAATTATTATACACAAGGTTTTTTTTAAAAATGTTAATGGTGTTATAACGAGTCGAAGTAATAACATTAAAACTATGATAAAGGGAAATTATACAATTGATCAATTGAATAGTAAATTACCATTAGGTATTAAATTACAAAATGATAATAATTGTATTACATTTACTTCAAAAACTGATTTTTTGATGGATCAAAATTTTAAAACAAGTTTAGGGATTGATAAAATGTATTTTTTATATAAAAACATTGGAGAAGTCTTAAATAATAATAATATAAATAAACGATTTTTAGAAGTACATTGCAATATAATTGAAAAATCTTTTTCATCTGTTAAGGATAGTCATCACATCGAGGAAGATGTTTTGTATAATTTTTATTATGATTATTATAATCCATATACAAAAACTAATTCAATAATATACATACCAGTTAAAGGACATTTTCAAGAAATAAAAATAGATATTATAGATCAAAATGGTAATAAATATGTTTTTGATAATGATGATTTTATTGTTTATCTTGATTTAATTAAAGAATAAATATTAAATTATTTTTCAATAGAAATATTCTATTGAAAATAATAGTCACTAGGAGATAAAGGTTGGAGTACTCCAACATTTTATATTTTTATATTTTTATATTTCTTCAATAGTACCTTTTTCAACATCAAACAAAAATTCATCTTCTCTTATGAAAAAAATATAACAAATTGTATCTTTAGGTAAATCTTCATGTAACTCAATATGTAAAATAATATTTTTTTTATTAAAAAGGATATTTTCTGGTTGATAAACTGTTTTAGTTAGAAATATTGATCTATAATCCTTAAAATCAGTTGGATCATTATACATCAATGGAAGTTCTTGAGTATTTTTATGAAAAGTTAATTTATATGACATCAAATCATCATAAAATTGACAAATTTTATTATTATTAAAATCTTCATCTTGACGTTCTGCAGGATAATTTATTCCATTTAATTCAAAACTATAGTTTCTAACACGACAATTATCAAATTCACCAGGGTCATGATCTTGAGGATTTAATTTATTTGTTTGAAATCCAAAACCACAAAACGTAGGATCATTTCTACCCCGATATTCATTTGTTACATTAATTTTAATAGTTTTTCCTTTTATATTTCTTTCCTCAATCATTTGCCACGTTTTAAAATTAAAAGTATACTTTTTTTCTTTAGAAAATGTAGTTATTTCATTTACCAATAAAACATTTTGTAAAGCAGCGTATCGTACAACTGGAATTTTAATTGAAAATTCATCAATAATAATTTTACCATCTTCTGTTCCTATAACAGTTTTTCTTACCTCTTTACCATTTTCAATAACTACATCTTTTTTTAGTAATGCATCATCATCTGTATTTCTAGTAAAACATAATTCCATATCACATTCCCATTGCTCAACAAGATTATAACCAGCTTTTTTTATTGATGTACTTCTTTCAATTGTTTTTTGATACAAATCATCCATTGTTTCATGATTTATATTATTTATAGTTTCTCGATCTTTATAACATTTAGTACAACCGTGCCAAAAACATCCATGATATTGATAAACCGTTTTTGATTTATTATCAAATCCATCTACTTTAGCTCCTGCTATTATTATTTCGTTCCCATTTAATGCATGTGAGATATTTTTATTATTAAAATGTTGTAACCATGTTATCGATTGTTTTGAATAATTTTCATTTTTTTCTTTATCTAAAACAGCTATAGTATCTTCTAACAAATATTTTGATCTGTAAATACTCATACAAACACCTGCTATAGTTGTATAGCAAAAAGGATCAATGCTAGCTATATCCAAAAATTGTTTTCTTAATTCTAAACATCCTCTTCGTAAAATATCTACATCTGAATTACAGTAAGCCTCTAATTCTTTTTTAAAAATAAATATATAATTTTCATTAATTTTTTCATTATACCATTTTTCAAATTCTAGTTTATTCTCTGGTTTCATTGTTTCGACTCCATAATATTTTTTATCAAGTAATTTACCAATATAATTTTGATTTTCTACTGTATTGAAGAAATGCGGAAAGTAACCTTTTTTCAGTTCTTTAAGACCAAACGTTTTGGGAAAACTACTGAGAGGACCTTGAATAAAATTAGAACTATCTATTATTCTTATACTTAAATATTTAATTTCTAATAACATTAATTTTGTACCATTATAAATTGTAAATGGTTTCAGAGTGTTATCAACCAAGTATTTCAATATAAATTGTGAATCGTATGCTTTTGCATAATGTGCTATAAATGTATAACCCCTATATTCCTCAGATATTACTTGTTTATAAAATTCTTCATTTGTATCAAATATAATTTTATTTCCTTCAAAATCATGAGCAATTATTTTATTTGCGATATGAGTTCCTGTTTCTTGCTGAGCTTCATAATCAAAAAACAAATATTTTTCTGTATAAGAACATTGATATGGTTTATTTGTACCTCCACATTTTGTACATCCTACTAAGCATTTACCACCTTTTGCTAATCTACGTTGCATATAACATTGATGTTCATTTATTTTCACTTCTTCTAGACAATTTCTACATTTACTATAACCACAATTATGTTCCCTATCTCTAAACAATATTCTATTACAATCAATACATTTATATACATAGGCACATACATATTCGTGATTATCTAAACATTCTTGATTATAACAATATCTATTACATTTTTCACAATATATTTTATTTTTTGTACTAATTGAATGTTCAAATCTCTCACCATAATATGTACACAATTTACATATATTTTTATTTTTACCACATTTATGTTTATCTTTATTTTGATATGGTTTATCGCACTTATTACAATAATAACACAATCCGTAGAAAGCTTTAGCTGATTTAATAACATCAAAATGATTACCATTTTTATACAAATAAATTTTAGTTTCTTTATCCTCACCCTTATAAATTAAAGTATTTAAATTTTCAGCACAAATAACATTTATTTGAATATCTAGTGCAAGTTCCACATTCTTAATATCATTCAATGTAAATCCTTCTTCGTTATATTCTGGTAACATATTACATAATTCTAAAGCTAAATCTTTTTGAATTTTTCTACCTATCTTCAATTGTTTAATTTCATTGGGGTCTAATTCATTGGGACCTAAAATATTGTTTGTTTCAATAGATAATGCAACAGCAATAGCTCTCGGACAACATAAATTAGCATCGTTATTAATCTCAATAATACTTCTTTTTGTTTTTATATTTTCTGATAAATTAATTATTTTGGTTCTTCTTGAACCTCTTGGTATTTTCACTAATTGAACTTGAAAAGTAGTTTCTGTTATATCAATTGTTTCAGCTGAAGTTAATATGTTAACAATAATTGATTTTAAGTTTGTTAAAAAATTATCAGATTTCATGCCAGTAGATATAGTATTTTTTAAATTTGGATTCATCACTATAATATTTATTTGATCACCTTTTTCATAACTTGAATTTTTTTGGACAAGTTTTAACATGGAATCTAGAGCTTTATGTACATAATAAATTTTGTATTTTGCATTACACAGCTTTAGATCTTTTATTAAAGCTTCTCTAAACCGAATTTTATATTCAGCTTCATGTATTTTAAATTTCTTTTGGATTTGTTTATTCATTTGAATTATATCTATCAAATCATAAACATCTGATGTTTTTTCTAATGAACTATTAAAATAATTTTCTTCAGTGAAAATTGTTTTTTCTAACTTCTGAAATGGATTATTGTTTAATGAACTATTAAAAACTTCATCCTTGAATATATCTTCTTGAAATTTACGAAAAGGTTGTTGCTTTCTTGTTAATTTAATTTTTTTTATTAAACATTCTTTATTAAGTTTGTAAATTTGTTTTATATCAAAACTTCGAGCTATTGACTTAAGCTCAGAAGTTGTTAAATCGCAAATTGTATGACCTCTCCTAATTCTTGATATAAGATCATTTTTTTTAAGGGTACTATAACCCTTAAGTTTAGCCTCTTTTGCTATTAACTTAAGCTCAGAGACTTTCATATTTTCTAATATGCTTATAGAATTTATATTTGCCATTATTTTTATTATTTATTATATTTTTAATTTTTAAATTAATTTTTTAAATTTCTTTTTAATACATTTTGCAATTAAATATGCTATTTCGATTTTTATTTTTGATAGAACAATTCTATTAAAAAATGTTTTGGTGCATTTCAGATTTTTGAAAAATATTTTAATTAATTAATGCATTTAAATGTCACGTGTTACGAAGTCCCCCATAGGAAAATATTTTTAGTATTTTTTGCATTTCAATTTCTATGAAAATTATTTTTAGTATTTTTGCATTTCAGATTTTTTGAAAAATATTTTAATAATTATTGCGTTTCACGATTTGCAAAATAATTAAAAGAATATTGCATTTCAATTTCTATGAAAAAATATTTTAGGAAATATTGCATTTAAAATGAAAGTGTACCATAGTGACCCCTATACTACTTATATCACATAATATGATCATCATCAGCTTATCAAAAAAACGTCGTCTTTAGACTTTAGAGTTTAGACACACAGATAATAATACGGACCCTATACGCTTGTATTATTCTGTACCTCTGTGGTATTATCACACGGAGTGACTAGTGTTGACTGTTTGTATTAAATTTAAAATTCTTAAATATAATAGAAACTAAAAAAAAAAGTGTAGCTTGTAACTTTCATATAAAGTTACAGGAAAGTGTGTAACTAGTTACAAGTTACAAGTTAAATTAAAAATGTGTAACTTGTTACAAGTTACAAAAGTAACCGAGATACATAACTTGGTTACATGTAACTATGATATGCCCAACCATGTCTATGGACTTCAACATATTGGACCTTTTTCTACTGATTTCTTGTAATAATGACGTGGAGGTTAATGCAAAGTTACCACAAGTGGTATTAAATAATTCAGGGCTTTCTTTTTGTAGAGTTTCACATATTTTTTCTGTTTTGTTATAAAAATTAATTGTTTCTATATATCTATTATTATAATTATCCAAATTAATATATATTAATAATTTCCAATCGGAATTGGTTAACCTTAGTGAACCTCGATTTTCGAAGTAGATCCCACTCTCATGTGGAATCGTTGAAACATTGTATGGCGAATTTTGCGTTTGAACGGCGTGAAAAGCTCCTATTATGAACTATTATGAACCTATAATTAAATTATATTAATGTACATCTATGAGTAAATTAATTATTACTATTCTTTAAATAATTTAACATGATTTTTATGTAGAGTAGCCATTCGTTTTTCTTTTTGTATTTTTACGTTATATTCTAATACTTTTTTTACCGGATACGGTCCCACCCATGTTGGTGTGAGCTTATGTTTTCTAGAATGGTCAAGTATTAGTACACTATCTCCTACATGTATATTCTGTTCATTCTGTCCTTTATCATAGTATTCTTTTGTCTTATGTTTAGTCTTTATAAGCAGTTCCCTTGCAAGTCCGTATGCACTATGCTGCTTGCATTTTTTGTTTCATTTCATATGCATAATTATCGATTTGCCTAATAAATAACCCCGGAAAAAATAACCCCGAAAAAATAACCCCGTGAAAAAATAACCACGGAAAAAATAACCAAAATAACTATAATAAAATTGATTTGTAAGGTTGTACATGCAGGCCTAAAACAAATTGTCAAATTTTTAAAAATTATTCACCATAAATGGGTAGGTAATACAATACAATTTCAATAATATAATAATAATTTAAAACAAATTGTCAAATTGTTCAATCACGGTAAAAACGAATGGAAATGTCAATAATAATATATAAATAAAAAATATTCACCATAAATGGGTAGTACAATACAATTTCAATAATATAATAATAATTTAAAACAAATTGTCAAATTTTTCAATCACGGTAAAAACGAATGGAAATGTCAATAATAATATATAAATAAAAAATATTCACCATAAATGGGTAATACAATAATAATAACCTAAAACCTAACCTATAATATATATAATATTAATATCTATTTTATAATCGTTTTCTTAAATTAAAGGATATTTTTTTCAAAAACATGTCTACTTCAATTTCGTTTGAATTTAACCGTTCACAAAACGTTTTTAATCTCTTTTGAGCAGTTTTTGATTTAGAACATTTAGTTTTGGACTCTCCTACAGTTTGCAAAACAAGTTTTGCACGGTCAGCCGACATTTTTTTTTAGTTTTTTTTCTAAAAATATCAATAAAATTTTATTTGTTGGTTGCAAAAGCTTGAAAATTTAATAGAAGGCTCCTAATATATTGTTTCAAAGGCAGATGAAAAATATTAAAAATCCTTAGGCACAGTTTTTTTTTATAGGTAAGCATTTAAAGATCAAATTTTGACAAAATTTATCAAAATCTCGAAAATTATCAATCATTGTAATTAATAAATTATAAAATGTTCAGTTTTTATAGCTAAGGGTTATAAATTCAACACAAAGGTTCTCATAAATAGTTCATACTATAACCAAAAAATCTAAAAAATATATGAACACACTTATTTTTTACAGACATTTTAAATTCAAATTTGGACGAAATTACATATTAAAAAACCTAGAATAACTATTTTAGTTATTTTGTCAGTTTTTTATCGAGGGAAGTTTTTAAAATACATGGACATTTGTGACTATTTTTTTTGCAGCATTTCCACCTTATAAAATTTAAACACTCTTTGTGTACAACATACATATACATTTTAAATGCCAACTTTTCTTTGCCCTTCTGGCTCTCGAAAATATCTAGAATGTCCATAACACTAATACTATTCAAATAGAAATTAAAACAAAGCACAGAGAAATATATAATATACGAAAGCACACTATATAGTGACCACTGTAGTACTGTAGCACTGTAGTAATACTGAGAAATGAGCACGCTCAGGACATTTTATAAATTCACAAATTTTATAAATTACCGCTTCTAGAACATTAAAGATAAAGGTACCTTTCTTATCCGTCGCTGTACCTTGTTATTATATATCGATCGATATGACAGATGTCTGACATACTGGCACCGTGCTCTGAATCGTTTTTATCGTAGGTAATAAATAATTTATCATTGAATCCAAAATTAACGTTATTTGTGGAAACATAACAATTGTACGTAAGGTATGTTATACATTTTGTAATTTTTTTTACACAATGACATATTAACACCAATATTTAGATTAATTTGCAAAATCTCATATGGGGTTTTTTCCCGTGGTTATTTTTTCGGGGTTCTTTTTTTCGGGGTCTAAAATTCCGGGGATATTTTTTCCGGGGTTATTTTTTCGCGGTACCATAATTATCATATGTATAACATGGTTCGGTTCGCCTTTGTAAAGGTGACGGTAACTCGACTGGGTTACCATACAGTAACTCGTATGGTTGGAAGTTGGTACTTTCATGTACAGCTGAATTATATGCAAACATTACAAATGGCAGGTGATCGCACCAATGTTGCTTATCTATTGTATGCATAAGCATTTCTTTTATTACTTTATGAGCTCGTTCGAGAGCCCCGTTTGTTTGCGGTCGATATACACTAGACATCATTTTATTAATTTTACATACTTCTGTGAATATTTCACCTACAAATTCGGGACCGTTATCTGTTAATATATTCATAGGTATCCCATGAATACATACGAAATTAGTAACAAATGCCTTAGCCATTGTATTGGCTGTATGGTGCTCTAAAGGTATTGTTAATAAAAATTTTGTTAGGTCATCTTGAATAGTTAATATATAAAAATTATTCCTATAGGGTGTGGATAGTTTACCTACTATGTCCAGAAATATCTTTTGATAAGGTTTTGTTGATGTCGTAGTGATTGAAATTGGTAATTTAATATTTTTAGAATTTTTATTCTTTTGACATGATTCGCATTTTTCTATATATTGTCGTACATCCTTCCTCATTCCCTTCTATTGTATTTGTGTTCGTTTTCTTTTTAATGTTTTTGTTACACTTAAATGACCTCCCAGGAGTGAGTCGTGATATAATTTAACTACATTTATTTTGTCCTGGCTACTCATTACTGTTTCGGAATATATTAGTACGTTTACGTGCGTACCCTTGAATATGTATCTATATATGGCTCTTATTTGTGCCCAATTTAATTTATCTTTAGTATAGTTCATCTCATTTTTAAACACTGTTAGCTTATTTAACCTATTACTTTCGCATAACTGTCTTAACTTTATTAAAGTGTTATACCTATATATTTTCGTAAGTAGGTACGTCGCTATCCTTTTCCTTAGTTACTAAAAAAATTCAGCGGCGTAGATACAATTTTTTTTTTTTTTGGGGGGGGGGGGTTTAAAATATATTCATGATCAAATTTACAAACGTAATTTTTATTTTTATTATAATAGGAAATTCATAAAATAAAATCCACCCGTCGTTTGTTTGTAGATAATTCGTCCAACACTTCCTTTGCATCCACTGATATTGAACGATGAATGGACAGCATTGCCAATCCATTTAATCTTTTCTAAACATTTAAAATATCATTCATATTTTTGTTTAATTAAATATACAGTTCCTATAATATAATATATTATATAAATACCTCTGACATTGTATTCCTTAGGTACATTTTAATTCTCTTCAATGACGAAAAAGACCTTTCGGATGAAGCTATTGAAACAGGTAGTGTTGATAATATTTGTAGTAATTTGTATATATTTGGATACATGTCATTGCAGATAATTAAAGCATCCATAGCATTTGTAGGTTGTTTATCTAGTGCAAGTATTTTACGTTGCCAAAGTTTTAACTCAGATATCAAAATATCTTTATTGTTATCTGCCAAATCATCATTATAAAAATCTATCAAACTAATAAATTCATCTTTTTCAAGTGTTGACATTTCTGTAGTTTTTGGAAATAAGTTTTGAAATCCTTTTAATATTTTCTGATGTTCAATAAATCTTGATTCAATTTCGTTAATAAACAAGTCTAAATAGGGTATGAATATTGTTATTTTAAAATATTCTTCAGGTGTATTCACTGAATAGTTATCCCTGTTTTCTTGTTTACGTGCAATTCGAGGTAATATTATTGAAAAACACAACTCCTGAGCTAGAGCAGATGCTTTTGTGTAGATATCATGAAAATATTCATCAACGTTACTTCGAATTGTTTTTAATTCAGACAGTGTCGCATTAGCTAAAACCATAGCTTCTCTTAAATCAATAGCAACGCTTTGGAATTGTTTAGACAGTGGCAATCCAATGGCAAATATTTTAGATAAAACCAAAAGTGATATGATAAACTCTCCTTGTAAAATTGAATTTTTTTAATTATTTGCTTGACTTGAGGTATCACCATCGGCCCAACTACTAATTGTGTCTAAGGAATCAATGACACATTCTAAAAGTTCGATAAAATCATGAACTGAATGAAAACGTTCGATCCATCTTGTAGCACAGTTGCGTTTTAATGTTTTTGCATTAATTGTTCCATTAAAGTCTTCGTTGCTTGTGAAAGTATATTTTTTCGTTTGGGGTATACAAAGAAATCACGTGGTTTTCCAATCGTACCCAAGCAGTTTCTAATTGGTTGTATTGTACAGGTTTTAGATACTGTTAAGTTTAAAGTGTATGCTGTACAGTGTACATAAGTTGCCATCGGATATAATTGAGAAATATGTGATCTAACACTATTAAATTGTCCAGACATAGCTGCAGCCCCATCGTACCCCTGCCCACGTAAATACTTAAGTTCTATCCCGAACGCCTTCAAATTTTCAATAATTAGGGTTGCTAAGCCTCTGCCAGTTAAATCGTTTGTGGGAAAAAATTGCAAAAAATCTTCTCTGACAATTAATTCATCTACATCAACATATTTAACACATAAAGACACTTGCTCTATACCAGATACATCGGCAGTTTCATCAGCAAGGACAGTGAAACATTTTGCTTTATTTATTTTAGCTACAATTTTATTAAGTATTACCGTGTTGCAACAATCAATAACAGCATTTTGGCTAATAGGACTAATATATTTATTTCGTTCACCTGGACCTTCAAGAAATGTTTTGAGCTTTAGATCACCACGAGCTCTATACCGCAATAGTTCCCTAAAGTTTCCTACATTTTAAGTTTGTATTGTATCTACATTAATTTTACCAAAATCGCTATGTCCTCGTATTGCAAGCTCTTGACAACATCATAAAATAATACCTTCAATTATAGGTACTGACCCAAGTACTAGGATGATCGTCAATAAAGTGATGAAAAAGAATACAAACAATTCCGGAAAACCAAAAATTACAAAAAACAAGGTAATACACATGATTATAGAAATATTGAAATTATTATGTATTTATAGTTCAAATAAATAAACATTAAATTATTATATAGCTAATTGATAATCTAATAATAATTTATAGATTGAATCATTTTTAAACATGTTGGACGACGAGTATGCTGAGTCTAGAAATGGTGAGTCAAATTTATTAAGAATAAAGAAACCAAATGGTGGGGAATTACACCATCAAAATACCATCGTCAGAAAACACAGATTATTACTACGTACTTTCCGTACGTTTTTGTTTTCTAAAAAAATAACTAATATAAATATTTTATGTTCTTAATTCTTTTGTCAATTATTTTCATGTTATCATTTTTTAATAATATCTATAGTTTTAATGTACATCATTTTTATTTCTGTAAATAAAATGAATATATCAATACCGAATATTGGTTAAAACAACTATTGATTTAAAAAAAATGAGGAGGGGAAAAAAGGTAATTAATATAACTTTTAATTATTGATTATTCATAGTTTTTTTTTATTAAAAAACAAGTAAAAATATACAAAAAATTAATAAATTAAAAATTAAAAATAGATATATACAAAAAAATATGAACAAATAAAAATTAATACATGACAGAAAATAAATAAACCAATAAATGAAAAAAAAAAAATCATTCTTCCTTTTCTAAAAAAGACATCAATTGTAAAATTATATATTATTAATGTTGGTAATATTATAAAGTATAATTTATAAATAAAAACAAATTTATATGATTCAATATTATAAGCAAGTATCCATAAGTTACTATGACTATTATTATGATGCAGTAATAATATTATAATGGCATACCTACATTTTTTTTTTACATAATTTATCATAAATTTAAACCACATTATGATCAATAAAAATATTATTTTTAATAGGACTTAAAGTATTTAATTTAAGCAGAATTCCACCACTATTAATAATAGGCTGAAAGTGACTGACCAAAATAGCTAACAAAATAACACTAAAATTAGGTACTTGCTTTATCCTGTAAAAGATGATTAATTAATAACTGCGTAATTAAGTTTTGAGCATCATCAGAGAGGTATCCATTATTTTTTTTATTGTCAGCTAGTAGCCACCGACCATCATTGGTTGTATGCAATAGATTTAATATAGTCTATAAAAACATATTTCATTCATTTTAAAACAAATAGAAACCTACAAATTATTTCAGACAGATTAAATGTCATTATTTTACTTCAATTGTCCATTCCATCGGTTTATAAGAACCAAATTTTGTATGAGGAAGTGAGTATGGGGTAGTAATGTTGATTTCTTTTGAAGAGTTTTTTTTAACTGTAGGAGTACTATAAGAAATATCTTCGAGACTTGAACTCCGATCTACACTTTGATCTATAACACTCTGTTCTATACTCACGTTAAATGGGTGAGAACTACTAAGTATCTGATGTTCCTAATAACAAAATATAAAAAAAAAAATACCTGGTTACTATTTAAATACACAATTTTGGCCAGTGCTTTATGAAAATAACTAAATTGGTAGGTATATAGTGGTATTATTAAATGCGATCAGTAATGTTTGAACAAATAAATTGGGATGTCGGACTGACACAAGCTCCAACCCATAGATAAGTATAATATAATAGATAGGCAACTCCCATGCTATAAAAACGAACCGTATTTCAGCGCTCCCGGCGGTTGTACAACACTAAAACAGCGATACGCCGCTACTATCAATAATCAAATAGTCAATGTTATCGATATTTTTCTTTTATTTTAAAAATTGTTGATTGTATGGCATAAAAAATGAATAAATTTAAAAACAGTAATAAATAAAAATAAATTATTTTCCAATAAGAGATCATATTTTATTATATATTATTAGCAATACAAATAATTTATTAAAAATACATGAATAATTAAATTAATAAATAATTTAAATAACAAGTAATTCAAATTTTATGTAATACAATTTTAGTGAAAATAATTGATACCAATTAATAGCAAAGGTAATGCTTTAAACAAAATACATGACAAGACAAAATAAATTAAATAATACATAAAACATCGTACATTCATACCTGATTGAACTTGCCACGAGGAATTGTCTTCTTTTTGTGTTTTGAATACCATTAATTTGCAAATATTTTAATATGATCTTTTTTTTATTGGATTGCATTTGTCGTTTTCCGCTTAATATCCGATTTTCCGTACACCAGTGGTTTATAAACAATTTGACAATTACACTCACTATTCTTTGTTGGAATATTTGATTATGGTTTGAACAACAATGTATTGTAGTTATATCAGATGTGTTAATGATTCCATCAACTAATAATTTATTGATGCTAGGACGATGACATTCTATTGACAAGCGTTCATTAATATAAATAATAATACTATGAATTAATGGACGAAACTGCAGAGACCGGTATTTTAAAGATGACCTTGATTGCTGGTACTCTCTTGCTACAATCAATCCTAGATCATCAGATGATAATTGACTGGAACAAACTTTATACAAACATTCTTTACAGCCTTTGAATATATCTTTGTTAAGTTTTTTTGCTAAATAAACAGCAATGTATGAGTAAGTTAAATTTGTTAGATTTTCAGTCTTTTCATTTAATGTTCGAATTTCAATTGAAGGTAAGTTAACAGCTGATATTATAGGTTTTGGACATTCTTGTACAAACAAAACAGATTCTTATAAGACATTAATGACCCTTCTACAAAATCTTCACAGTTTGCTCCAGGTGACTGCGATGAGAGAAGATTATTCAGAAGCAATGTCTTGTACGCTGAGATGAATGAGCCGCAAGTTGGATTGGTACATCCTAAAAACTTCGGACAGCGCCAAAAAAGTTTTCCAAAGGATCTTGATTTAATTGCCTTGGAAGTATTGATGTGATTCCTTTTGTTTCCAGAAACTTTGTCAATGTTTGAAATCCTATAAAATCATTATATTATTTACATTTTCAAATACATAATCCAATATACAAGTGAGAGAAATGTTAAATTAGTAGCCCTAACATTATTGATATATATATTTTTTTTATACATTTGCACTATATGTACAATGTACCAACCTTTAATTGTTGTCATCCAATTTTTTAAAGTAGGAATGTATTTTTCATTTACACCAACAAAATGCGTAGTCATCAAAACTTTTAAACTTTTTGACCAAAGTTCATGGTGAACTGAATCTCGTTTGATTGCTGTCCGATAAATTTTTCCTTCTATCACTTTATGATAAACTCCCATTCAAAGAATTAAACAACTGGTCGAAAAACAAAAATAATTTTGCTGTGTCGAAAGCATTGGATTCGATGATATTTTTTGCTGTGAACAATATTTGTTTTAATCAGTATTTAAACATGTGATATAAAATAACAGTACAACTTACAAGCAAGAAAATTCATGACTGCTGAAACCCTTTGACTAAACACTTGAGTGGCACATTTGACTTTCATTTTACTTATTTTATGTCTTACAACATGATTGTCAGTTAGCCTTGGCAACATTTTTGTATCTAGAATCTGGTTATCCTCTACATACAATTGTTCTAGATGTTTCCATTTAGCAACACGTTTTATACCATCCAACTCATAGACCAAATCTTTGGTAGTAATACATTGATACCAGACATAACACTGTCATCAAGATTCATATGATCAACTAGTATTAATAGAATAAATATTATAAAAGCATATTATGTTGAATAAGCAAGCATGAATCAAGTTTACCTGACAAAGTTTCATTATTTGATATGACATGTTTTTCTGGTGTACTATCAACAATATTTTCATCCGTTACAGAACCTGACATTTCTGGATCGCTCTGATGTATGGATATTGCAGCCTTAACACTAGGTTGACTAGGTTTTGAATTAGTACTACCTTAACCCCTTGAGTAACTTTTTAAAAAATGTTTGAAAACTTACTTTTTTTTTGAAAACCTTAATGTGCTAAACTAATCATATTAAAAAAAAAAATTTGAAAATTTTTTTTCAAAACTCACAAATACCTAAAAAAATGGTGGTCATTATACATGGCCACTACAAATGTTTTTTTATTAGATAATAAATTATATTATATTACATTATTATTATATTATTGTTTTTTGTGAAATGTTTCAAAACAGTTTTTCTCCGAAGTTAAACATAGTGCTACATTACATGTAGAACATTCCCACCTACTTCTTTTAGGGTTTTCTTTGGTAGAGCAGTTATGGCATCGACGGATTGTACAACTTTTTGGTATGTGTGCAACATTTGCAAAACGCATTTCTAGAGTTATTCTAACTTTGAAGTTGTGAGTTTTATTATTAAATGATTTTTGTTTTCCTCTTGGTGATGTAGTTGGAATTCCGACTAAACCAGCAACTACAGCAAGTTTAAAATCCTTCAAAGGAATATTCCTCCCTTGACATTTTAATTTAAATAATATATAAGAGTTAGTCACAGCAACATCTAAGAAGTGAAAGAATATTCTATGCCACCACTTGTTGTTCTTTCGATCAATCTCATAGTATGATTTCATCATATCTGCATAATCAACATATCCCATATTCTTATTGTAATCCTTCACCATTGTAGGGCATGTTATGCTTGCTGATGATCCATCTTTTGCTTTCCTCAAGCAACTGGTAAGGTGATCTGGATCGTGATAGTTTGAGAGGAATTGTATTGGACGATTATCTTTCCATTTGATCCATGACACATTTGTGGTTGATACTCTTCCCTCACTATCACCTCTTTTCATTTGTTTATCATTCAACTGGTTTATAGGAGTCATTTCCTATTACCTCTCACAGTTCCACAACAATTAACTTAAGTGAAAAAATTATCAAAAAAAAACTCTGTGGTACTTTCCTTGTATTTTATTGGTAAGAGTTAGTATTACACGTTTTCCCAAAGAACTTTCAACAGAATCTGTTTTCCCAGTATATATTTCAAACTCACTTATAAACCCATTTTGATCAGCCCGTACCCAAATCTTGTATCCTCTTTTTATGGGCTTCATCGGCATGTATTGTTTCATAGTACTGCGCCCCTTGAACTTTATCATGCTTTCATCGATGGATTGAAACTCATTTGGGTTCATTCATTGTAAAAAAGTTTTGGAAAGATGATCAAGGTAAGGCCTTACTTTATACAACTTGTCATAATTTTGTTCATATCGACGGGGTTCCAAATTATTGTCTTTAATGTGTAAATTTGATAAACACCATTGAAATTTTTTTAATGGCATTAAAGATACTATGTAGTTGTCCCTTAGTTGTATGTTAGCAGACCAATAGTCTTTATAAGATGGAAGATTTTTTATACCCATTGCAATATTAATAGCCAAAAATGTTTTCATAGTAGCAACATTGATAGGCCCAAAAGCTGTATGTTTTTGCTGAGCATAATAATTTGTATGAAATACTAAATTGTCAACTAATTCATTAATAAAAATGCAGTGGAAAAAACTTATAGGGTCATCGATGTCATTTGGTATATTTGGTCCACCTTTACCAAGGAAATTTTTAGGCTCAGCAATATAGCCATGATTTTCCCAAATCCCTTCTATGTTAAATGTTTAGTAATCTTTCCGATAAAGGTACATCTTCTACACGTCTTGCCTGTACAGTAACATCATTTGACTCCTATAATAATGGAACATTATAAATACTATAATAGTGTAATAGTTTACATAAAAAATAAATTGTTTCCTTCTAAATGGATTTCTTAC
The DNA here is from genome assembly GCA_949089665.1 of Macrosiphum euphorbiae. NCBI lineage: Eukaryota > Metazoa > Arthropoda > Insecta > Hemiptera > Aphididae > Macrosiphum > Macrosiphum euphorbiae. The sequence goes on from CARXXK010000002.1 coordinate 27,449,608, forward strand.
TTAATCAATATCAGTTGAATTTGAAAAACAATTTGAATGCTGTGTTATATGTTCATCATTTGGTACATTAATTAAAATATAATCTAAAAGCTGTGGTTGATGTAATAGGGAGCTTGAATATCATTATCCTTATAAAAAAACATATACATTTTTAACATCATATAATTAAAACATAAAATACATATAAAATACCTCTAAAATATCTGTAATGTCCTCTTCGAAGTCAGATTCATCTCCTAAGATTGATTCTTGATCACTTGGTATAGATTCAAATAGTTCAAACAGGTCATCATGTGTAAGCTGGTCAATGTTTATTAATTTATGATCCATCGCAGTGGTATCGTATTGAGACCACCTACATTTTCAATAAATAATATAAAATGAATACATATTCGGCCAAATCGATTATAAAATTAAATAATATACATACTTACAAGTACAAAAATGCTTAGTTGAAGAAAATCCGTCAACACATGTATTATTAATTAATAAATCGTTTACGAAAATTCACGTCAAAAAAAATAAATAACGTTGATAACACAATAACTGAAATTATTATCAGCCAACTAACGTTGGAGGGAAAATTTTTTTTTATCGTTGAGAGTGTGACCAACTGCACCGATTGACGGTAGTTTCAATAAAATACCACTACGACGAAACGAGCAAAAAAATATTAGAAAGGTGGTCTCAATTATGTACCACAACGACTCAACGGGTAATAACCAACATTATTATTAGCCATTACTGGAAATATTATACCCAAACTCTTATCTATTAAAAATCTATTAGACATTAACTTACGAACAGGCACAGCACTTTGTATTTTACTTTAATAGTATCAAGAATACTTCAAATAACTTGTATGGAATTACTTTTTAAAATTCAAACGAATTCTTTATCAGTTGTCACATATTTTTTTTTTTTTGAAAGATTGTTAGGATTTTCACTATTGCTAACAAAATGATTCACCCCACCCCCTTCCTTCACCAATCCCACCAAAATAAGGTCCCAGATACGTGCCTGCTACAAATAACAATAAATTATGCCATATTTTAATTTTTCTTACAATATTCAAAAATATCAATATTTGTAGGTAGGTAGGTACCTGGTAATAGTAATGTTGGACAAGATTTTTCATTCAGTCTCTTAGTACCAGGACAAAACACTGTTCATTAAAATGATTATTGCATATAAATTTCTTTTTATAAACATCGTTTGGATCCATTTCGTTCAAACCAACTAAATCAATCCATTTTTTTAATCTCAGAAAGTCCGTTCTGGGATTGGGAAATCGATGAACAACAATACCTATAATAATAAACATCAATAATACATTTAATGTATGTACATTATAGAAATTAGGTTATTTTGGGTTATGTATAATATATTATGTATATTATGTTCATAGGCTTGCTCACAGGGCAAGCCGGTCAAACTTAGGCTCAACTTGAAACTTTTCAGGGGTAAAATGTGCGTATATATTGTATTAAACTGCTTGTACTATAATAATATGTTTCTGGAGATCATGGACATTTTATTTTTCGTGAAAGTATAATAAAATCAAAACTATTTGTGTGTACCATTATATGCACATTTTATTAATCAAACAAAAACATTATATCTACCTTTATACAAATACAATAACTATAGTACTATAGACATTAATAGGTTAATACATCAACATGTATGAAGATGTGTTAAAAAAAAATTAGGGGCACTGTCCAAATATTAGGGCACTATAATTGCCTAGGTTCGACCAGAAATTTAAGTCTGCGCACGCCGATGATTATGTTTATATAACAATATTACTAACTTAAAACTATAAATTCCATTGTACAATAAACACCTACAAAATGTCAAATTTAGATCTTACATCAACACATTTCAAAGATAACTTATCTTATCTTTTTAATATAAATGAAATGAAAATGGAAATACCCAGTCTTCTGTAATATTACTATAAGGAATAACGAATCATTTTTTGAAGAATAATGACTATAAAATAACTCTATTTAAAAAGCATGTTGAATAAAACATTTAAATAATACCGCTGTGGAAGCCAACCGATACACACGCGTCTCCGTGCGCTCCTCTCGTAACTAATTATAATCGCCCTCATAGTGTTCACTGTCCAGCGACAGTGAGTAAATCTTAGTCGTACCTTAGAGTTTCTTTATTCCCAACCTACCTGCAGTGTTTTTTTTTATGTTAAACTTAATAACGTTGCTTATAAGCTTTTCAAAATCGTCGTTTAATAACCTCACATAAGTTCGCCGTACTCACACTACTAAGTATTACGCAATGGCAATAGTGCATACGAATTCTCCTTATCTGCGACCGCCATTAGGCGGTTTAGATAAACAAACACACGCCGCCGCAGTTAATTATGAATAATATTAATAATAAAGCTAATCAGCAAATTGGTAAACAAAAAACAACAACGTCCAGTCAGCCAAATAATTCAATCCCTTATGCTTCTAATTCCAAATATGATGTCGCAACTTCAAATAAAAATCCAATTGAAAATTCTACTTTCGTTACAAAACAAGGTAAAAGAAATCTCTCTTCATCTTCTCAAACCTCATCGACAAGCAATCAGGTCAATAATAAATCTCAAAATATTATAAAAAAAAAAACCAAACTGTTTAAATCAACAAATCGGTTTGAAATCCTAAATCAACTTGGTGAGCCTGACCTAAACTCGTCTTCGCAACAGCTGCCTTTCGAACAAAATAATGAAATCTCAGACGAAGTATTCAAACCACCGCCTCCTATTTTTGTAAGGGGCGTGGATAGCTACTTAGACGTATGTACAGCTTTAATTGAATTAATTGGTGTAGACAATTTCTTCTGTAAATCGTCTGCTGGCCGTTTAAAAATACAAACATCGAATCCCGAATCATACAGGGTATTTATTCACTTTTTAAAAGAACAAAAAGCTGAATTTCATACTTATCAACTTAAGCAAGATAAACCACTCCGTGTCGTCTTACGTAACCTTCATCCAACCACCAATGTAGACACAATTAAAGAAGAACTCGAAGTTCAATTGTTTGAAATAAGAAGTGTTACAAATGTTCTCCACAAAGTAACAAAAATTCCACTTCCGCTATTTTTCGTAGACTTAGAGCCATCAATTAAGTCAGCTGAAATCTTTAATCTGTCCTCACTGTTACACACGAAAATCAAAGTTGAAGAGCCCTACAAATCTAAAACAATCAGCCAATGTACAAATTGTCAGGAATACGGACACACAAAAAACTACTGTGGATACCCCCCACGCTCCGTCCGCTGTGGCTCAAATCACTAGTCCCCTGACTAACCAAATCAACGCTCGGATCCACCAAAGTGCGCTCTCTGTGCAGGCGATCATCCTGAAGGCTGAAACTTACAAAGGCTGTCCCATCTACAAGGACCTCCAGCGTGCCAAAAAAACATACACCAAAAGTAACTTTGTTCCAACTAACACTAGATTTAATACCACAACTGTTAGAGATAGTCATCCATTAAATGACACCCACCCAATTCAGCTCGATCGTAATTCCCCCACCTATGAGCAGGCTACTTCTGGTAAGTCAGCTATTAACTCAACTCCTTCAACAGGTGCTGATTTGTATTCTACTATCACAAACTTCCTTGAGGATTTCAAATCACTGAGAAATCCTCTAATATCCCTACTCACCAAAGTAATCGAAAAACTTCTTGCTAAATAATATGTCAGATAAAGCTACAAAAAAATCACTTTTAATTCTTCAATTTAATGCAAACGGAATAAAAAATCACCTCAACGAACTCCAAACAGTTCTATACAATTCACGAATTGACTTAGCACTAATTACCGAAACCCATCTCACCAAATACTCCAACATTTATATACCTGGGTATAAGTTTTTAAAAACTGATCATCCTGATAACACGGCTCATGGTGGTGTCGCTATTTTCATAACAAATTCTATTCAATTTCAACCTCTTCCACATTTTTGTTTTGATTATTTACAATCCTGTGCCCCCTAATCTTAAAGTTAAATAATATTCCTATTACTATTGCAGCCATCTACTCTCCTCTAAAAGATAAGATAACAATTCAAAATTATACTAATTACTTTAACTCAATTCATAACAATTGCACAATAGGTGGTGACTTCAATGCAAAACACTATTCCTGGGGTTGCCGTGCAAACAACCCGCGTGGTCAAGTTCTTCACAATTTTGTAACTAGAGGAAATCTAAAGTTCTTGCTCCACCAGGTCCAACTTATTGGCCGACCTCAGCTCGTAAAAACCCAGATATTCTAGATATTTTCATTACAAAAATCCCAAACAACATTCACTGCACTACGGAGAATATATTCGAATTAAATTCTGACCACTAATAAAATCAAATTTCATGACATTGTCGACCAACAAATTAAATTAAACATTAAATTAAAATCCTATGACGACCTGGATCTAGCTGTTAACAATCTCACAAACCTCACTCAAACTGCAGCTTGGTCATCTACAGTCACCTCTCTCAACCCTTCTAAGATTCCTACTATACCAGTCCACATTCGCGAAATCATTGTTGAAAAACGTAGGTCAAGGGCTCTTTACCAACGAACCCGTCTGCCTTCACACAAGCAAAAATACAATAAACTTGCCAACCATCTAAAAAAATTGTTAGCTAAATTCAAAACAAAATCTCTTGTGGGTCATCTCGATGGTAACTTTGCTATATCTGACATAGATAAAGCCGAACTGTTCAAACTCCATCTATCTGCAATTTTTCAGCCTCACCCTGATATTGCCTCTCCTAATAACATCAATTCCGTGGAAGAGTTTCTAAACTCCCCACTACCAGTAGCTCACCCTGTCAATTGAAGATTTGAAGGAAAACTTATGGAAAATTTAGTGTTGATTTTTTTACCTTAAATATTTATACGAATATTTTTATAAATTTTCAATTATAAAATTACTTGTAAATTTTCGCAATTTTGACGTATTTCATAAAAATTTTAACTTTGAATTTTGTTAAAAACACACATCATTTTATTGATTTATTTTCAAATTTGGACTAAATTAGATATCTAAAAATTATTCTTTGCACTTCTATAGTACCTACATCTATTATCATTATACCACTTAATGACTTTTTCAAAATTTTTACTTAAGTATATCTAACAAGAACTTAATTACACCCAAGGCTGACAATTCGCCTTTGCTCAGAATCGTTTTTCGTATACAATGATTGAAATGATTGAAAATTAAATTAAAAATTAAATCATTGAATTCAAATTTAATACCTTTCATTACAGTAATTCAATCACCTACAGTACAGCAGAGAAGTATCTACTTGGCCATCTCCAAAATATATATATATATTTTTTTTTTTGGTGAATTTTAACATTTATTTTCATAATACACAATTTTTCTAGTTTAAAAAAAATATAAAAATTTAATGCAAATTTATGTTTAAATTAATTTTTAAGCATATTTTAGTGATTTTAGTTCAAAATGCATTTTCTGGGAGGGCATTTTTTTGATATTTTCAGGGAATATAGATCGGAGTCCTAATTGTTGTTATAATAGATGTATGTTTATTACTGTATACAAGATGTTGCATTTAACATAATGTATTTATTATTCCAAAACTATTAGGAATTTTAGAAGCTACTAACTCTGTTTGGAATGACATTAGAGAATTATTATCTTCTCGTATGACAGTTAAAGCAATACATTTATTCGTGTACGAAGGTAGGCATGGAATTTGGGAAATGCTTAGTTTGCCTAACGTTCCAAATGCTACTACTTGTACACCATTTCAAAACCAGTTAACAACTACTGAAGATGGTAATAGTTTGAAGTATTTTTGTATTGAATAGTTGATTTTTTCTAAGATGATTTTGTAAATTTTGCATAGATTATTACAGTAGTAGTAATAGCAACAGTGATGAGAATTCGGATATGCCTTCGAAAAAATTTGTAATAACTTTTTCAGTAGAAGAGTGGTGTGAAATACAGCCGCAGGAAGTGCGTTATAAAACAAAGGATCCATCAAGACCCATATAAAGTTCAAAGTTTGTATTTAATATTTTTATCTCAATATTATTTTAAGTCAGAAATCTGGTTATAATTATAAATTTAGGTGTTATTATGCTTTGCCAAAATTTAATTGGACACCAGTAATTTCTGAACACTTCTGGGAACATACGCGGTTAAAGTGTTGTTTAGCATTTCGAAGAGCAAAAGTAACTCCAGGTGGAAAACATTATGATGGAAGGATTAAAAATAAAAAGTGTACACACCTCAGGGTATCACCCTGAAAGCAATCCTGTTGAACGAACTAACCGAGAAATTGGGCGGTTACTCCGCACCTATTGCCACAAACAGCACACCAATCGGCTACGTTGGTTGGAATTTGGTTGGAATATCGAATTTTGGATCAACCACACAACGCATTCGTCCACCGGTTACACACCACAATACATACTGTTTGGACGAAACACACCACTGTCAATCACAAAATTAGTAGCGTTCCCAAAATATGAAGCTACTGACCCTGCCCCAGACATCATCCAGATCGCCATGAAGAAAACTCAGAAACAGGCACAGTTGCGAAACAAATACAAGGATAAAGATAAAGCTTTCCCAAAGTATGAAGCAGGGATGAAAATCCTTGTCAAGGAAAATAGATTATCTTCTGCTGAGACCCACAAATTATTTTTACTATACCATGGGCCGTACCAAATTTGCGAAGTACACGAAACAATACTGTCGCGATACGCAATCAGGCTGGAACCCAGCGCACGTATAATTTAAAAATATCAAGCGGTATCATGAAGCTGAACCACCAGCTTGTGTACTAGTCAGTTCAGAACATTGACAAACCTAAAAAAAAAAAAAAAAAATGTAAATATGTAGATAGATAAAAAGAAATGTGACTAACCACTTTCATGTTCTGCCTGTGACACGAATAGAATAAATTATACACCATGTAATTAACACACCCATCCAAAGGAGAAAGAAAAATGGATCTTTACGTGCATGTCTCGTTGGGAAAAATCCGAAGCACCAAACCAATCAACAAGATAGATCTTACGCACATCGACTAGCACCTCAACAGTGAGCAAAATAAGTGAGTAGCAAAGTTTTTCCGGGAGGAGGCTGCAAAGAGAACTAAATATGACGTAGAACCTACATGGACAATGCCAGAGTCAGTGTTGGCAGTAAGAAAGAAAGATGTCATCAATATCCAGCCTGAGATCACGGAAGACGAAGAGAAAGAACCAGCGCAAGCATCACCAACCAGTACCATAGTAACCGACAGTGATGAGCTGGAGCCAGGAGAAGCGGACACGTTAGAAATCGCCACATATCCGCTCCCTGAAAGTGATAGCGAACAGGAATCTAGCAGCCCTGGAGACGTGCCCTAACCTAACCTAACCTGAGACAGAACTCTTAAAAGGCACCGTGCAGACCTTGTGGAAGAAGAACCAAAGTTCATACAGCAACCTCAAAGAAAACCTATTCATAGCCAAGAAGTTCATGAAGGAATTCAGAGAGATGTCCAAAAATCAGATGAAAAAACAAATGTATAAGGAGAAGACAAAGCAAATCAAGGCCTTGAAGCGCCAACATCAACAATAATCTCCAGATTCCACATACCCAGCCAATCAGTTTTTATTTTCGCAGAATATCTCATGCTTCATTATTCATGCGATAATAAAAAGGGGACTATGTAACGGGATAAAACCCATTTAGGTGGCGCACTCTGTTTGACCGTTACCCAACCAGTCCGCCCAACCGCCGCACACTAGATCGCGCAGACGCATGAATTCTATGACGGTACGCCGCCCTCAACCTTAAATTCCATAACTAAAAAAAAAACCTAAACTTAAAACCAAAATGCCCACATATTTAGAATCACTGAATTTTAACCTACATGTATGTATTTTGAAAGGGTTTTAATATTCATTTAAACACTTGTAATCACAAGGGGCACATTTCAAAATCGACCTACCACGCGATTGCATGCAATAGCATAAATATAGGCCGTGGAGACGGCCTAGACCATCTGTTTGTCCCCGCTGAGTGCGGTGAATGTTTAAGCCGGACGATACTTTGTGATCGTTAGACACGGATACAATCACCATACTAACAACAGCACCACTCCCTGGCCCTCCCTACGATGTATATACGAATAAATACATATATGATGATTATACAATATAATACAAATTGCATAATGCATTTTAATTTTTCACGATTAAATATAAAATAATATAAAGAGTAAAAAATCAAAAAAAAATCGCATAACGCATCTTCACAAATATATATAATATGATGAGTAAAAAATATAATAAAAATCGTATAATGCATTTTAATTTTTCACGATTAAATATAAAATAATATAAAGAGTAAAAAATCAAAAAAAAAATCGCATAACGCATCGTCACAAATAAATATAATATGATGAGTAAAAAATATAATAAAAATCGTATAATGCATTTTAATTTTTCATAATTGAATATAATATAATATAAAAAGTAAAAAATATAATAAAAATGAAAACTTATATTTTATGAGGTTTATTTCTATAACTTAATAATTTAACATAATCGTATTGATTTATTTTGCTTGTTCTATAATCTGAAATTTTTTCATTTATAAAATCTTCTTTTTCGGCGTATTTTTTTACTGATTTTTGGTTTTGGGTTATTAATTGTAGTTCTTATTTTTATATACGTATTTACTTGAAAAAGTTTGAGAATTTCAATAATTTTAAAAATATTTGGATGTTGGTGATAAAAATTAGAGTTAAAATCTGAATGAAAACTTTCACAAGCGTTTGTCGTATGGACTCTATCAGAACATTGCCGCGCCCACATTTTCGGAGGAAAGATTGATTCATTTGATATATAATTGTCTACCAAATAATCACAAAATTCGGTTATAGCTGCATTTTCAGGTTTGTCTGCCATAAAATATTCTGTAAAACATTCTGCCACTTCCTCTGGATTGAGAAAGGGAAGTCCAAAAATATGTACCAACCATTTTCCTACATCGTCATTTGCAGAATTAAATTGTGGTGCGTAACCTAAATTTTGAATTTTGCGGTACCAAGCTTGGCCCAAATGAAAACGACATCCAAACACCTCTGTTTCCGTAAAAATTTCAAAAACTGCTTGATGCATTGCTATTTCAAAATCTAAAATAATTTTTTTAGGTATTACTCCAGCTATTTTTATTGTTTTCAATAATGCAATGTAAGTCTTTTTTTCTTTATTTGGCAATAAACAAAACATTAACGGAATGTGTACTCCATTTTTAATGCCATGAATCGTGTATAATTGCGTATAATATTTATCACTATAGTTAAAAGTACCATCCATATATAAAACATCTAATTCTTTTAACAAATCTATATTTGTTTGACATGAAAAAATAACTATTTCATTTAGCGCATCATTTTCATATAAAAATAACTCATCTCTATTTGTTTTTATGTCTAATAAACTTAATATTTCGTGAACTTCTTTTCTTGATGTTGGCAGTTTGGGGAAACAATGCATCCTTGCATTATGAATATTTCTTGCTATGAGTTTTAAGTCGGGTGCAATCAAATCTCTTTCGTTGGCATAATTTGATACTTCTTTTCGTATTATTTTTGACGGTTTTTCAACTATAGAGTCTACAGCTTTTCTTTTGCAAGCATTGCTTATTTGTTGCCGATTTAAAGTGCTATCACTTGCATGGCTGTGATCAAAACACGATTTATCTGTATTAATTAATTGGGCATTTTGACCCAAAGTATAAACTTTTGCACTACACTTATTTATAACACAACGCCACGTAATTTAATTTTTTTTAGATGTATGATGCTTAAAAAATTTAAAATTATTCAAAACTAGTAGTTGTTTGCCTTTTTCACTTAACATGAATGATACATTCTCGCTCATTGTGAATTTGTATAACTGTATATGATTAATATAAACGGATATGTACGGACACTCAGATGTTTCGAACAATACTAACAAAACTTTTAAGAGAAATAACTAGATGTACATTTTACTGTGTATAGTTATAAGACATATAACTAATTTTAAGATTATCAAATCAAAATCAAGTTCTGTATCATTTTTATCGATGATGAAAAGTCATAAATATTTTGTATGTCAAAAATATAGATAATAAGATATTTTATCTTTTTCCTTACGTCGAGTCGGTATAGGGGATAATATTATCAGCTTGTAGCTTGTCGTATTTTCCAGTGATTTCGTATATACATTTATAAGTATTATTTATAAGTATATTTGAATGTAGTTACCTATATTAAATATCTATACCAGCGTATAAAGTTTCAATAACAAATCTAATTATTATATGCTTATTTGTGAAAATATGTTATGCGATTTGTATTATATAATATATAATCATCATATATTTATTTGTATATACATATTTACACATATATACACATATAGGTACACTTACATATGTACCTTTTTCCGCCGTGTAGGAACTAACATAGATACCTGGTTTTTACCGTGTAGGAACTTACATGCGTATCTTTTTCCGCCGTGTAGGAACTAACATAGGTACCTGGTTTTTACCGTGTAGGAACTTACATGCGTATCTTTTTCCGCCGTGTAGGAACTAACATAGGTACCTGGTTTTTACCCTGTAGGAACTTACATATGCCGGTGTAGGAACTAACATATGTAATTGTTTACCTGCTACTCTCGTGTAGGAACTTACTATTCCCCAAACTGTCTGTAGATCGATAATCATCTATACGTTTAAGGTCGTTTCACATTAACGATACGGTTGCGGTCCTGCGATGGATAAAATGTAATATCTATATTTATATTATAAATTATTATTGCTGGTTTTCGCATTTCTTATTAATTAAATAAACATTTTTTTTTATAATTATGACATAAGAAACATAATATAAAAATTCCACAGCTAGAAAAACTGAAAAAAGCAATAATAAAGCAAAAAAACCATTTACACAAAAAAAAGCAAAAATAAATTAGTTTATTTGGAATCAGAATGATATGAAACGAATTTATATATAAAAATTAAATTTATAGCTTATATATATATATATAAAGAATCATTTGCTTTAAAATCCGAGCCCTATTTATTATAAGATTTTGAATCAATACTTACCTATTATCATTTAATCTCCGAGTTCATACATTAGGGTTTTGGGTTTTATAATAGATTGAATGTATTTTTTTATTTTTACAGATTTATTACCTCAACCCACCTATTGAAATAATAGGTAATGACATCTCAATGGAAAAATGCGATACTACAATGGGTAATGTAATAAATATTTTTCTAAAAGATCTGCCTACCTTGAAGGATTTTGTCACATGTACTAATCACAAGTGTAAAAAGACAACAGTGACGTCTATACCGATTCCTTATATAACGGTCAATGTTAAAAATGATAATCTTGATGAATTAGAAAATATGGTTAATCTTCGAATAAATAATGAAACTACTTTATGTGGTCATGTTGATGATCTGAAGAGTCCATGTGCCGGTTATAAAACGATTAGAACAGATGTTTCTAAATTACATATATTTATAGAACTATTATATTGGAATGGTAAGTAAATCAAAATATTCTTTAGAATAATTATTAGTGATGGGCAACGATATCGATAATTCGATACGATATCGATATCGTGACAAATTTCCGACATCGATATCGCTTTTGTATTGTACGATACATCGCGATATCGAAAATAATATTTTTCGAGAAAAATACATGGTATTTACTATGTAATACAAGACATGAATTCAAGACAATATTAAAATAAAATAATTATGAATTTATTTTCTAGGATACAGCTATTGGGGTTGAACACATTTAAGGAGAAGTCAAAAAGGGTTAACATAAAATATAAAAATTTAAAACAAATGTAACAAAATGTATAACAAATTTATTGTAAATAAAAATAACTAAGTATTAAGTAATAAATAACTAATAACTAATAAAGTAATAAGTATGTATGTTAAATGTGTACGATGTCGGTGTACCAATAATAAACAATAAATATTAATTAGCTTAATAAAGTAAATTCCTTAGTGTGATATATATTTAGAAATTTAATTAAATTAATACGAAAAGTTTTTTTAATTGTTTAGGTAAACATAAAATTATATTTATGATACGATATCGATATCGTAGAAATAACGATATCGCGATAAAATATCGGAAAAATCTGAACGATATCGATACAGAAAATTATATCGTTGCCCATCACTAATAATTATTATTGATTAATAAAAAATTATTTCGTATCATATTGAAGATTGTTATTTTATTTTTCGAAAACATTTAGTTTAGTAAATTTAATTCCATGAATAACAACAATTATGTTTATTGCTTTTACTTTTAGATGACGATATCGACTCTACGTTAGGTTGCACCTCAGATCATGGTTGTGTTAGAAAAAATACCAGAAGTCTTATCTATTAATGGTACAACATATGAGTTAAGGGGTGTCTGTTGTTACCACGAAGGAATGAGTCGACTTCAAAGTTCAGTAGGGCACTACACTGCACATTACACTATTCATTAGTTCTTTTCTAATAATTTTGATAGGTCGTGTTGAAATTCCATCTTCTGCTTGTCTTTTACAATTTTCTCGCAAAATTTGTCGTTCTATTTTCACTAGAGAATTAGATTCATGCGTATGTTCACCAATAATATTTACAATAGACGTCTTATGCCCATCAGTAACTATACTTGCGTAGCAAGTTTTAACTGTGCAAAGCCATTTATGCATTCCGTCTTTACGTGTTCTTACATGCCTATACTTATTAAAATTTAAAAGAACTAACTGTTTGCCTTTTTTGGATTGAATTAATTGAATTTTATTTTCCATGTTACTAAATTTTGGTATAATCGGTATACACATCACTCAACGCACTACAATCATCAACGATCGACTAAAACTCAGAAAATACCGTATAACATAACGGAAATAACGATATTTCGTTATATTTGATATAATTATAACAATAAAGGTAGGTAGTAAAAGCGATAAAAGTGATAAAACGCAATGTATAGACATGTGCAAAAATATGCGAAAAAAGGAAATCTTACAGAATAAATCAACGAAAAACCCAAAAACCAGCAGATATATAATACGAAATTATCCTAATAGTAAAGGTATTATACCTATATATTATCGCTGTAATTGAGCGACGTTCTATATATATTTCATAAAATGTTATTTTACAATATTAATTAATATAAAATAAGTGAAATCTACTAAATTTTCAAAAATTACAAATTAATTTCAACTTAAAGTAGTCCCTGTACTCAAGGTCTATCAGACCCCCCCGTGTGGGGGCTCTGTATACCGGTATGAAAATCGGCAACAACGCTTAAAACTTCGTACTCAATCGTGTAGTTAAAAATCGGGTAAAATCGTACGGAATGGTGTTGCTTAAAAAGGTATTGCCGATAACAACGTACGCAATCGTGTTCTACCCGGGTCGCGCGTACCAGCGACCGGCCGAGCAGAGCGCACGTCGTAACCCGCATGTTGGGTAACGACCGCGACAACTCATCACTTGAATTATTATTCAACCCACATCATCCACGCGGCACCCCACAGGACCGCATCAACTTCTAGAGAACTTATATTTCTTAATACCTAACTAATAATAATAATTTATTCATTGATTCACAACAAATTACAAACAATTACCAGTTACCAATTACCATACCCATTGTAGTATAAATACCAAGCCATTTTAATCATACTTTCAGAAATGAAAAGCAATTTTCATTAATTTTATTTTCATATTTTAGATGATCAATCAGCTGTTCAAAATTTGAAATTTTTAGCTGTAAACTATAATTTTGTATCCTTAGTTTTTTATAGGAGATACTTGTTTTCATTGGAATTTTTAAAATAATAGAAGCAATAAATAATTTCTGTCGACTATTTAAACTTTCTAAGTCATCTACACTTTTGAAATCTTCAACATCGTGCTTATGTTTCCTAAAAGTACATAAAAAACAATAACAAAAATAAATGTATTAAAAAAAAAAAAAATGGAACATGCCTTGGTTGAGGAGGAGTGATAAATGAAGGAGTTAACTCAACATCAGGAGGTGGAAATTTTTCATTTGCAATGTTGACTTCTGCTAAAATTAAAATTTTAGATCTTACAATTTATATAATCACAATGTAAGTAATTAGGTTAGGGTATATATTAGTAATGAGGTATATATTATTTACTTGTTATGTTTTGAGACAACTTTAATGTGGATTCTAGAGCGGGTTTACTTGGCAAATGTTTCTCAAATACTAATATAAAATTGATAAAATACAATTTAATCATTATAAAACATAATATTTATAGTTAAGTATTAAAAAATTATTAAATTACACTGTATCTATGGTAAGTTCTTGAGCAGTTGAAGAACAAAACTTTGGAGACATTAAGCTAGTAGCTGAAATTACCATATGTTTGATAAGTTTGGAACATTTGTAATATAGTAAAAATACAAAAAAATGATAACTTATATGGTGTATTATGAATCGTGTTATCTTCATAAACTTCAATGACTTCAATCATAGATGAAACTAGTAAAAAATTATATAATTCATGTTTATTATTATTATGTTTATATAATCGACATATTTGTATTAATTTTTTTACCCACTAATACAGTACCTACAAGTTTTTTGTTAAGCACCATTTTCTTCTTCGTTTTATCTTATTATTATAAATGTAATTATTACAATATTTATATAATTGAAAAAGTAGTAATTGTTTTGCTCAGTAGTAAAAGAGTGGAACAAGTGTAGGTACTTTACCACCCCATGCAAATTTTTCGATTTTTTTTTTTTGGAGTTTTTGTAGCTCATCGAGTTAAGAACGATGGTGCAACCCGAATTTGTCGCACTCGCTTAGTTTCTTAGTTATGGCCTTCCAAAGTTTTCAATTTTACGTTTATACGCATGCGCGCATTAGGTACTACTTTAATGCCGCGAGGAGGACTATTTTTGTTATTTTTTTGTACTTACGTATTCTAACCTGTTTAAAACGGTGGTCAATAATAATTTATCCCCCGAATTGCTATGAAACACCTCCCCAAGTGGGTCACAGGGTTAAGAAAATTGCATTTTTGTTGCACCGAGACACCGAACGGGGTCAGTCGCTCGCTGCGCTCGCTCGGACAATTAAAAATATTCCTCTTCTGGAAGTAGAAATAGTCAATCTGGTTTAAATAAATTCTCGCATTATACCTATAGACTATAGTAGGAACCTACCTGATAATAAATAATTATAATAATCATTCAATTATAAATACGATTTTAGATTATATTATATTATTAAAGAAACTATATTTGAATACACAATTAAAATGTCATTACGTCAAGTGCTGCGTTCTAGTGAAGTTAACAGAGGTTAACTCTTAGTCCCGTGTTTTTTCACTCGTTTATTTTTTATTTAGTATGGAAGCATATAATGTAATTAACATTTTCAAAATGTTTAACTGTGTGTTAAGTGATCCTCTCAATTCTATAATTGTCGAGCAGCTCCAGAATTGGCTCCTTATTCCAAAAGAAGGGGACTATTTATGTCCTAGAGGGCATAAATTAAAACTATTAGCACGAAGTCATGTTAAAGATGCATATTCTTGGAGGTAAATTAGATAGATATACACATATTGAATGATACTATTCACCATAGGAATAAATTCTATAGTAATTAGGTATATATATATCAAATATATTCTATTTCTAAATGCCTTGAAAAATACATGGATCGGCATAAAAAATCGAGTAGATGAGAATACGAGGTTTCAATAAGGAAAAACACATTTTTCTCAAATTCTCAATTGTCAATTGCCAAAATTATTTTGTTAACTTATCTATGGATAAAACAAACCAACCAGACGTTCATTATGGAAGAACTAAGCATAAGTAAACATACAATGGTTGATTGGGCTAATTTTTGTCCTGAGGTTACTTTTGATCACATGATTTAAAAAAAAAACTTAAATCGGAGGTGATTTCGTTGAAGTCGAAGTTGATGAAAGTAAATTTGGCAAGCGCAAATACCACAGAGGTCATCATGTGGAAGGCCAGTGGGTATTTGGAAGTATTGAACGGGGTACTAATCGATATTTTTTAGTTCCCGTTGAAAAAAGAGATAAGGAAACGTTACTTCAAATTATAAAAGATTGGTTTCTACCAAATACTACGATCATTTCTAAATTGCTGGAAAGTATGTATTTTAAAAATAATTATGAATACAAAATTATTTCATTAGGTACTATTTTTAGGCATATGATTGTTTGAATGATGAAGGTTATAAGCACTTTAAAGTTAACCACAGCATTGACTTTAAAGATCCAGATACCAATCAGTACACAAACACGATCGAAGGACTATGGCGACATGCGAAATATTCACTGCCCCAATATCATAAAAATAAAACATTTATAGCTGGATATCTTTCTAAATTCATGTTTTTAAAACAATGTAAGGCTTTAAATATCGATCCATTCATCGAGTTTTTAAGAATTGCAGGTAGTCTTTACAACCCAATTACGGCCGCATACGTTGATAATGATGATAATGAGGATGAATTAAGTGAGAACATATATTTAGATATTATATTATATAATTAATACCTATTAATAAACTAATTTAATTATTAAAAGTAATTGTGTGTTCTAATATTTGTAAGTCCAAAATTAAATTATTGTGCCATAAGTAACAACAACAACATAGGCTTAAAAATAAGTAATAGGTTCTCATTAACAGTGGCGGTTTTGGGGGTGAGGCAAGTTAGGCACCGCCTAACCTACAATTTTAAGTAAAAAAAAGGTGGGCAAGTGGGTGTCGCTCTGCTGTACAGTAGATTACAAGTGGGTCACTGTTTAATGGATGGTATTAAATTTGAATTCAATGATATAATATCATTGTATAAGAAAAACGATTCTGAGCGGTGATGGTATATGTCAGTCTATGTATAAGGCATATTATATACATATCTATGGTATTAAACAAAAAATTGACCTATAATAGGTACCTATAATAAATTCCAAATTAATCATATCACAATATCCATTAGATACTTATAACGCGTTATACATCAACAAAAACCGTGATACTATCATAGATATATAATAGTACACTTTAGAAGTTTCAAGTACCCACGAATAATATTATTCAATCACAACAAAATAACTAAAATCGTAATTCTTGGTTTAAATATGAAATTTTGTCTAAATTTGAAATTAAAATGTCTGTAAAAAATAAGTGTGTTTATATATTTTTTAGATTTTTTGGTTACAGTATGAATTATTTAAGAGAACCTTTGTTTTAAATTTTCAACTCTTAGTTATAAAAACTGAACATTTTATAATTTTTTAATTCCAACGATTGATAATTTTCGAGATTTTGATAAATGTTGTCAAAATTCCAACTTTAAATGCTTATAAAAAAAAATCGTGCCTATGTATTTTTAATATTTTTTCAACTGATATTGTAACAATATATCAGGAGCCTTGTATTAAATTTTTACACTTTTTGGCCCAACAGATAAAACTTTATTGATATTTATAGAAAAAAAAACTAAAAAAAATTGAAAGCTGTAAATGTCCATAAACAGCTCAAAAAGAGTCAAAATATTTTCAAAATTGTATGGTGTATAGGAAATGCTAATATAAACATTCAGTGAAATTTTCATGTATCTACAGTTATTCGTTTTTGAACTACAACAAAATAAGGAAATCGCTACATGAGAAATCGAGTGAAAATCCAATGTTGTAAAAATTTGAATTTCAAACGCTCATAAAAATTTAATTTGACTGTCCGGTAGAGATTTTTTTATTGATAAAGGTAGATAATCTTATAAGGAATCTTGTGTTTCATTTTCAAATCTTAGATTTAAAAAGAAAAATTTTTACGAATTCTTAACTCAAAATAATTTGCTAATTTTCGTGATTTTTCCATATTTTGTCAATTTTTGAACTTTAAATGCTTATAAAAAAAAATTGTGACTAAGGATTTTTAATATTTTTCATCTGCCTTTGAAACAACATATTAGGAGCCTTCTATTAAATTTTCAAGCTTTCGCAACCAATAAATAAAATTTTATTGATATTTTTAGAAAAAAAACTAAAAAAAAATGGAAAATGAAAATGTCCCTAAACAGTTCAAATAAATCAAAATATTTTGAAAATGTTATCGTGTATAGAAAATGCAAATATAAACAACCAGTGAAAATTTCATGTATATACGTTCATTTGTTTTAGAGTTACACCAATAACCAAAATCGATTTTTTGGAAAACCAATTTTGCGTAAAAATTCCCGTTTTTCCTTAATTTTTATGTTGTTTTTCCCGGCGCTTGTGAAAACTACTGGGAAATTTTCACTTTTGACCCCCCCAAAGTACCAACTAGATTCACTTTCCTATCAGAAAAGCTACTGATGAAGAAAATCCAAGCACTTTTACTGTCCTAAAACGTGATGACAGACACAAAAATATAAATAAAAATATAAAAATATAAAAATATAAAAACATACATCATTGTAAAACCAATACATTCATCGCTCCGCTCAGAATCTAAAATAATCAAAATGTATCATTTTTGGCCCACCGATAGCATATATTTCGATATTAATTTTTAACGTTTTTATGATTTTATTTGAGAAAAAATTCTTCTTTGCCATGTTTAATAATATGAATTAACATATTTTATTATATCGTAAATGGTAAATCATATTATAATTTAGTGTTTATTATCAAAAAATAGTGATAAACCTATAAGAAATGAATGAAATAATTATTACGTACCTAAACAAACGCTGGTGTTCCAACCGGCGGCAATGTTCCGATGACGTCAAAAGGCTCCGTTCATTCCGCCTCGGAGTATTTACTATTGTGTACATGAATTATTACACGCACAAGCGTATGTACGCGAATGCACACGACTATTAAATAAGTAGAGTTGCGCATGCGCAATGATCATCCGAGGCTAGACTAACATTGCCTTATGAAGTCAGACGTATGTAGGTACTAAAAATAGACGAGGTATACAGGAATTATGGTCAGCCGGCATTTCAACGTAAAAACACATTATCAGTAAAGTTAATATTGTTACAGTCGAGACACGTTAGGCGTAGGGAAAGTAGCGCGCCCATCGCCAATGTACCTTAGTACATTGCAATAGCTCTACCCTGACCTTAATTGGTTGGGGTAGTCTGGTCCTCCAGGTTGGGGGTTGATCGTATGGTTAACAACCCTACATCAGAAAAAAAATATGTTAAGAAACCACAAAATAAGCCTCGGAATTGGATTAATGGACAACGACCGGAACTGGAAAATGGAATAAAAATTGGTACATGGAATGTTAGAACCTTAAACAAACCTGGAGCGTTACAGTACTTACTGGACGCTATTAAAAAATATAATACGAACATATTCGCTCTGCAAGAAATTAGATGGAAAAATGACGGAAATATGAAAAAAGATGATAAAACCATATTCTATAGCGGAAGAAAGGATGGAAGACATGAAAATGGTGTGGGTTTTGTAGTGAGCGATGATACGCTACCACAAGTAAAATAATTCACGGCAGTAAATGACCAAATATGCTATATCCGACTCACAGGTCACATTTTTGATAGCATTATCGTAAACGCTTATGCACCAACCGAAGAGAAAGAAGAAAATATTAAGAATGAGTTTTACGATGAACTAGGGCACATACTTGACACAACACCAAATAGCTGTATAAAAATATTAATAGGTGACTTTAACGCAAAAATAGGAAAAGAAGATATATATAGACCAACGATTGGACCGAATAGCTTACATGACGTAAGTAACGATAATGGAACCAGATTGATCAACCTATGTATAACGAACGGTTTTACCCTTAGTAGTACATACTTTCCAAGAAAAGATATATATAAACAGATCCGATGGAAAAAACGGCAGTTATGGTAAAGGTAAAAAGCAATTTACTAATAAAAGTAATGTTAAATGTTATTACTGTGGTAAAATTGGTCATTATAAAAGAGACTGTAAGAATTTCCTAAGTAGTATGAAAGGTGGGAAAATCAATACTACAGGTACAAGTTTAAATGCATTTGTAAGCGAGTCAAGGATAAATTAAACTATAACAGATACGTGGGTTTTAGACTCAGGTGCGTCGGATCATATGAGCGCGAGCCTAGAATGGTTTACAAGTTATGAACCATTGAAATATACACAACAGGTAACAATAGGTGACGGAACAAATCTGTATGCAACAGGAAAAGGTAATATTAATATATTATCATACATGAACGGTAATTGGAATAAAAATTACTTGGCAAATGTATTGCACGGGCCGGGATTAAAATTTAATTTATTCTCGTGCGGGTCAGCGTTAGACAAAGGTATAGAGCTAACGTCAGACAATAAAACGTGTGTGTTCAAAAGAAACGGGATTCCTGTATGCATAGGCACAAGATGCGGTAGGTTGTTTGAATTACAGATCAAAGTCGAATCACTGTCGAAAGCTGAATGTTATGCGAACATTGCAGTAGAAAAACGATTAGAAGTATGGCACAAGCGTTTAGCTCACCAGAATATTCAATACGTGAGGAATTGTTTGGCAAAACATAATATTGATTATTCAGCCAAGGACGATCAATTTGCGACTGCATAATCGGGAAACAACACCGTCAATCGTTCAGTAAAAGTGAGACCGAATATTTTAACGTCGGCGATTTAATACATGCAGATTTATGTGGACCGATGCAGAGGAACTCTATCGGTATGTCAAAATATTTTTTACTATTTAGAGATGACTACTCACGTTACAGAACGGTATATTTTATTAAAAATAAATATGAAGTAAAAAATATTATGGAGACATTTATAAAAAGTGTTAAAACAGAAACAGGATCTAAAGTCAAAATATTATGGACAGATAATGTGTTAGAATTTGTAAACAAGGATATTACAGGTATTCTACAGAAATATGGCATACGACACCAAACTACGGTAGCATATACGCCAGAACAGAACGGGAAAGTCGAGCGTGATAACAGAACAATCGTAGAAGCTGCCAGGACAATGATATGTGCGAAAAATCTTGACGTGTCATTGTGGGCAGAAACTGTGAACACGGCGGTTTATACACTTAATCTAACCGGAACGAGTTCACAGATTGGTAAGTCACCTTCCGAGTTATATTATAAAGTCGTGCCAGATATTAAACATTTACGAGTTTTTGGTACTGCGGTATATACACAGTACACACATACCAAAGCAAAAACGTCAGAAATGGGATCCAAAAAGTGAAAAAGGAATATTTGTTGACTATTCGAAAGGTTATCGTATATGGTATTCGAAAACAAATAAAATATCCGTGTGCAGAGACATTATATTCGAAGACGAATGTAATAATTATGAAAATGTAATTGCAGACACATTAGAGTTTACAGACACTCAAATTAATTCAACGGGCGTGCGTGAGAAGGACGAAAACATAGTCGATGATAGAAATGTTATGGTTCTACGTGACAGGAATACACTTAAAAAACCGGACAGGTATAATGTTCAGACTTGAATATAATGACTATAATGCTAACTGTGTCAATCCATTGAATTATGATGAGGCAATTACTGGGTCAAACAAAAATGAATGGAATAATGCTATGAACGACGAAATTAATTCATTGCACGAAAATCAGACTTGGACTCTAGTCGATTTGCCCCAGGATAAAGTTGCATTACGTAACGCATGGCTGTTCAAAACCAAATATAAAACTGACGGTAGTATAGATAAATTTATGGCCAGATTGGTCATTAAGGGTTGTTCACAGAAATATGGTATTGATTACCATGAAACATTTTCGCCAGTGGTCAGATACGAATCAATTAGGGCGATATTCGCAGTAGCAGCTGTGGAAAAATTAATATTACGACAATTCGACATCAAGACAGCATTTCTGTACGGAGGACTACAGGAAGAAATTGACATGGTACAACCACCAGGATACGAAGATGGATCGAATAAAGTATGTAAGCTTCAGCGTAGTTTGTATGGCTTAAAACAAAGTCCAAGATGTTGGAATATACGCTTTAAGAACTTTTTGAATGCATTTGGTTTACAATGTACAGAATCGGATGCATGTGTATTCAAAGCTGATAACAGCCAAATTATTCTTGAAATATTTGTTGACGATGGTTTAATCGCGGCAGATAATGAAGATATAATAGAGAAACTATTAACAAACTTGGAGAAAGAGTTTGAGGTTAAAAAGGGAAACTTAAAATATTTTCTAGGTATGCAGGTAAACTTAATGAAAAATGGTTCATTATTTGTGCATCAGACAAATTATGCATGTAGCATAGTTAATAAATTTAATATGCTGGACGCCAAGGAACTTTCAAAAGCTCATAAAAAAATATTGTTACTTAACGCTAGACTTAATTGTTTTGTTATAAGTAGAACATTTTGTTGGGAACGTTTTATCAAAATTTCTTATCTTAGCTATGAAAATAAAAAAATTTATGAATTTCTAACTAAATAATAATTTACAACATTAATGCATTTTTTATGGCTATTAATGGCTGTAAAAGATTCAAAATTGTTTTAAAATATTATTATGCATGGAAAATAGTCATTTTAACATTTTGTAAAAATTTGAAGTATCTAGAATTATTGGTTTTTGAATTACAACAAAAAATAAAATATTTATTAATGAAAAACTACTTGGAATTTTCCACTTTGACCCCCAAAGTACCAACTAGGTTCACTTTACTATCAGAAAAGATATTGATCTCAAAAATCGAAGCATGCATACTATCAAAAATGTTGCTGACAGACAGGAAAAAAAACTCACATCATTGTAAAATCAATACATTCTTTCGCTCCGCTCAGAATCTAAAAAATAAGTGTAGGAAGTTAGAATTTTGACAAATAATTCAGATTTCTTTTAATATCTATAAGCACGCATAATGAACTTAATACAATTAAATATAATATATATTTATTATTTGAAAATATTTAACACTGTTTTTTAAAAAAGTTTAGTAGGATTACAAACAGATATACAGTAAAGTTAGCTTATTTTTTTCAGTTATTATAAATGCAGTAAAACTAGTACTTATTTTTGTCCGGGATCAATCAAGAATCTGAGAAACGGAACTGTAGTGATAATAAAATCACATGAGGGCCATGTTAGTGAGGAAAAAACTCTCAGCAACTGATTCATAATTTTTGTGAAATTTTGAAAACAAGGGCATCTACTGAGAATATCTCGTTAAGGAATTTATATGATGAGGAATCTAGAATGTAAGGAGTTTTATAACCTAAAGATTATCTTTTAGAGTCTTATCAAAAATTGATATCCGAATTTAATATTTTATTAGACACGTGGTAGCAGCAGGTTTGTACCCATGGTCAACAGCCGAATCTTTAATGCGACATGCCCGAAGAAGATCATTGCCTAGATTGCCTAACTCACTGTCAGATTTAAATTCTAAATAGGTTTTTTTGTTGCGACACTCCATTTTTTAGAGGATGTGTTAGAGATGTTGATGAAAGAAGTAGCATAATTTTGGATGTATGAATTTAATTGTTAATGTTCTGCAAAATGGTGTGACAGAGTTACATGTGGATGCCACTTTCAAGGTTGTACCTAGAAACATGGGATACTAATTACTAGTACTACTACTTACTACTAAGTCACGGAATTCATACAACAGTGTTATGCGATTTGTAAAAGATAATCTTTTACCAAACTTAACGGTTGAAGTCATTATAACTGACTATGAGGTGGCTCTGAGGGATGTTTTGATTTCATCATTTCCAGAAGCTCGTTACGCTGGCCGCTGGTTTCATCATAACCAAGTAAAAATAAATAATTAAACAAATACAATTAATGGTATTATATAGCATTCTTATTAATGATGTTGTATAATTTTGTAGGCTGTATGGAGAAAAATGAACAGTTTAGGATACTTACATCATCTTAATACTAACAATAATGCCCGTAAAGTATTGAAACTTCTTTTGTCCCTTCCATTATTGCCAGCTAGAGATATGGAGAACGGCTTTTTATTAATTAGAGCATTTGCACGAAATCATGATGTCCACTTGGAGAGATTGCTAAGTTATTATGAAAGGTATTTGACTTAAAACCTAGAACATTCTAATAACTGTTAATAAATACTGTTAGTTATTAACACTTAACAGTATTAAAATAAAAATTATATTGTATTTTAGCTATCAGGTATTAGAAATTTAAATATAAACATGGACCCCAATAACATAATTGACATTTTTCTTTTAAGTTATTGGTTAAGAAATATTGGTCCACAAGTTGTGTCGGTTCATGGACTGCCTCGTCGGACAAATAATAACATTGAGAGCTTCCATAACACCTTAAGATTAAAGTTCTCTGTTGCGCATCCAAGCTTATGGATATTTCTAGGTAAGAAATGTATGCGTAAGTACAATACAACAAAATTACATCAAGTTGTATTAGAACTTAAAGGTATAAATATATGGTAGACTCAAGGTTTTGGAATTATGGATCAAATTACTACATTAAAATTAAAATTAAAATTACTACATTAAAATGAATATATTTTTATGAGAGGTTGTATTTATTTATAATTATAAGCTTAAATTAAATCTTCTTAAATGAAAAAAAAATGTTTTCATAGTTACTTAATTACACTCGCTGTAAAACCTAATATAATGAGTCTCAAATTATAATCATAAAGGTACCTAGTTACTTAATAATTAATGCCAAAAATATAATACCTATTTTATTTTGTAATTTTTAAATAGGCACTTTAACTACTTTGAGTACCAGTTACCATTTGGTTAATCAACAAACTTTGAACCACTTGCGTCCCACTAAGCATGTGAGGACCGAGTTTTTGGCTAACTCTCACAGGATAAAATATGCTACAGAGCAATACCAATTAGGACAAATATCCATATGACAATTTCTTCTGCGTTGTTTGTATACTAGCGCAGCGTATGAATTAAGGCTACAAACCTGGGCTTTGAGAATGAACGATGCTGATGTTGATGCTAAATCAGACCACAATGTTCCAGCAGATGCAGTTCCAGTACCAGATCACATTCCCAATGTTATTGATCCACAGCCAGTGGAAAATAATAACTTGCAATTGGATCTGGATCAGCCGTTTAATGATGCACCAGGTTCACCGCCAATTATGAACCCTCCAGATTCGCCAAATGTACCTCAACTGCCAGACAACAGAAACTTGTGCATGACATGCTTGGTAGTGTCTCTAGCTGAAAGTGAACACTGCAGTGGCGGCTATCCTATGGTCCATGTGTTGCTTGAGCAACACATACAAATTGAGGGTGGGTGGGTTGGTGGGTACCCAGTTGGGTGGTTAATTAGATGCTGGGTTATTAATTCATTATAGTAGGTATATGAGTAATTGGTTTATAAAGTGGCGTACAATATTGTACAATCTACAGTATAGACGATTCTATGGCAAGCGTCTGCAGCCTGTTAAAAATGTCACAATTAGATCGCTTAAAATAAATCAGCAGCCTATAATATTATATATTCACATCGATAAAATACGTGCGCGGTCTATACTCTATAGCGTTCGGTCGCGTTTGAACGCGCTGGTTTAATTAATTTTGGACGTTTGATCGCGCGATAGCTCCAAAAATAAACCGATTATTTCCAATATTATTCATATTGGGCGTTTTACCAGCCGAAACATCGAGTTTATTTTAATATATTTTACAAGTTTATTCTTCATTTGTGTTTTTCATTTCATTGATTCACGTTGTGATTATCAAGTGTTTATAATTATAAGAAAGTAGAAATCAGTATTCGGTAGTCCGTACATACTAAATGTTCTTAAGTTACCGAATTATTATTTAATTTTTATCAAATAGTTTTTAATATTTAATAATGTTTAGTAACGAAGATTACGTTTGCATATGTGGTAAAAAAAAAAGTAGTCATAATCCTACAAATTGACGCGGCTACACTGGTAGGGCTGGTAGGCCGGTCGTTGTTGTGGGTGCGTGTTGATGCACTCGACACAAACGCACAACTTAATAGTTTATATAAAAGAAATCAATAAACGGAAACACGAACGTGGTGGTTGTGTAAATGCCGGGTGGCGTTTATTTAACGTGAACGATAAATAGTTATAATATAAAAAAAGGTATAATGCAGGTATTTTACAATATCAAGTACAAAAAAAAAACGGATACGATGAATCGCGTGGGTTAGGTACGAGATCAGACCGTGACGGTGGTTGAAGAACGAGAGGGAGCCGGCGGCCGGTACTCGTCCTACGCGCCTTGCCTCCGCGTCCCGCCTTGCCTTTGCGGCGTGGTGGGAGAGTTGGCGGTGTCGCGCTTGTAGCCCGTGGTGGCGGTTTGTGAAGTGCAGATAGGTAGCTCCGACGCCTGTACTTTGTACTGGTCGTCGGTTGCGTACCGTATCAATATTTCGTCATGGAAAGTGAAACAAAACAAAATTAAAAATTTAGATATTTCAAAATTTTTCAAAAGGCCAGCTGCATCGATATCAACTGAAAACAGTGATACTCAAACAAAAAAATTGCGGCCAGAAGGTAAGTATAAATTACATTTAGGTATTAAAAGGCTGTACATTTAAGTATTTAATGTCTGGTAGCTATAGTGAGAATTTGGATGCACTCTCAAATGATCCTAGTAGCTTTTTTATGCTGCCTAGTCTTCCGCAAGAAATGATTGAATTTCTCATAAAGAAAGGTCCAATGCAACCTACTCAATCTGACTTACCACAGAATCAGTCATTTCCTAAGGATAAATATGGTCGAAGTTTTCAATCAGCCTGGTACTGGAAAAGCCTACCTGGGAAGTGGGAACATTCAAGTACAAAGAGATTAGTTATTCTATTCTATAAAAGATGATGGCGCATTTTGCTTACATTGCATAATATTTGGTAGAAATTCAAAACAATCTTGGACTAAAATTAGATTTAAGACATGGTTCAGAGCAATACATAGTATCCTACATCATGAATGTTCAAATGGTCATATAGAAGCTTCACTAAAATTCAAACTAAGGAAAAGTTCATTGCCAGTATTATTATATTCCTCTACTTCGAGAAAAAGTCAATCAAGAAAAAGCTACTAATAGGGAAATTGTAAGGTGTTTAATCGATGTCGCACTTTTTTATCAGAAAATAACCTTGCGTTTCGTGGTCATCGGGAAAGCTTTAAAAAGATAACCACAGACCAAGGAAATTTTATAAATCTAGTTCGAGTAATATCAAAATATTCTCCTTGTTTATCTTCTTAAATTCAAAAATTACAGACTTCAACCAAGAAACTAGAAATTAATTATTTATCAAAATTGAGACAAAATCAGTTAATCTCATCAATTGCGCAAAACATAAAACATGTAATACAAAAAGACCTTAATAAATCCAAATTTTTTAGTATTTCCGTAGACTCAACATTTGACCTTTCTCGAAGAGAACAAATTTCTTTTGTCATTAGGTACATAGACAATAATGGTGATATTTTAGAACGACTTTTAGCATTAAAATATTCTGAAATCACAACAGGAGCACAATTATTTATCATATTTGAAGAAGTATGTTCTAAATTAAGTGTAGATTGGACTACATTTTTGGTAGGACAGTCATATGATGGAGCCCAGAATATGAGAGGAGAAACAAATGGCTTACAAAATTTAGTAAAAAGTAAATATCCAACAGCTACATTTATTTGGTGTTCGGCGCATCGGCTTAATTTGGTTGTGGGTAAAGCTGTCAGTTGTAATAATGATGCCATTGACTTGTTTGGCAATCTTGAACTGGTTTACAATTTTATAACTGGTAACAAAAAGAGAGTTGCGGTTTACGAAGATTTTCAACTCAAATATTCAAATACGGGACAAAAATGAAGACTGAAACGTGTATCTACAACTAGATGGATGTCACAAGATTATGCTTTGCAGGCTGTGTTAGAGACTTTTGATTCTGTAATTTATACACTTGAATAAACTAAAGACACTGAAGGTAGAAAGGATCACGGTTTTGGCCATTTAGCTGGTTGTTTATTAAATTACCTGCTCTCCAAAAGATTTATTATAACAGTGTAACGTATGTTACATCATTACATTTATTTTATAAGCATCATAATATGCACATTAGGCATATTATGGGCTGACTATAATAATATATTAAGCCCCTCCGGTTTAGGTGAAACATATATATTTTATGATTGTAAGGCTCCGGCCAATATCCCTATGTAAGAGAATGGCAGTTCTCCGCGAGTCCATCACGTGCACCTGAACTCCGTACAATCCTACATTTTTGGTAACTTTGTTCGTAAATTGTAAGTTATAATAAATAATTTGTTTGTATTAATAATAATTTAGATCAATCGTTATTTATTTGTAATATTAAGATCCTAATACCATTCGTAGTCCCGACTCCCGAGCTACGGTAAAAATATATTCAAAAGAATTAATT
Organism: Macrosiphum euphorbiae; assembly: GCA_949089665.1. NCBI lineage: Eukaryota > Metazoa > Arthropoda > Insecta > Hemiptera > Aphididae > Macrosiphum > Macrosiphum euphorbiae. The sequence goes on from CARXXK010000002.1 coordinate 27,478,125, forward strand.
TCTTCCCTGAATATCTTATATTTAACGGGTCATCCGCTCATCCCCGACCACGTTACAATAGCAATAAGTTTTAAAACAATATTTGATGTCTTGTCACCGTTGAATACCTTGTTACAGTCTTCCGATTTGAATCTTTTTGCAGCCGTACACAGTATTTCAAATTCACAATCAAAAATAAATAATCTTCGACAAAATGATGGAGTATTTGAATCTTTAATGACCAAGGTTAATGACTTCATTGCCAATAAAGAAGAATTTATTTTTTCAGAAATACAAGAAAAACGTATCCGTAGAAAAAAGAAAATGTCAGGTGAAAAATCAAATGATTGCCCCATAGTTTGTCCTATAGAAAAATTTAAAATTGAAACATTTTTTAAGTGTTTAGATGTTATAATAAATAATTTAAGTGAATATTTTAACACTGAGATGCTGGGAATCTATAAAGATATGTCATTGCTTACAAAAAAAGGATAAATGAAGTTGAAGCCAATCCAGATTCTTTACCTGAAGATAGCTTTCTACTTTTCTGTAATATTTATTCCAGTTTTTTTGAATCAAGATGATTTAAAAAAAGAGTTCTTACAATTTTGCAATATTTATAGTTCATTTGAAGAAACTATTGAATTACCAATTTATATTCACACCAAAATGAATAGCAGTTTGATATCAGAATTTGAAGAAAAAGAGGACGAAGAAGAAGAAGAAGAAGAAGAAGAAGAAGTAGAAGAAATACAAAACCACGAGAAAGAAGAATTGTTTCCGTCACGAAAAAAGGTTACAAATGTTGTTAGCATAAAGACTGTATATAAAATATTCAAGTCAATCAATTAGCTACTATATTTCCTTTGTTAGATACGACTTTAAAAATTATTTTGACCTTACCAGTTGCAAGCGCATCAACAGAACGCAGCTTTTCCAAACTTAAAATAAACAAAAATAGACTCCGGACCACAATTTCACAAGATAGGTTAGAAGATTTGATGATTATAAGTTGCGAGAAGGAAATTTCAAAAAGTATAAACCATGAAGAAATATTGAAAATTTTTCTGAAAAAAGTAGTATTTTAAGTAAACACTTAATTTAAATTGTAATTCTTTGTTGTATTTAAATTTTTAAAGTGAATAAGTTTTGTTTTGTTATGTTTATGAATAAACAAAGATTTTATAAAATTAATATTAAAAAGGACTTAGTAAGTACTAAGTACACTTAGCACTAATATAAGCGACTTAAATAAATAAAATTTTTAACAAATATAGTTTTTTTTTTTTTTTTTTTTGTAGCTTGAATAGGTTAAGAGCAAAATTTAACCATGTTTTATAATATTAAAAGCGGCGCGCTATAATACTATATATAGGCTGCACGTAGGCGGCGGGCCTCATATGTGTCCACTAGAAAACGCAATATTTACGTTTTTATATATATTAACATATTACAAATAAACATTATTATTGATATACGCTATATTATAAATAATTTAAATATTATATAATCATATAATATATACACCATGTATTATATTATATTTTAGTACAATATAAATATTAGGTATTTTATAACAGTATTATATAGGAAAGTATATTGAATAATTTACAGAACTAATACAACATTTTAATTTAAGTTGTTTTATTTACATTTTTTTTTTTCAATTAATATTATTATTATAATTCATTATACACATAATACAACATTCATTTTTTGCGTTTGGATGATGGACCATATACTATTTCATCCTCTTCCTCATTAGAATTATTGTCGGACTCTTCTTCAATAATTTGCTGTTCACAATTTAAGCATGAAAGGCCAGAACATGTTTTGCACGCAGTAGAACACTTTAATCCTTGTTTTCTGCAGCCGCATGCGGCTCCACAATTTTTTGTACACGCACATGTAATTTTTTCTAAAATACATTTTGGCGCTGGTTCATTCCATGAAAATATTGGTTGCAGTCCATTCCTGGTTGTTTGCCATCCCCAATCTTTTGCATTTCTTTCTTCTCCATGCCACATTTGAACCTGGTGATATGTTCGATATATATGCTGTTTTAAAGCCTCTTTGGGGGTAAGCTTGCTAATTTGAATTTATTTTCAGCCGTTTTTCGGGTGAATAATAAATATCGATATTCATCTATATTTGTTTGACTTTGTGGTGCACCATATAATTTTAATGTGTATCTTTCCCCGGCTTTAAAAATGTTTTCAGGTGTGGAGTTTGGGCCGTTAAATACATTTACTATTCCTGGAAGTTCTGGATATTGGTTGAAAAGTTTGAAACGTTTTAATTTTCCAATATTATAGAAGCATGAAACAGTATCGCATCCACTTATAGCATGTAAAAATAAAATTGACATTTTTATGCCATTAACCTTTTGGATATCTTGAATTAAATATATTTTTTTTTCATTTCCTCCATTTCCTGGTTTTAAAAATATGATCTGATTTTCTACCGGTGTAAGAGCTATTAATAAAACCAGTAAATCGATATCTTGACCAACTACAACAACAAATTGACTTTGTGCCCTCTTTATAGCTTCATTTACAATTACAGTGTCGGCATCGTCATTGGCTTGTTTAATAATGTAACCTTTACCTATCAAATATGAAGACAACATTTGTATCAATCTACTTTTGTTTCTTATATTTGATAAGAATGATGTTTGTGCAACAGTTAGAACCATATTTGTATCAAATAAAATATTTTTTACACACCGATTACGTTCCATATTTTTTGTACTTGTCGAGCTTTCATTGTAGCCGTCAAAAACTATAACTGCATTGGTCCCAAAATGTTTTCTTACAAACCGTTTGTTTTATTTGTGACAACGAATTAACTGTCAATGATTTTGTTGTTATAAAAAAAAAAGGTATAATATCTCTCATAAACGCGAGTGTTTTGCGTAATGATGAAAAAGATAGTGTTTTGCGAGGACTCGATTCTATTAAAGTACACACTAATTGTCGTAAACAATACTCGAGAATTGATCGTATAAAACCGGATGAGATTACTAATAATAGTGATGTCCCGATTAAATCGCCTATAAAGGCACAGTTGAGCTCTGCTCGTCCTGTATTTAATTTCAAATTAACGTGTGTTTTTTGTGCGGAAAATATTGATGACGATTTTTAAAAAATGAAAATAAAAACCCGCAAATAAACGTCATAAAGTATTTAATGTTCGAAGTCTTACTTTGCGTGGCAGTATACTACAAATGGAGTTAAATAGAGATGACGAGTTTGGTAAAATAGTTTGGAAAAGGATTATTGGTGAACCTGATCTCGTAGCTGCCGAGGCAATTTACCACCATGACTGTTATGTGAAGTTTACTCGAATTCCTTACATTTCAACACAAAAAATAGGACGACCCAAGGTAAGCAATATATTAGAATCCATGGATATAATTTTTAAATATATTAAAGAGAGCGAGGAATGTAAATTTTCAATAAATCTTATTGAAGAACTTTATGGCTATAAACCCGATAAAAAAAACAGTGAGTAAAAAGTTGATGGAAAAATATGGCAGTGATATTATCATTAGTAGCGGAATAGGTACAACGTTTTGTTTCAAATCGGTCGGTAATCGGATATTTAATGAAAATTGGTATTCAAATAGAAGTAGTAACGTTGAGGAAGAACGATTAAGAATAATATACACAGCAGCAGAGATAATTAGAGAGGATATAAGGTCACAGGTACAGGATCTTACTTCGTATGATTCTTGTTTTGATTTTTTAAAAAATGTTGATACGGTTGTACCAAATACTCTGAAAGTATTTTTAGACGAAGTTATCATTACTAAAAAAAAAAAAAGAACTGAATTGACAAGAAAAAGTACTGCAATAGCTCGATCAATTATGGCTGCAACAAGACCAAAATCATTCATATCACCGTTGCAATTAGGCCTTTCAGTCATGTTACATATAAAATTTGAATCTAAAAATATTATTAATATTTTGTGCAATCTTGGTTTTTGCGCATCCTATCGCAAAACATTTTTATTCGAAGCATCTTCGTTGTATCATCCAGCTCCAGATATTTTACCGAATTCTTTTCCCAATTTATTTTTAACAACGCCGATTTTAATATTAATACTTCGGATGGTTTAAATACTTTTCATAGCATGGGCGGTATACAATGTGTGACACCTTGTAGTTCAGTTTGTCCAGTAGATAAAATAAATCGACTGAAAATAATTCCCCCGTCACAAAATATAGGAAATTTACGAAAAATAAATATAAAAATATTTGAACCAGCTGAAAGGTAGTATTAAAAACCTTATATTTGACAATTTAAATAATTTTGGTGTAGATGAACAAATTGAATTATCTTTGCCTCATTTGCTGTGGATATTAGGAAAGTTTATCAACAATCCTTCCGTCCCAGGATGGACTGCATTTATAGCGAAAATAACACAGAATAAACCATTTTCACAATCAAGAATAGTTCCACTTCCATTTGTAAATTTACCACCAAGCAATTACGACACTATAAATACTGTCTTACATTTCGCATCAAAAAAATGTTCGACATTGGACCAAAATACCTGTGTCATAACTTTTGACCAGCCCCTCTATATCAAAGCCCGTGATATAGGAGCAAAAAGTCCAAATTGATCAAATGTCATTGTTCGGTTGGGAGGTTTTCATTTACTTATGTCGTTCTTGGGCGCGGTTGAATATATAATGGCAGGAAGTGGTTTAAAGGAAATTTTTAGTACGATTTATGCACCGATAACTGCAGACAAAATGCTTACTGGTCATGCATACTCCAGAGCTGTAAGAGGACATACGTTGGTCTATTTGGCGTTATCAAATATTATTTTACAGTCATTTACAATCAGTGATGAAATGAAAAAACAATTAAACGATTTATTTTTAAATTCCAATCATAATCCAATTGAATTTGACCAGATCTATAATGAAAATGTAATAATACAATTAATTAAACAATTTAAAAATCAATTAGATGTATTAAAAAAGAATGGCGCTACTTCTAAACTTTGGTTGCAATAACGGCTGAAAGAATGGGCAATTGGAAATTACATCTTCAATGTGTTGAAAAAATGATCCCATATTTCCATGCTAGTGGACACTTTCCATATGCAAAATCGTGTCATTTGTATCCAAATGATATGGCCAATATACAGTATAAAATGACAGCTGATGAACAGTTACGGGTTATAAATGAAAGTGATTTTACTATAAGGCGTACAAATCAATTTTGGTCAGGTAATTGGTCGGATATGACCATTGAACAAACTTTAATGCGTTCAATGAAAACTATTGGCGGTCTCACACATGGCCGAGGTATCACCGATAGCACTTTGAATAAGTGGATACAAGGCTTACCAGCTGCACACGATGTTTGTGAAAATTTAGAAAAATATTGTGGTGTTTATATGGAAAATTCAGAACAACATGTTGACGCCAGGTTATCACGAATATCTAGAGATACTAACGATTTAAATATATTACTTAAATGGTGTTCGTCGCATCCCCCTTGTTTAGAACTAAATGAAATAATTTCAATATCAACTGGTGTAGTAGGAGATACAACTATTAACTGTCATAACGCTTATGAAATCGGGTTAATTGAGATGAAAAAAATTATAGGACAAACATATGGGACAGTTAAACTTAAGAGAAGCAGCAGAGTGTTACCTATAGCTATTGTAAATTCTTCAATTAGAATAAGAGAAGAAATAAATCTATAGACCCACTATTAATTTTTCAAAAAATTTCTATAATGAAAACATCCAATGAAGAACTCAAAAGTTATTTTGAATATGAGTTATACCCACTTTCATTATTGAACGAAATGGGCATTTGTCGCTCAACAATAAAATGGTTATTAATAACTAATAAGTAATAACAATTAGCAGTGTTATCGGGAAAGGACACAACAGTAGGGTCAACTGAACAGCCACATACACAACTCCCACAATATAATTATATAAAATAAAATTCAATGTAGGTACAACCAACATGCTATAAAAAAATATTTATATTTTAGTAAAATATAATACGCGGTGTATATATTATATGATTATATAATATTTAAATTATTTATAATATAGCGTATATCAATAATAATGTTTATTTGTAATATGTTAATATATATAAAAAAACGTAAATATTGCGTTTTCTAGTGGACACAAATGCGGCGCACTATAAATTATAATATAGTATTATTGCGCGCCGCATTTAATATTATAAGACATGGTTAAATTTTGCTCTTAACCTATTCAAGATAAAAAAAAAATAATGAAACCTTATTTATTTAAAATTTTATCAGCTACATTTTTGTATTGAGGTATTTTTGATATAAAATAAGTATTTTTAAAGATAATTTAAAAAAACTGAAAAGTCGCACTTAAAATCCAAGATGGCGGACACTTCCGGACCTCGGAGGAATGGCGACTTTTTTTTGGTTAATCAGGAGCCTATAACCAAACTTTTTGCAAAGTTTCAAAACTTTCCTATTTAATTCCTTAAAACACCAATTTTGGAGCTTAAATGACTGGACTAGTAAGGCAGTTGGAACAACAAAACTCTGTATGCCCAATGTGTAGAGCAGAAATTGTAATTTTTCAGCGGGTGTTTTTTTCTTAAATATTTTATTTTAATCCTTTTAAAAATTAAATAAATAAATGATAATTTATAATTAAAACTGAAATTGACTAATTATTATAAAAAGCTCTGAAGAAGCTTATCTCCAGAAAATAATACAAAAATAGTTTGTCCATTATTTAATATATTTTTCAGCTTTCCTAATTTATCTAAGAATTAGGTAACGGTTTAGTATTTCACTATACCAATACAGTGTTGTTACTGTTTAGTTAAAAACCACTTTATTTAATTTCTAAACATATTTTTAAATTTATTTCACATGTTTTTACCCAACTTCAATTTTATAAAATAGATTTGTACAGTCTATAGTCATAGGTACGCTTTACTTGTAGAATAGTTTCACACTGGATACAACAAGGGAGTTACAGTTAATATAATTGTTATTCAATAAATGTATTAAATTACACCAAATATCTATTTAATTAAATGTTTTATTTATTTTAGACAAACAAACCATGTTTAGTAATCAAAGGTGAGAAATTTATCAATAGAGTAATGTGGCTGGACAGTGATGTACTGAGGTGATATGATTTTTTAATCTTTCAGTCGAGTGAATATTTAAACATAAATTCAATAAGCCAGCGAAATTTTTTTCTAACATTTTTTTTAGCATATTATTGAAAATGTAAATTCATTTTTTAATTTACATTTTAACCATTTTTTATTTTTTCGTATCTATTAATAAAAAAATTTCAATCACTTAGAGTTCAATTATAGTAAAAAATATGAACTTTACAAAATACACAATTTGTTTGTTAGTTTTTTTCAAATGTTTTATTTTTAATATCTATTTATTGGATTTTATAATTTGTAATATAGTTTTATAAAATAGTAAGTTTTTGTATACCAGGTGTTAAAAATAGATGAAGTGAATTGTTGTGATAGAGACATATCTATCTATATTTATACCAACAAAATGGTTTTATTTATTGAGGATAAGCCAAATTATGGAGTAATCACAACCAATCAATTTGGAATTAAAGAAAAAAAACATGCAAATGCTATATTCCCAGCCCTACTTATGAATAAATATAATAATTATACCTTAAAATGTAAACAGTGGATGATGACTGATGTAAATGAAAGTAATTTTATAACACCTAAAATAATTTGTTTCAAGCATCATTGACCCACTCTGCCAGAATGGGCTGCGCACGCCTATGTGTAACAGTAAACAATTACAAAACCCCGGGTGGTCAATCAATACCTGACTGTAACTTTGTAAGATAAATAATTGTTGTTGTGATGTATCTGTATAATTGTTCGAGATGTATGATAACCGATAAGTAATACATTATAGGCATTTTAAGGGCGTATGTAATTTGCGCCAAAAACAACCCAAAAAAAAAAAATATATGTCATTTGCGCCACATCTAAAAATTTATTTTGGTAATTTGCTCCACTATTAAAGTTTGTTGTAATTTGCACCAAATAAAACTAAATAAAAAGGCGATATGTAATCTGCGCCATCGTGTACCTAAAAAATTGTGATTTGCGCCATTTTTCACCTTATTAAAATTGTATTTTGCGCCACTAATACTAAATAGTCGTATTTATAAATCAGTCATATTATAATTATAAATAAATGTATACAAGTACAGTCGTTGCCAGATAAATTGAGCAGGCGGCGGCGGCGCGATAACGGAAAACCAGTGGTTCTCCGTATTTCAATATTATTAGTTATTACCGAAAATACATCAATAAACCAACAATTGTTACAAAAAATATTTTACGATATTAATTTAAAATTGTTTGCACTGAGCCGGGTTCGAACTGGTGAATGCGCGCGTCGTAGCCAACTGTGTGACCTATGCACCACACTGCCAGCAACTAGTTTGGGCTACACTTACTGAAAAGCGCCGCCGCCGCCTGCTCAATTTATCTGGCAACGACTGTAAAACAAACTCCATATTCTATATTAAATAAGTACATTTTCGTTTAGTAATAAAACATAATATAAAAATCAGTCATATTATAAATAAATAAAACATATAATTTTTGAAATAAATTACCTAGCTACTTATAAAAATCCGTCATATTATAATTATAAATAAATAAAACATATAATTTTTGAAATAAAATACCTAGCTTCTTATAAAAATCAGTCATATTATAATTATAAATAAATAAAACATAATTTTTGAAATAAAATACCTAGCTACTTATAAAAATTTGTTATATTATAATTATAAATAAATAAAACATATAATTTTTGAAATAAAATACCTAGCTTTCTACTAAAGCTTACTCAGCTTTTTTTATACTTATAGCTTAAAGACGAAACTAAGCCTTTTCTGTCAATTTTATTTTGTCTGTAGTCTTCAAATATTTTTTGAAAAGTTTCCAAACGATTTTTGTTGATAGTAGATTTTCGCTTTTTAAGATGTATACTTTTAATTTTAATCAAAGTTTCTGTTTGAAATCCTTTCAGTACGTCCAAAAAGTGATAAATAGTAGGATGTGGGTGATAGAACTCGGAATTGAAACGTGAATGATAGGATTCGCAAGCATTAGTAGTGAGAGCTAGTGACGCAATATTCGAAGCCCAAATTATTGGTGGAAATTTAGCCTCTTCACAGATATAAGTGTCAACTAAATAGTCAGCATATTTTTGAAATCTTATGTCATTAGGAATCGATGACATAAAATCTTCGATAAAACAGTCACTGACCTCATTTGGAGAAATAAATGGCAACCCAAATGTATGGTTTAGCCACTTACTTTCTTCTGTTTTATTACACAGTTAGAAATCTGTAGTTGTTTTAACACTTTACTGAATTTGTCAATCAGCTAAATTGTAAATTATATACTTTGGAGTGTTAAAATAACAACAATGTATGTAGAATGAAATACACATGGTTTAACACCATACGTTTACTCAATTCAGCAATCAATATAGGAGTTAAATTAACAATGAATAGTTGAATATTACATTATCCACTATTTTATAGTTAAAATAACATCAGTTTATTGTTGAATTAAATACATTATTTATTTCTACATTATAGTATATGTGCGATTAAAAATAGTAAATTTTCAATCTACCACCAGAATTCAAATGTAATTCATTCTCTCCAGTTTGGTTGGAATATAAAGGTTTGATGTATAAAAAAGATATGCTATTAGTTTTAGAAATAAATTCTGCTGCTGGAGGCTGTTTATTTGGGGAAATCTATAAAATGTTGGTCAATGAAACCAGAGTTCCTTATTTTATAATAAAGCCAATGTTGACTGTTGGTTTTGATGAACATTTTTGTGCCTATGAAATAAAAAATAATTCAAACTCAAAACTGATTGGGTGTTATATGCATGAATTACCTGATACAACGCCAACTATTGCCAGAGTTCTAGGCAATGGTAAACTTTATGCCTCATTGAGGTCAGGTGCATAAAAAGCTTTTAAATAATAGTATATTTAATATTCTTATTTTTTTTTTTTTTTTTGGTTATTCTACAATAGTTGTATACTTATTACCTACCCTATAATATTATGTTTGTATATTTTAAGTAAATAAATGTAGGTAGGTACCTACCATGTATTTTAAAACATGTGAAATCAAATATATTACTATTGGCAAAGTAGGTAATGTATGAAAACATTAATTGTATACAATATTATTATTTTAAAATATATAAAGTATGTAAATAAAGTCAAGAACTTTGCATTTTATTCCATAAAAATCAAATTAAGATATATTTTTCTATATATTATGCGACATTTATATACCCCCTTAAAATATGTTGACTATATCAATGTAGGTGATAGTCTAGAGGTTAAGGCGGTAGGTAGGTCGTTCATAATATCCCGTAGGTAGTGAGATCGAATCCCGGCTAGGGCAGATGGAATTTGGCACGCTCCGAAATATTTTTTTTTGCTTGTCTAACATTTTTTAACATTACATTAAGTAGTTTTAAGAATACCATTAGTTAATTCAACATCTTTACAAACTTTTACAAAATATCAGCAACTTAAGTTGAGATAACAATAACCAATATTCAACCTACCCTCAAATAAAAGTTAATTTAAAACTGCTGTAATGTTGTACTAAATATAGTAAATATCATATCTACATAATTGTATTTGTTAAGATATACAAAGTTTGTAGTTGTCTTAATATCAACTGAAGTTGTATTAACCACTAATCACTACGAGGCATGAGTCTTACTATAGCAACGAGTAGTAGTTATTTTAACTATCGCTTAATGTGAATTTAACACCAAGCTCCTCCCAGCTCAAAATCAACACACAACTGTGTATGACATTGACACCAATGAGTGTTGAATCAACGACAGATTTCTAACTGTGTATTTTGATATATATTGGATAGGCCTAATTCCTGAATTTTTCTATACCACGATTGAGTTAGGTGAAATCTACAACCGAATATTTTAGTGTCATCCCAGACTTGTCTCAATGCTACATGAATTGCTTCTTCAAAATCAGATATAAATAAATTTGGTTTTAGAGAAAGTTCACATTGCATTACACAAATTTATGATATTTTTAAATAAATGTATGTAAGTTGAAGTTTTTTTGTCTGGAAGTAATGCAAATAAAAGTGGTATTTAATGATCATTGCATGCATAAACCATGCAAAGAAAACAATTTCGTAAATAACTTGGGGCAATATTCAAAAGTTCCATCCATGTATATAATCTCAGATTGGCATAGAACTTTTAAATTTGTGTCACATGAAAATATTATTATATGACAGTTCGGATCATTGGTTAATAGAAATTGCTCATTGAGGTCCGTTCTCAAATCCAAATTGCTTATACTCTTTTGAAACTCTTCCATTGTTTTTGGTAATGGTGGCACTATCTTTCTACGGGCGTTATAAATATTTCGTCGAACTAGTGATACATCATCGGTAGTGATGGATTGTAAATTAGATATATTTTTAGAAATTTCAGTTCGTAATATCTTACTTGGTTTAGTATACAGATTTTCCATAGCTTTTCTCTTACATCCATTTGAATATATTTTTCTGTCTATACTTGGTTGATCATGCCCGTGTAGTAACCCGTCGCTCTCACTTGATTGGTTACTGCACACTTCTTTAACGACGAATGCACGTACACGTCGTCGCAATGAATCGGAGGATGGTGGTTGAAGTGAAGGTAGAGTAAGAAGTTTGACACAAAATGTAGTTAATTATTGATATATGTTTATTAACACGAAACTAATAATATAGTTAATTTTAAGTAAGTTGAAATTTGTCGACAGAATAATAATTCTACCGGAGAATAGTTGTAATTTAAATTATACTTGATGTGGACGGCGATGCGGCTGTTTCTAGTCCGCGACCCACACAAGTATTGTAAAGCACTGGTAATTACTTCTATGTCTAAAAAGTCTGTGAAACAGGGCCCCTATTTATATGAGACATGCCCGGGATTTAGGAAAGGATGATTGACGTCATAGGAATGGCGTGATGCGTAGTCGATCAGTATTAACCAATGAGGCGGCAGCCTCAGTGGCCTATTTTGGTGGCGTGATGTTGTTCAGGCCACCTAACCTTTGGAACGCCGTTTTTGTGCAAAAACGTCGGTTTACTACACCGTTATGTTCATTTACAATTTCAACTATTTGTACAATATTTTCTAAAGAAGTATACACTTTTGCAGTGCAAGTTCTAACAGTACAACGCCATCGTATTGAAGAATTTTTCGATTCATGAACTTTTCGATACGTAAAATTTGCAAATAATAACAAATCTTTGTCTCTTGTGCTTTTAATTATTTCACCAGTATTTGCATTATTTTCCATTTCTTATACTTTTATATGATTTTGAAATGTGAAAATAACATGAACGCACACGCGATTTATATCGGACTAACTGTTAATATCAGGCGATTCGCGACATTGCTGTTCAATATTGTTCGATGACTTACTTAACAATACATTGATAATTTTCATTAGATTAGACGTAATCGGAGATCGATTACGTCTAATAGAGACGAGTTGTCTCTATATTATCCGCGGTAGAATACTACAATATTATATTATATTATTTGTACGTATTATTGTATGTCTAATGCGTTATCAATAAATTTAGGTATCTGCTGGTATATTCCAGCAATTCAAGTTAAAAGTGTGGCGCAAATTACATAGCCCATTTCGTTTTCTGTCGTGGCGCAAATTACCAAAATTAATTTGTATATGTGGTGCAAAATACATTTTATATTTTTATATTTTGGCGCAAATTACATACGCACTTAAATGTACCTATCCGTGGCGCAAATTACAAGTAATAAAATTGGCGCAAAATACCATCTCCCCATTTTAATATTAAACAGAACATACATGATTTGAGACATTTCAATTAGGAAGGTTTGAATGAGATCGTCGTAACTTGTAGATAGCATATTAGGTTTTACTTGGTTTTAATACTTTGTAGAAATATTTTATCTAGAAATAATTACACATTTACACTGTAGTTTAAAATAAAATCTACATAATACACATTAGTCAAGCAGGTTAGTAGAAAAAAACTATGTATGACTTACGAAAATCACATCAAAAGTAAACTGTTTAGATTTGTGATTTGTATACTGCACAATGACAGGTACCTACCTGGACACTGGCTACTGAACATATTAATTAATTATATAAAACCTACTTAAAGAGTAAAAAAAGTAAAATATTTAATAAATTCCATGATAATATTATAACAACATGTACCTATCATGATTCATGATAAATTCAACAAAAAACTTTACAATTTAAATCATCAAAATATTAACGTATAATATTATCATATTATTTACGTAAGAATCGAACATAACCTTAATATTGTTTGCATTTCAAGTGGTAACCATCTAAAACCTGAACCGTGGTGATAGCGATTAATGATTCATAATCATAATTTATAATCTATGATTATTGATTTTTGTATGATATTTTTGTTTCTTTTATGGTTTTTTGAAACTATCTATTTAGTTACTAAAAAAATCGTTAAGCTAATCATTTAAATAGAATCTCCATAAAATTCTCTATCAATAAACTTTAGATTTCATCATTTCTCGTTCTCCTATGTGGGATTAATCTCATCCACAAACAGACGACCACAATAGTTCTGAATAGAGTAGGTACATACCTTATATTATAATAATATACATATGCCATTCACTGTATACTAATTGAGTCCCTATACCTGAACGGGAAAAAAATAATATACTAATTGAGTCCCGGGTACAAACGAAACATATACTAATTGAGTCTGGGGTTAGGAAACTAATTGTATACGAATTGAGTCCGAGGATTATTTTGAGTAAAATATAAAATAACCATCCAGAGTCTAGACACAGCAAAAATTATGCCACACAGCCGTGCCGCGCGTCAAAAGCAGCTCCACACGGATATACCTATATATATTATATATGTTACAGGAAATGTTGAAATTTAGGAAATGATGACAATTCCTAGTAAATGTTGACAATTCCTAAAATCGGAAGGAAATGATATCATCACCTAGTATATGTTATCATTTCCTAACGATAGTAGGCAAAGATGCCACATTTTTTAAATTTAATCTGACTTATTTAAATATTACTTTTATCAAACATAATTATTAATTAATCTACTATCAGCTTAATAAATAATCAATAAATAAACAAGTATTTTTTAACATTTTAATTTATGTAATTTAAGCTTTTTAAAATTTTGCATATCAATTAGATCTATTTGTGCACGGGAGTTGTATGCTGAATGCAAAATTGGTTTAGAAACAAAACCTTTTTTTGGATTAGATGATTTTTTATGACATTCGGTACAAAGACTCAAAAAAATCATGTGTGAAGAATATTGAATAGGTACCTCTTAATTTTTAACGAAATAATGTATACTGTCATTATCATGGTTCATGGCTTTAATTGGACGCACCGTAGCTCCACATGAATAAAAATATTTTGTGAATCCGTAACTCCGCATGCACCGTATCTCCGCACGGTCGAAAAAACGAACGCACCGTTACTCCGCATTCTAAAAATATTTCAAACACCAAAAGTCCACATGTCATAAAACTGATAAAATATAAAATTGATAACATATTATTATAGGTAATAAGTAATAACTAATAACCAATATATTTATTTCCCCTAGTATCCAACGTTTACGGGACGAATTCAGTTCTCTGATCTCGGAGTGTTTGCTTAAAATATAATTGCTAATTGTTAATTTATTTATTAGCTTAAATTATCAATTATATATTTATTATTATATTATATATTTAATTAAGTTTTATTTAAATTTTAAATATGATGGCAAGTGAACGTGAAATAAGTGTTGTATACAGTCAACGGGGAAATGTGCTATTAGTAAAAAGTAACTACAAATATTCTAAGTATACAGAATTAATATCCGGGGAAATTGGATGGAAATGCATACAAAAAATGTGTACAGCAAAATTATACACAATTGGCGTTGATTATAATTTTTCGCGGGAATCAGGGACACATACACATGAAAGTATCGACACCAATATTATTGTTCGACAAAAGATTAGTAACGGGATAAAACGAAAGGGACTTGATTATATTACTGATCGTCCTTCCAAGTTAATAAAACTTGAAATAGCCAATAATGTAGAAGCAGCTTCGACTTTAACATATAAAGACACAAAATTAATTAGAGATAGCATTTCTCGTGAACGCTTACGAAATTTACCGAAACTTCCAAAATCAATTTCAGAAGTACATGAATATATTAATAACACCAAGCCGATAACGGTGAAAGACGAATATTTTATTATAACAAATGACCCATTAGATCATATAATCATATTTTCATGTGATTCAAATTTAAATTTTATGTGTGATTCTCCGACCTTATACTTTGATGATACATTTAAATACTGTACGAAATTTTTTCACCAATTATTCAGTATTCACGCATATCGTAATGGTGTATTTGTACCAGTTGTGTTCTGTTTGCTTCCAAATAAAAATAAAGATACATATACAGCTATTTTATATTTATTTTATTTTATTTTACCGATGACGACAATATTTGTTGCAAATTGTCTTTATTATTATTATTATTATTATACAATGTTTAGATTAGGCTGTTTAAGCCGTTTCCAGTATTACCTTTTTATTTAATTTTAATAACATAATATATTGTATTTAAATTAAATTAATTAATACAATAATAAATAATACCTATTATGTGTATATAATATATTTATACTGTGTGCGGAGTTAGGGTGTTAAAAAAAAATCTTGTATGCGGAGTTAAGGTGTCGAAAAAAAACCTTCTATGCGGAGTTAAGGTGATATATTATAAAATGGCGACGATCCGTGCGGAGTTACGGTGCACCGCTTTAATTAAGCGCTCTTTATCATTTATTAAAATAACGTCGTACTTACGAATATTTCTATAATCTTTTTTGCATTTTGTTTGAGTCTTGGATAATTTTACATCTTTTATGCGATGATCGTATTCTTCATTATTCATGAACGATTTGCTGTCATCACGTTTAGCATCAATAATTAATGAAATTGCTTTATTAAATTCATTTTGCATTTTATTTAAATCCATTTTTAAGCTTTTAACAAAATAAATACGTACTGCACTACTAATAACCTACTACTAAACGGACCGTGTTGAATGTACAGATTATATATTAAACAGATAAACACTGCGATATGCGATATCCATGATATTTTTCAATCAACTATTTTATCGATATCAGTAATTTCCCCACCTGATATTTTTAGATCTCGGAAAATATTGACAGTTGACACCAAACTTACTATTTTATGCCAGGGACACACATGCGTGTTTAAAATCGGTTATCACAAAAACCCGTGTTTGATATAATTTCATGTCTCCGCACAGATATATAAAATAATTTTACCCGTGTGTCTCCGTTTCTCATTTAACTTGAGTTCGACAGCATTATTAGTTCTATAGTGTCTACTATATAGAGTGTAAAGGACTATAATATAAAGTTGTATTTAATTAATTTATAATAATTATAAATATAATACAAACTTCAATTATTAAGTATCAATTATTACTTTTCGCCATTCATGCCATTCTTTGGCCGGTCCGGGGATGCTGTTTAACTTAGTTTGGCATTCCACCCAAATTTTTTTTTGCTATTTCCGTTGTAAAATTTATGAAAAACTTGCCTTTCCTTAGGTCGGGGTGGTTTTCCATAAATTCCACCAAAGCTTCTTTTTGTGACGGTGTCATCGACTTTCTCGCCATCGTACAAAAAAAAAAAAACAGAAGTAAAACAAAAAGAGACACAGGGATCGACAACGGAAAGGTCGCTATAAAAAAAAAGAGTGTAATATTGAAATATTATTTTGTATTTTGAATTTCCACTAATTGCGCGTGCTCATACAAATTTCGACCAATGAACGGACGGCATTGCGACGTTGCCCTTCCTCACCATTCGAATAATATTCGTGCACGACCAGTTCTATTACCAACTATTCTATTGGCGTTCAAGAATACGGTTTTGAGTTGGTAGTAGAATATCTACCAGTAGAATGGTTCGTATACGAATATCGTTCTACTACTATCAAGAATAGGCCCCCAGAAATGTAGGCCTCATTTACTTATTCATTGGCGAGGACCACCAAAAGTTGTGAATCATTTCATTCGAAAATTAATGCAATGTTTTATTCAGCACATCCAAACATTTACCAATTTATAAACATTTTGTTGAATATACAATGCGAAACGTATATAAAAATTAGAAGTGTTCATATAATTAATTCAAGAAATTGTATAAAAGAAAAAGAAAAAGAAATCAGCCATCAAATGCAGCTGTTTCAATCGAACACAATAAGTAGATTTGAATATGTACAATGGTTATCCCATAAATTCTTACCAATATAAAAATGTTATTTTATCATTATCTACATTTATTTAATTATACGCAAATTATTCATATTATATTATACCCCTACATTATTATATATTTATATTATAAAATATTTAAAAAAATTTTTGTAGAACTTTTTGTTACAGACAGTCCAAAGTCTGTAAAAATGGGAAGGAAAATATTTATTTTTTTTTAAATTTTACGGGACTCAGTTAGTATTAAAACATGGACTAAATTAGTATTATACCTACAATTTCACTGGACTCAATTGGTTTATACCCTAAAACAACCCGGGACTCAATTCGTTATAAAAGGTTATACTGGGACTCAGTTCGTATGCAGCCATTTTTTATTTGAATCTAGAATTGGAACTCTTGATTAGATTATCAGCTATAATTTCTGCTATAAATTCTTGTCTTGTTTACACAGCCATCTTGTGCTGTTGGCCGAAAACAAAAACAAGGTGACTAGCTTTTTAAATTTCCGTAATGTGACGGTTCGTCATATTACTGTCCATGTATTTACTTTCCGTCATTTTACGGTCCGGGATATTAAGGTTTTCCGTCATATTACGGTCCGTACATTTTTTAATTCCGCTATTTGACGGTCCGTAATTTGACACAAGAATTCCGTAATCTGAAGGTTCGTTTGATTATTTTCCGTGTATTTACGGCTTCCCAAGTATTTTTCTAAAATATTTGAGAAAATCATCAAAAATAGGCTTATACAATATTTAGAAAAATTTAAATTGTTATCTACAAATCAATTTGGATTTAGACCCGGTCTAGGGACAGAAAATGCCCTATAAAGGTTCGCTCAAACCGAAGCGGCAGCGGTAGTGGTAGCGGCAGCGAAATTTAATGTCCATACGTTTTAATACGAGTGCACTCACTAGCGCAAAATTAATACCGCGGCGAAAATGTTACCGCAAGATTGAGCGCGATATTTTTATTTTTCGCTGCAGACACTATATTTTTCGCTTACCTCTGCGATAATCAGTTGTAAATTCCCAACTCATATTATTAATATATTTATCAAACACATATCTATTCATCGTAATCGTGCACCTTGAAGTTTGCACCTCGCAGTTGAATCTAACGTCGTGGTGTTTGAATGTATGAACGATTCTCTTGTTTACAATTTAATTTTTTATAATAAAAATAATTAATAAAGTTGAACAGTTAATAGCTATTGTTAAAGAATATCCCATCATATATAATATGACACTTCCAGAATTCAAGGATACGAGGAAAAAAGATTATATTTGGGATCACGAAATAAGTGTTAAAATGAACGGTGAAAGCGGTAAGTAAAAATATAATTATTCTATACAAATATAAGTCATTATAATATTATAATAATAGTTATAAATATTAGTTAGGATAAAAAAAATAATAATTAAATTTTTTTTTGTATCAGTTTTTAAACATGTGCAATTCTAATATGAAATAGGTAAAAATAAAAATAAATAAGCAACTAGCTATTTTATCCAGACATAATATCATTTTACTGTACCTTATTATTTATTCATTATTAAAATACTCAACAAAACATTCTCGCACTCGATAAGCTTCAACTGTACACCTTTTAGGATTATTTGCAATATTATTCCGTAGTAAAAACGGTTCTTCATCGGCTTCAAGCTCATTGTCGTATATATTACAATTTTGGACTCTCAAATAATTATGTAGTATGCATGTTGCCATAATAACTTTTTTTATAGTTGTTTCTTTCATTTCCATTGGACTCTCAAATACCCTCCATTTCTTCGCTAAAATTCCAAATGCATTCTCTACTACTCTTCGTGCCCTGCATAATCTATAATTGTAAGTATCCTTTTTTTCTATCATTTCGTGATTGTCGTCTAGGAAATGGTTTCATTATATAAGTTTTTAATGAAAACGCTTCATCGCCTATAATAACCATAGGCGATTTTTCAACTTTACCGGGAAAAGGCTTATCTTCAGGTACACTCAACATCCCAGCTTCTAATCGCTTACCCATAATATATTCTTCTAATATTCCCCCGTCAGAGTTTCGTCCATATCCACCGACATCTATACAAATAAACTTATAGTCTGGGTCCACAATTGCCATTAATACGACTGAAAATTTTTTAAATAACAAAAGTTTCTTGATCCACTATTATTAGGACATTTAATTGTCACGTGTTTCCCATCTACACTTCCAATACAATTAGGAAATTGCCATTTTTAAAAAAAACCTTGTGCTGATTTTGTCCAAATTTCCTCAGTAGGTTCCGGCATATATACCTATAGGACCCATGTGTTTAATAATAGCTTCACATACCTCTATGACGATTTGACCTACTGCCGTAAATCCTACCTTAAAACTATGACCGATTGTCTTATATGAATCACCCGTCGCAAAAAAATCTGTAAATAATAATAAAATAATAAAATAATATATAAATATAAATATATAATAATAATAAAATACTTTTTTAGGAGATGTATTAAAATTTAAAATCGAAGTGGAAAAACTTACGCGATACGTATCAAAAGCATTTGAGAGCTAATAAAACATCTACCGACCAAAGTGTAAATGGGACCAAAAATAAAAGCCTCTCTGCTTATAAAAAGTGGCAGTGGGCGTCTCATTTGGAATATTTAAAAGAACATATGGGTTTGCCGAGTAATTAACTATTTTATTATTTTTATTTGAATATAAATTAATCGTAAATTATTTTTTTCCAAACTAAAAGAACTATATCCAACGTCCACGAACCGGCTCAACACGAGGATAATGTTACGAAAGATATGTCAAATTGCACCGCATCTACGTTTGAAAAAAACGAAGTCGTATTTTCTGCGTCTCCTAAAAATCCTCGTAAAAAGATCAGAGATCTAAGTCAAAATGATTCGCAATGTTCCAATATTGACAAAGTATTAGAGCACTTTCGTCGTCTTTCGTTTGATACCATCATAATATATATTTTAATTGTACAGTGCAACAATGCAATATGAATATTAATATATTATTATCACATCAACATATTCAACATCCTAACTCTAATTATAATATATTATAATTTTTTGAGATCTATAAGTCCCTAAGCCTAATTATAATCCTATGGTACCTTTTTTGTTCTTCATCACCCATTACAGCTGCTAACAGTAATACATCTTCTTCATCTGAACTTGAGTTTTCATAATAAATATCCATGGTATGATAACAATTTAAAAAAAATATAGAAATATGTTGTTTTGTACTTTTAAATATTAATATTAGTAAAAAAAATATAATACGTAATAACAAAATACATGTACGCGCATGGGTGTCACAATATCGACTAGTAATTTTTGGCGAAATATTTCGCTCCGGTTAGGTTAGATCAGCGGTATTTAAAAAGCGATAAATACCGCTGCCGCTTCGGTTTGAGCGAACCTTATAAGGTAGCTTATGATGCTAAAGTTATTTTAAAAAATCATTTGGTCAAAAATTCGTGGACTTCCTTGGTCCAACCTATTTTAATTCTATGCCTATTATTACAAAAAAAAACATAGTCTGTAAAATTTTTAATGCCAAAACATTAGTTATACAATGGTTGTTTATGTCTCTAGGTCAATAATTATTTATATCTGTAAATGAAAACTCTCTTCTCTTTCTTCGAACCTAATCTATAATTTACTAATTTACTGTATTGTATTCTTCATAATAAGTATGTAATCACCAATAGTTAAATTGTAAATTTACATATTTTATAAAAATAGTTAACTCTCTATCTTCAACACAAGCTATGCTTACGGAAGGTAGATATTTTTTTTATTCAATTTATTGTATGTGCCTATAATGTAATAAAAAAAAAATATTGAAGAACAAGGGTAAATTATTTCTTAGAGAACTTAGTTATTAAGGTGCATGTACTAAATAACAAGTAATTTTAATTAAAATATATTTATGTACTAAAAATGTAATTATCTAATTAAGAAACAAAAAATTGAAAAACCGTCAATTTTTTTTATACCTACTTAGGTACTGTACAACTGTACAAGACAAAGTAATATATTATAAACTGTTGGAGAAACAATAAAATGTATTTAGTACTTACCTAAATAAGAGGATTAGAACATTAAATGAATTGGTCGCGCCGAGCAATTATAGCTTATCGAGTGACAGTAATCGTCGCGGCGGCGACATCTTAAGCTGGTTACACACTGAGCGGTTTGTCAGTGCGCGGTCGCGGTTTTTATCCGCGGCGGATAACCGCCTACAATTAGGCTGGTGTCACACTTGCGGAATATCCGCAGCGGACGTTCCGCGACGGAATTTCCGCAATATCGGAATTCATATATTTAAATACTACTGGTCACATTACAGCGGAATTTCCGCACGGAAAAAAAAAACCGCTACACGACGCGATTATTCCGCGGGATTTATTTCCTCGGTGGATACCAAAATAAATCCCAACATGTTATTTTGGGTTACCCATGTCATATTTATAGCGGAAATTCTTGGCGGAATCGTAATATTTTATTTTATTCATCATTATTTGATTATTGATTCTTCAACGAGCATCATGTTAGACGTTGAATTATTAATATCTGAAGTGCAGTCAAATCCATGTTTATGGGATTTGAGTGACAAAGAATATAGTAATCGGGAAGTAAAAAAAAAAACATGGAATCAAATAGCCAAAAATATATTTTCCAATTGGGAAGATATACAGATCAGTGAACAAAAAGAAAAACGTAAGTAAATTATTTTAATTTTAAATATATATGGAATATAGTATTTATGAACATAGAATAAGTACTTAATTTATAAGTCAAATTTTGAACACCATACCACTATGGATCTACTCTAAATAATAATATATAACAATAACTTTTAACTATAAATAATATAATAATGATATGATATTATTAAATTATTTATTGTATTAACTTGTAATTAGTATTATGCTTCCCGATTTAAAAATAATTAAATCCTGTTATTTTGCCACGGAACACTTCCAACTTCACTTAAGAAGTACTGGGCGAATTTGTCTCTAACTTGTTGTCCAACTAAACTTCTAGATGCAGTTCCTCAATCCTCGTGGTTCAATAGCTAACATGTTATCACAGTTCAAAGTGTCTTCAAACGCAAATCCGTCTCTCCGTCGTATATAATTATGGAGAACTGTAGCTGCTTGAACTATAATACTTACGAAATCAGGTCCTACTGCAATACACCCATAAAAAATTTCAAATTTTCTACATAGTATTCCAAAAGCGCACTCAACATTTCTTCTAGCTCTACAAAGTCTATAATTAAAAATTCGCTTGGAATAATTCAAATCACGGCTTGAGTAAGGTCTTAATAAATGCTGATGAATTCCAAAAGCTTCATCTCCAATTAATACATAGGGTAATGCAGGGCCATTAGTATTTGGTAGGTTGGTCGGAGGTGGTAATTTTAACGAATTGTTGTAGAGCTGTTTTCCAAAAGTAGATTGTTTAAAAATGTTTGTATCTCCTTCGCGGCCATAAGATCCTACATCCACGATTGTAAAACAATAATTAGCATCAACAACTGCCATTAGGACAATCGAAAAAAACTTTTTATAGCAAAAATAGTTTGAGCCACTATGTTGAGGAGAAATTATGCGTATGTGCTTCCCATCGACTGCACCAATACAATTTGGGAAATTTGTTTTTTCGTAAAACACTTTTGATATTTCGATCCATTTAGTGATTGTTGGAGTGGGCATTTCAATGGGTTGTAAAACATTCCATATTTCAATACATGTATTTTTTACTATTTGACTGATAGTAGTTCTACCTATTTTAAATTGATGCTGTAAAGATGAAAAACGAGATCCGGTAACTAAATATCTATAAAAAAAAAAATCAAATTATTATAAATATTCATTCTTAATATTCATATAAGTTAAATAAATCACAGTAAAATATATTATTAATAAAAGTAATTATTTTATTATTCGTAAATTGAATATTTTTTTCGACAAAATATTGTGTTTGTACATTTCATTGTGTGTATAAAATATAATAATTAGGGTTTACCTACTCTAAAAGTTTCATATATCAAAAAATAATATTTTTTAATTATAACAAAAAAACTAAAATCGTTATTCTTGGTTTTAATATGTAATTTCGTCCAAATTTGAATTTAAAATAACTGTAAAAAAAAAATTTATTTATATACTTTTTAGAGTTTTTGGTTACAATATGAATTATTTATGAGAATCTTTGTACTAAATTTTCAACCTTTAGTTATAAAAACTGAACATTTTATAATTTTTTAATTACAATGATTGATAATTTTCGAGATTTTGATAAATTTTGTCAAAATTTAAACTTTAAATGCTTATAAAAAAAATCCTGCCTATGCATTTTCAATATTTTTCAACTGCTATTCTTTCAATATACAAGGAACCTTTTATTAAATTTTCAGACTTTTGGCCCAGAAAATAAAATATTATTGACAATTATGAAAAAAAAACAAAAAAAAATGAAAATTGAAAATGTATGTAATGTTGTAAAAGTTTGAACTTCAACGCTCATAAAAATGTAATTTGACTTTCTAATATACCTTTTTTTTTTTTAATAAAGGTAAATAAACTTATTATAAGTCTTGTATTAAATTTTTAGATCTTAGGTTTAAAAATAAACATTTTTATGAATTCCTAGCTCAAATAATTTGCAAATTGCTGTGATTTTTACGTATTTTAAATTTTGTTAAAAATCGAAATTCAAATGCTTATAAAAAGTTATTATTGATCTAAGCTTAACTTTTTTTTTTAATTTCCACTAACAACAACTTATTTGAAACTATGTATTACATTTTAAAGTTTTTTTACCGAGGAAAAATTTTTTTATCGACATTAATCGAAAAAAACTAATAATAATCGAAAATTTCATTTTACTGCCGAAAACGGTGATGACAGACACAAAAAAAAAACATTGTAAAATCAATAGTGATAAAATTCTGATCAAACACTGCATGCAATGAAATTGGCTAATTGGTTGGTGTAACATAAAGATATTTTTCACCCTTGTCTAATATTTAAAACCAGATTACCTGATGTTATATAGTTTAAAATATAAATGATTTATATTACGTAGTAGTATTATGTTTATATAATTATATTACAATGAAGTCAATTTTTTAGTCACAATACGGGGAATAGGTCAACATTTTCTAAAAATGCATTAAAAACCTCAAAAATTCCACAAAAAATATTTGTGGTTACAACATAGGTACTTAAGTACTTAAGTACGACACACATCTGACATCTGTAGATAGGAAAACATCGCGTAAGACATTCCAAAAAAATATGTAAATATTGTAAATACATTGAATCCAAGCGCTAATAATAACGAACATAAAAGTTTCAAGTCCCCTTAAAAAATATTTTTACCTATCATTAGTAAATGTTAAAATTTGTATGTACTTTAATAACAATGTGATTCCTTATAATTATATTAATTTATTTGTATCTATTATATACGTTATTATAAAAGCTTTTTTATATGTATA
Source organism: Macrosiphum euphorbiae (assembly GCA_949089665.1). Lineage (NCBI taxonomy): Eukaryota > Metazoa > Arthropoda > Insecta > Hemiptera > Aphididae > Macrosiphum > Macrosiphum euphorbiae. The sequence goes on from CARXXK010000002.1 coordinate 27,503,092, forward strand.
TACAAATCCATGTCACAATACTATTATAATATTATTGTTTATATAGTTGATGATTTACAAAAAAAGTGGAAGAATGTCAAAGACTATTATAAAAAAGAAAAGAAAGAACTTCCTTCTGGATCAGCTGCTGCAAAGAAAAAAAAATATGTTTATTTTGAAATGCTTGGGTTTTTGGATAAAACTATTGAACGTAGAAGGTAATATACCGTATTGTAATATTATACAACTACAATATTTTAATATTAGGGCTAGGATTTATATGCATTGTTTTTTTAAATCAATTTATTTTTATAATTAAGAATGTAGACAATGTAGTGGATACGTATCTATAAATTGTAAGTAATGTAAAAAACATTTTTATTCGAGTTATTTTTCGAAGATATTTTTACTTAGAAATATTATATTGAATTTTAAAATAAAAGTAAGCACATATACAATATATACATGTTTAAAAAATAACTTCACTGTAGTCTGTAAGTGTAGTGTATTATTATAGTTTATACTATACACTATATCCACATTTTTTGATTCGTTATAAAAGCTCTAAATATAATATCTTTGTTAAGTGTATTTTACGGTTATTAGTTTATTTAACTGTATTTTATTTTTTTTAACAGTACTATAAGCAACGTAATAGAAAAGGAAAGCATTATTGATAACCTTCAAGATGTTCAACATAATATTGATAATGAAATAATCGAATCTGATCCTTTGGAAAATGAGGTATTACCAAAGTCAACTACAAGTCAACCATCACGAAAACAAAAAATGACGGATTTTCAGAAAAGTGTGGTTGAAGTTTTAGCTAAAAGGAAAATAAGCAACGAAAACGAAGATTTGGATGAGGATAAATTATTTTTACTATCCCTTCTTCCAACATTAAAAAAAATGTCAAGTGATAAGAAATTTGATTTCAAAATTCAGATTATGCAAATGCTGAAAAACATTAATTTTCAAAACAATTTTAATCCTGCACCTTTAAATAATAATGCAACGAACCAGTTATACCCATACCCTGTTCAAACCAATGTAGCTAATAACTTCCAAAGTAGTTTCCTAAATCAGATGCCTATGCATCACCAAACATCTTACATTTCCAACACCGTCCCGAATATACATCAAAACATTCAAAACATAACTCCTGCAAGTTCTTCCAATCATGATCCTAACTGCTTATTTTCTCCTAGTCCACCAGATGCTTCAAATCAATCAACTAGTTATATTGATGTTGACTTTTGAGTACAACTGTGATTAATGTTTACCTACCTTTTTTTTATTATATTAAAGTTTTAAATATTTATGTTGTTTGATAAAACACTAAAAAAGGAATTATAATTTTTTTTTATTCGTATTTTAAAATAATAAATAATTAAACAAAATGTTGTTTTATATTATCTAATAAAATTGGCATGTGTTATTTTTTTGTGTGTACACCGTGATAAGTGGTCGGGATAATGCTTCAATTTTCAACTTAAATATTACAAGAGGTAAAAATTAAAAGCTATCAGTAGAATTTTCACGCAAATTCGATTTTGGTTTTTTTTCTTAAAATGTCAATACAATTTGTTTTGGTGAATTGTAAAGATCGTAAATGTAATATAAGGCTTCTAATATATCATAACAATGGCACTTGAAAAATATTAAAAATATATAGTCATACATTTTTTTTTATAAGCATTTCAATTTCGAATTTCGACAAAATAAGTAAAAATCATGATAATACGTGATAATATGAAAATTATCTTGAATTAAAAATTCATAAAAAATTTTCATTTTAAATTTAAGATTAAAAATATAAACAAAATTCCTCAAAAATGTTTCCATTTTTATCAAAAAAGTCAAGTTAAATTTTTATGAGCGTTTGAACTTAACAATTGTCAATTTTACAACTTGATGTCCCAAATATAGCAATTTTCTTATTTTATTGTAATTCTTAAAAAGAATAACTACCTATAGATTCATGAAATTTACGATAAAAAAGATAAAAATATGTTCAAAATATTTTGACTGGTTTTGAGCTGTTTATACGGACATTACCAATTTTTTAGTTTCATTTTTGTCTATAAATAGGAATAAAATAGTATTCACTTGCCCACCTTTTTAAATAAAAAATATTATATTACCTTAATGTAACTGTCAGCCGTTCTTCAACGCCAATAGTTTCTCTGAAAGTGGAGTTCGTTTCGGATATACGTGGTCTCAATAAAATTACTAATTCGTCAAATGATTTAATAGACATACGATAATAATTAAAAAAACGATCCGGATATTGTCTCAAGTCAGAGTATAAACAGTGGAACTCACCCAAAGTTATTCTCTGAGCATTGAGTGGGTGGACCCAATGAACACGGTGTCGCTCAACTGTGTCAGCAGCAAGCGCGACACATACTAACTCGACGTCATCTAAAAGTTCTAATAGTTCCATATTATATTATTTGAAAACGACGAACGGTTTATTCTGTATGACAAATGAAATCAAACTGAAGTATAAAAACCTACTGAGCTGTAGTTTCAAGTTTAAATTTTCCGGCTAATTCCGCTACGAAAAAAACGCAAGTGTGTCACCAGCCTATAAAGTGCGGAAATTCCACCGCGGAACGTCCGCTGCGGATATTCCGCAAGTGTGACACCAGCCTTAAACATGGGTTATTCAATTGGCATAAGCTGGTTACACACGGGGCGGTTTGGCCGCGAGCGGACGCGGTTTTTATCCGCGGCGGTTTAAAACCGCGTCCGCCGTTTTGCTTACACATGGAGCGGTTTGGCCGCGAGCCGACGCGTTTTTTATCCGCGGCGGTTTAAAACCGCGTCCGCCGTTTTGATTACACACGTACGCGGTTTTTCTTCCCGTCATACTTAATAATAGTCAAATTTCACAAAAAGTAAAGTGAATATTGGAGCGAGTCAGAGTAATTAATAATCACTAATCAGTCGTGTTAAAAACTTTGTCGAGGTAAGACCTTTGAATTTTGTTTTTCACGTTTTACATAATATATTATACTTACTTACCCATATACTCGTATTATGGACTTATTGGACGACGTCGAAGCCATAGCAGTAGCATATGCTTTAAATAAACGCAATAATGCAGAAAAAAAGAAAAGATCCATAAGGCGCTATTGGGTACATCCGATGAACACTAAACGAATTAAAGAAGGTCAGTTTCAAGTGAACTTCATGACACTGAGGGCTCACCCTGAAGAATTTTTAAAGTATTTCAGGATGTCTATAGAATCGTTTGATGAGTTGGTAAGTAAATAAATAACGAATAAATATTTAAAATCAGAAAGCACATACGAATTACAAACGTAAAAATTTTTACGTTTGTATAACCATATTATGTCAAATAATTTCTATTTTTTAGATTTTACTGGTAAGACCAAGTTTATCAAAACAAGTAACAAATATGCGCATTCCAATCAGTACAGAAGAACGACTGACAATCACTTTGCGGTAAGTAGATATCATAGTAAATATGTAAAAATAGAACACAGTGATTAAGTGGATCTATCACATAACAATGTATTTAATTAAATCAAATTAAATCAAAATCAAATTTAAATAAATTTAATTAAATTAAATCTTTTAAACATCCTCGTTCATATAATATTATTAAAAAATGCATTACATTTTAAAATGTAATAAAACAATATTAAATATTGATAAAAATTAAAAGTTAACTCAACTTAAAAGTTCTGTTATACCTACAAAAAATAAAAAGTTTAAAAATAAAATATGATACAAAATACAAAAGTTTACATACTAATTAGTATTTTCTTATTTATTGGTGTTATTCAGTCTTGAATAATTGAAGGGTGTTGTCGATGGAGAACCAGGAGCTGTTACTGTTTGAGACGAATTTGTATGACAATCATAGTATTGATGTGGGTTGGCATCACTCGCAGGAGATACCAATTGGTAAGGATCTAGTCCTGAAGAAGTTAACGAGGATGAAGCTGGTGTTATGTCGAGATGATTAGGATGATGGTTTATTGCGGTCGGATATGTGTTATAAGAACGGTCATAGAAAGTTGAGGCGCGGTGTTGTATGGGCCAGTTCACAACATTATTAGCTGTTGGGGGAATGTATGTACTTTGGTTAGGGTTTGTAGAAGAAACTCTTTGTATGGTCTGCAAGAATTCAATAAAAATTTGATTTTGTTTTTCTTGATTTAACATTCTGATTTGTGGCGCCAACGACATGAGAAAAGAAGAAACTGGATCTTCAACTTTTCTACCTTTCAACATTTGTAATAAGTTGTCTTCAAAAGACATTTTTGGTCTTTTGACAGACTTTTGTTTTAGAGATTTTGGTGTCTTTACTTCCGAGTCGACTACACAGACATCAGGATCTTCCACATTCATCACTATTTCTGATTCATCTTCGTTTTCCTCTTCCGGTTCACTCTCGATAACATTACTTTCGGTCCTGAGGATTATAACATACTTATAAGTTTTTTTTCAAACTGTTAATTGTTGTTAAATGTTAATATGTAAATATGATTTATTAGTTAATACCTTCTGTTTTCCATTGTGGGTCTTAAAAATTGTAAAATATTTGCATATACATATTTTTTTTCGTTGTTTGCAGCCTGCCCCGATTTTTTAATACACTTTTTTCTGAAAGTATCTCGTATATTTTTCCATTTTAATTTTAGCTCTTTTACTAGTAAAAAAAAAACATGTTTGTAATATAAATTATATTAAATGTAACACAAAATGTTTTATATTTAAATATATGGGAAGTGTCTTTAAAAATAAACAAGAACATCATTTATAGGTAAGGTGTAATTTATATAAACATTTGAAAGCAGTTTTAAAATTATTTTTTTTTACCTAAAAATAATACAATATTTCAGATTCTGTTACAAAAGTATTTTTTTTTTAATAAACTAGATTTTCCATTATCATAAAATATTATTTTATGTCCTACACTCCTACCAATACATCATTGTATACGAAAAACGATTCTGAGCGAAGACAGTTTGGCAGTCTTAGATTTAAAAGTAAAATTTTTAAGATTTCTAATTCAAAATAATTTCAAATTTTCGTGATTTTGATTTTTACGTATTTTGTCAAGATTTGAACTTTAAATGATAATAAAAAAAAATTTTGAGTATAGATTTTTAATATTTTTCAAACGTCATTTCACAATATATTAGGAGCCTTGTATTAAATTTTCAAACTTTTTTTCCCAAAGAATAAAATTTTATTGGCATTCATAGAAATAAAACCTAAAAGAATTGAAAACTGAATATGTCCGTAAACAGCTCAAAGCAAATCAAAATATTTTGAAATTTTTATTGTGTACAGAAAATAATAATAATTAGTGAAACTTTCATGAAAATACGGTAATTTTTTTCAGAGTTATACCAAAAACAAAAATCGATTTTGTCCGAAAACTGATTTTGCGTAAAAATTACCGTTTTTCCTTAATTTTTATTTTATTTTTCCCTGCGCTTTTGAAAACTATTGGGCATTTTAAAAGCGTCCTCCCCAATGCACCAATACTATATTCGCTTTTCCATCGAACAAGATACTGTTGAAGGAAATCGAAGCACTTCTACTAGGTACCCAAAACCGTGATGGTACACACACACACACAAACAAAATACATCATTGTAAAATCAATACATTCGGTCCGCTCAGAATCTAAAATTTGCAGTCCAATTAATATTCATAGATAAAAATTGAAAATTTAATACTAGGTTGTCGATACTTTTTCTGACAATAATTTAAAAAAAAAATCGTACGTCATTCCATTAAAAAAATTAATTATTTATTATATTAGTAAAGTTATTTCTAATGAAGTTTTTATTGGTTGGATAAAATATAAAAGGATATGAATAAAATAATAATCATATATTCTGATTTTATATAATGTTATCAGATACTTAGCAACTGGCCAGCACTTCTCCGCATTACATTTTGAATTTTTGTGTGGGGTGTCAACTATAGCCATGATAGTCCGAGAAACTTGTAAAGTTTTTTGGCAAATTTTACAACCAATAGAAATGGCAGAACCGACCACAAATGACTGGTTGGATATAGCCAAAGGATTTTTTGAAAAAACGCAGTTCCCGAATACCGTCGGTGCAGTAAGTTACTTTATATATACTTTTTAGATTTATTAATTTTTAATAATTATGGGAAAATAATATAAATGTATACCAATAAAATTGTATATATACATTACAAATTGAAAGGAGTTATGAAACAATTTAGTAATAATTTATAGATCGTTGTTTTATAATGGCTCGATATATTTTCTGCAGGTAGATGGAAAACATATACGAATCGAGTGCCCAAAAAGTAGTGGATCGTTATACTATAATTATAAACACTTTTTTTCATTGATTCTAATGGCTATTTGTGACTCAAATTATTGCTTCCGAATAATCGATGTAGGATCATTTGGTAAAGAAAGTGACTGTAATGTGTTCAAAACATCAACGTTTGGTAGGAAACTTTATGAAAATCAAATAAACTTTCCACCTGATCAATGTTTACCGAACGATGGACTCGGTTCGCCACAGCCATTTATTCTTGTAGCCGATGAAGCTTTTGCTCTCCATAAAAACCTACTACGACCGTTCCCAGGTAGAACCTTAAACGATAAAAGGAGAATTTTTAATTACCGTTTATCAAGGGCCCGTCAATATATCGAATGTACCTTTGGCATCATGTCTAAAAAATGGCGGGTTTTTCAAACAACTATGTTGGTTGAGCCGGATGCTGCAGTTATGATAACAAAAGCTTTTTGTGTGCTACATAATTTTGTACGTCGCCGTGATGGCACTAATGTTGAAGATATCACGAGTTGTTCGATGGAGAGTATAATAGAAAGAAGAGGAGTGGTGAACGCTCAAAAAAATGCCAAAGACGTCAGGGAGTATTTTGTAGATTACGTCAATAACCCAAACCATGCACTTGACTGGCAAAATAAAATAATTGGCAAGTAATTGTTTAAAAATTGAAATGCATTTCTTTAAAAATTAAAAAAAAAAAATCATAATTTTATAATCATCATAATATACAGGTCAGGTATTGGTTTTAATGCATATTTTATTTGTTTGAGGTCAAAAACTTTGTTTATATTAGGTAAAACTAATTGACTTTGAACTTTTTGGTATATTATATAATGTATCCATCATATTTAAAACTTCCACAAAACAAAATGTACCTCATTCATTTAATATCTATAATTCTATGATATTGTTATATATAATGTATGTTAATAATTGTTTAATTATTACACTGGTATTTATGTCTTAATTCATACTTTTTTATTTTCTTATTATTATTATAATATTATTTTGTTTTCATATATTCAAATTTCTAATAAAAGAAAAGTATATATCACTTACTTTTTTCTGTTTTTATTTTATCTTCCATTTCGTCGAAATTAATGAAACATGCTCGAGCTACGTTTGTCCATCCTACATGAAGAGCCTGGAGATCGTGATGACTACTTTCTTCTACATTTCCAATAGTAAATGTAACATAATATTATTAAAATGGTATTGAATCAAAAAAAAATACTTTTTAGATATTTTATAAATATTCATAATAATGCCGTTTGAGTTTTTACTCCTAGTACCTATCCCTTTACAGGAAAAACAGTGCGAACATTTTATATGCAAAACTAATACAAAAATACAAAATAAGTACTTACGTTTATTCCAGATACACTCATTTGACTGTATCATTGATATAAAATCTTCGGTGTCAAACATGTTTAAAACTTTAAACAAAAAAGAAAATGCTACCTAATACTAATTACTAATAAGTAATAACAGCGTAGGTATATTATTTAAAAGATTTTCTGCTCAGTATAAATGTATATGAACACTTCAAAAATAATTTCATGAGTACTAAATTCATAGATGGTAATTCAAGATCCGCCAACGGATCGCGGCGGTCAAACCGCCTGTATGAACAGGTCTATTGGAAAACCATAGTTTAATTATAGTTGGCGGACGCGGTCGTCCGCCAAAAATTAAACATGAGCGGTCGCAGGCGGTCGTCCGCGCCGATCAGCGGCGCGGTTTTTCCCGTATGAATATGCCATTTAAATAACCCATGTTCAATTATAGGCGGTTTTCCGCCGCGGATAAAAACCGCGTCCGCGCGCGGCTAAACCGCTCCGTGTGTAACCAGCTATATTCATGCATGCAAAACCGCCTGCGACCGCTCATGTCAATATTCCTGAGCGGAAAACCGCGTCTGCCAGCTATAAATAAACAACGGTTTTTCAATAGGCATGTTCACACAGGCGATTTGATCGCCGCGATCCGCTGGCGGTTTTTGAAATTTGCCATTTACGAAATTATTTTTGAAGTGAGTAAATACTATAATTTCAACGTTTTTCTAAACATGTTTGACATTGAAGACTTTATAGCAGTGTAGTAAGCCAGTTACTACGGAACAAATACCAAAATCATAAATCACGAGTGTATAGTCATTATAATATATAATAGGTCGGCATAACCAGGTAATAAGAAAATTAGGGTTCAAAAATAGGCGTATACAACATTTTACAGAAACAATACCAATTTCATGAGTACATAGTTATTATATTTTACAATAGACCAGCATAGTCGGACATAAAGAACGGAAATGGGTTGGGGTTTTCTCCTTCAAACCTAAGGAGGCAGGCTCACTGAATAGCTCAGGATGAAGGGTTCAAGAATAGGTGGATGTAATATTTACAGAAACACTGAATACGACGAAATAAAAATACAAAACAGTAAAATGAATATTTTAATAATAATCATATTTTGGTAATGCGTCAATCGTTAATGCGTAGGCTGGAACGATGACCACAAAAATTACATCCGTGACAGTCTTGATACAGTATCTATAGGCGAGGGGTACGGGGAACCTCATATATAAGGGAGCCCGAATCGGCCTGTTTTCAGACGTGTACTACCACCCATTAGTGCAAGCACCTTCACGTCACTTTGTACAATATTATTTTGGACTTAGAAAAATTATCGAACGTTATAATAAAATTCACAATATACAACAACTGTCTTATTATTCATTCATCAACCACGACTTCAACATCAGATAAAGTGTCTGCGACCTGTACATTAACGTATTGGTAGCCACTTATCTACTATTAGTACTACGATAGTAGGTACCAAGCACCAAGATCGTTACAGCAGTGATACAAGCTAATGAGTGTATCTGGAATAAACGTAAGTACCTATTTTGTATAATTTTACATAGTAAACGACTAAAATATATTTTTATTTATTGAATATAGTCCAGTCAAGGAATGAGGTGTAGAGTGCGTGAGCAGGTAACTTAGCGATTCCTTCAGAAACTTGTTCGAGGGGCTTAGGTTATTAACATACTAAAAGTCCTGACACCTAGGTGGTGATCCGGGGGGGAGGGGGTTAAAGTTGCGCTTTTGGGGTTTTTTGCTTATATATCGTAAACGGTGCATCGGAGGAAAATTTTTTTAAATAACAAAATAAAGCTCATCAAATTATCTAAAACTTTTATATCGTATGTTTTTTTCGAATTCACAATCGTTTTCGAGCTACACCTTCGAAAAAAGTAGAATATTACAAAAAAAACCATTTTACCTCCTTATATTCATAAAACAATCCATCATATTGTCTAAACCTATTCATAAACTAAAAATATGCATAGAAAAGAAGTTGTAGATAGGTATTTAAATTCCCTTTCAGAATATATACACATATGTTAATTGTTAATCTCCAAGCTGCCTAAATTTACAGCTATTTTACAACTTTCATAACGTATAATGTATATATCATATTCTTGACCCACAACCTTTGTTCTTTTATGTAATAATATATGTGGCCACACTTTTAAGAAATAAAACAGACAAAAATAATGATAATACACACTTAATTTTACAGATAAGTAGTTCTCAAGTAATTCTTAATTTTACATGGAATCATATTTTCATTTTCTTTGAATTTGGGGGCCCAGGTTGTTCATCCATTGCATCTTTGTCTGTAGTAATTGGTGCCTCTTGCTCTTCATAGTCGTCTTCATCGTCCTCATCTTCAACAGGCACGCTGTTCATGCATTTACCTTGGCAGTGGAGGCACGCTGCAGAATAAGTCAGCATTGCTTTCCGGCAGTCACTTTTTCCAATCATACAATATCATATAACGGAGCAGGTTTTAGGCATAAATAAAGTCCGATAATGTTAGTCAATAATTACTTATCTATACATATAAAATCCAAATACCACTGACTCACTGATCGCTGTATCTCAAAAACTACTCAACGTACGGACTTGAAATTTGGAATAGAGGTTCTTCTCGTATTTTCACCGTACAATAAGAAAGGATTTGCGAAAATTCGCATTTTAAATAGGTGCTCAAACAGGGACATTGAGACATGGAAGACATGGAAATTGGAAATTTTATTTTTAATTATTAATAGTTGCCATTGGTTGTAACCAATGTCTACAGTAGAAATTAGCATTTATTTATTGGTTGCCATTGGTTATTCGGGCAGATCAGGTACAAGCTTGCATCAAATCGAAATATTGAACATTGCCTACCAGGGTGGCTGAGTTGCACTTACCGCAGCAAGTTACACCCAAAAGGAGTTCAACAATCATAATTTTTTTAAGAGTTGCGATTTTTTACGAGCAACCAAATTTGTTATATTAATCCACCTTATTATATCAAAATAAACTTGTTATAACTTTGATACTTTAGAGTTAAATCATACACTTCCGTATAAACAGCACGGGGTCCGCGATATACCGCAGGTAGATTGCCTACCTGATAATGTACTGCTGCGATTCAGAATTTTTATTCCGGGCAACGGAAAAGATAAGATAAATTTTGAACACCATACACCGAATATTGAATAACGAATTGAACAAAGTTTGAGTCATATTGAGTTGATACATTTATCGGGCGACGAAGTGCACGGGGATCAGCTATACTCCGGCCCACGAGAGAGTATTACCGTTTTGCGCATGCAGACTGACGGCGGAGACCGTTCCGAGGCCCCATTTCCCCCACTATTTCCGCGACCGCTATACACCGTATAGCGTTGAGCGCTGCCGACCGATACCGAACAGTTGTCGACACATGCCGAGTAGTGGGGAATGCGCGGAATCGGACGAGTTTTCGTCGGGCGACGGTAATACTCTCTCGTGGGCCGGAGTATAGTAATATTATATAGACATACGGGTAACGGAATGACAAGTTGAACACTCGAACATTTCCAAATATTTACTATTATATCTATATTTATTACTAGCCAATAATATTATAGTCTATCATTAAGTTTATAATCGCTATTAATATTTTTAGAAGTTGGATGGAAATTTTATGAACAAATGGTGATGTAGTTTAAATTTATATAATTAGAATATATAATATAATATTATATTGTATAACATTTTTATTGCAAGAATAAATTGGAAAAAAATTAAAAACTCAATTTATGCATATATTAATTTTTTAATAAACACAAAGGCCGTAATCTTGATGTTTTTTGAGGGAGGGTCATCCAAGGAGAGGGGTGGCAGAGTAAAAAATTAAAAAAAACGAATATGGTAGATAATATGATGGATTGTTTTATGAATATAGTGAGATAAAATGTTTTTTTTGTAATATTCTACTTTTTGCGAAGTTGTAGCTCGAAAACGGTTGTGAATTCGAAAAAAACTTACGATATAAAAGTTTTAGATGATTTTATGAGCTTTATTTTGTTATTTAAAAAAAATTTTCTCCGATGCACCGTTTACGAGATATAAGCGAAAAACCCAAAAAGCGCAACTTTAACCCTCACCCCCTCTGGCTCTACACCTAGGTGTCAGGACTTTTAGCAATCTTGTAAAAAGATACTTTTAATTTGTATTTAAATAGAGATGCAAATACATCAACTTAAAAAGTATTTAAATAGTATTTAAAGTACTTTTTTCAATAAGTATTTAAGAACAAATACAAATACTTAGAAAGTATTTAAACACAAATACTTATTTTAATACATTTGTTTTAAGTTTTACCTTTAGGTTCAATACTTTTTCTCTGATATTTTAACTTTAAATTTGACCATGAGATCAAACTCATTCAAACTGTACATATTAATTATTATTATATAGTTAATACTTAATAGTTCATATATTATAATGCATGTTTCATATTCTGGTACTAACCAAGGTACCTATAATTGTATGATAAGTTAATAATCACTGAATGATCGTTTTAATTATTTATTGTATGAGAACTAAATAGATATTATAAGAACCTTTATCTCCACAACAAACCTAGCTTCTGGAGAAAATAATTTATATATAAATGCTATATTTCTGTAGTGAAAATATTTGTATTAATGTATATATTACGTATGTATACTATTCAATTATTCAACAGGAAAAAAAATAAAAATAAAAACAAAAATTAATACCAAAAGTCTTTATTGGATTTTAAAATCATAATCTTTTCAAAATTGTCATCATTCATTTTGCCTCTTTTTTTGGACAGCACAGCACCTACGCAAAATACGTTCCCGCCCATATAGCAAATTGAATGTATTGATGTCTATTTGATATTCAGTTTAAATACGTTTTTGTATATTCGTTAGTGAATATACGTACAATATATTGACGATAATTGAAAACCAATGTATTTGTTTATATATTTCTATGCTAACTTCAGTATATGAAGATTCCGATATCAAAAAAATAATTTGTGCGCGATGTACATAGGATATTTTTTGTATGGTATCTGCTGTACATGTTATAATAAATATATATTAGATATCTAAAAATGTTTATCTTGAATAAGATATTTGCAGTGTATCTATCTAATATCAGAAAGAATATATCAAAAATCTGATTTGTCAAAAATATCCAATAGATATTTTGTTAATGATATATACAGAATATAGTGTCACTTATATTTATATGATAGCTAAAAAAGGTTATCTCGAATAGCATATTTGCAGTGTATCTATTTAACATTAAGAAAAATATATATATTAAAAATCTGAATTTTGTAGAATATGCAACATATTATTATATTGTCATTCTTATTTAAGTATTCAAGAATGTAAATTCTCATGAGAATGCAACTTATTACCTATAGTAGTATAGTACATTACACTATTGCACAATTTGTGTGGTTAATTAAATATTGAATGACCAATATGGGCTCCTCATATAGTAGCTAACTCACCTATATCAACACTAATATTTAAAACATAGCAGTACATACTGACTTTTATAACACCGTCGACAGTTCTGTAGGTACCTATTATGACAAGTATAGTATATTACATTACATTACGTATAGTCGACCAGGGCTTAAATATATATTAAGAATAAAGGACAAAAAAATATGTAAAAATAATAGTACAATGCAATATTTATTGAATCAAAAACAAAACAAAAAAAAAAACAGTAGGTATATAATATATCGATCAGTATTGAATCCAAGTTGTGCGTCGAAACGAAGACCGACTGACAATTTGTTAACGTGATTACACAATTTTGAAGTGTACAAATCGAATTCGCATACAAACCGCACATTCGCAGCTTAGGAGTGACGGGGGTGAGAAAAGGTTAAAAAAGTGAAAAACGGAGTAAAAAGCGTAATACTTTTCGAAAAACGTCATATTTACGAAAAATTTGAAAACTGATAAAGCAAGATAACCGGTGTCTAATTTTCTGTTCAAATATCCACAGATATAATTTTATATCTGTGCAAATATCAGAAATCGAAAAGCGTGTTAGGCGTATAATGGAAACCTTGTTTTTCCCTGGGCTCGGCGACTCTGTGAGCAACGTTGGTCACTCTACCCACTTGGCCGCTTTGTCCGTTTGCCGGTCGTGACTTGACGTAACCGATGTCTAATAATAAGGTTTTCCCTGTGGTCGCGAATTAATTGTTTTGCTCATTACTTATAGTCAGTGATAAATATTGGTTATACGTAATAAATAATAATATAACATAATATTATATATGTATTTTATTTTATCTGTGTAGTGACTAGGTACTAACTATAATTTTTCTATTTTTTTATTAATTGTGTCTACTCAGTACGGTCTGTTTTGTACTTTTGTCTACAGTAATATATCTACTACAGTCGTTGTTTAATTACGGTAAGTATTATTTTACTTTAGTGTTAATTCACATAATAGTTTACCTATCGATCTATAACTATGTTGAGATCAAATAATATGAGTAAATCTACCAAACGTCGGAGGTTATTAGGTGAATTAAATTTTATTCAACATCTGACTGACGGTAATGATTTGCCTGAAACAAATGATTTAGTTGAATTAGACAACCCATCCCCGTTAAGTGCTGGTAATAATATTCCTTTAGAATTGAATAATGATTATCCTATTGAGGTTGAAAATTGTAATACTGAAATAATATATAATACCATCAATGACAAAGTAACTGATCACATCGGACTAAGCACTGTTTCAAACACCTCAAATCTAGATTTGAATGTGAGGAGTGTTGATGACAATGGTTCTGCCACGACACAACAACCATTTTCTACCAAATTAATTCAATGGGCTACTGAACATAATGTACCCAATAACACCTTTGACAGCTTATTAAAAGTAATAAATTCTCATAAATGCTTTAATGATTTACCGGTTTCTAGTAGAACTTTCTATAAAACTTATTCGGGAGTATCTTATAACAATCCTGTTGAAGTTAAAACAGTTTCCCCTGGTATATACTACCATTTTGGTGTACAATATAGTATAAAAAAGTACATTGATAAACATTTTTCAAGTGAAACTATTAAATTAGTGATTGGAATTGATGGGTTGCCTTTAATGAAAAGCTCAGGAAGTGCATTTTGGCCAATATTAGGTTACATTCGACAGGAAAATGAAACTGTATTCCCTATTGGCATATATTGGGGTTATAACAAGCCAGATGATAGCAATGTTTTTTTAAATGATTTTGTAGCTGAGATTAGAGAACTTGTTATAAATGGTATTGATGTTGAATTATTATACAATAATGTTTTAACTGTTTTTCATAAAAAAGTAATAGTCGACACATTCTGTTGTGATGCACCGGCTCGTGCGTTTGTGTTGAAAACTAAAACTCATACTGGCTTTTATTCTTGTGCTAGGTGTACAGTTAAAGGTCAATATGTAGAAAGGCGTGTATGTTTTCCTAATTTACAGTGTTCTATGAGAACTCATGAGGATTTCATTAATAAAATTCAACGTCAATATCACTCAGATGGTGATGCAACTAAAATTGTTAGCATTCCAAATTTTGATGTTGTTAACAACTTTTCATTGGATTATATGCACGTAGTATGCTTAGGTGTTGTTAAAAAAATATTGATGTTATGGAAGGGGACTCTTGGAATTGGAAGAAGAGATGTTAATAATCAAAAATTGAATAATAGAAAAATTAGAAATATATCAGATAGACTTATATCATTTAAAACATGCATACCATGTGATTTTGTACGTAAAGCTAGATCCTTGGATGAATTGGCACGATGGAAAGCCACAGAGTACAGATTATTTCTATTATATGTAGGTGTTGTTTCAATTCATTCGATTGTGCCCAAAAAATTGTATCAACATTTTTTATATTTAAGCGTTGCTATGACTATTTATTTGAGTCCTAACTACAGAGATTTAGCTGGAATTGCTAAGTATATAATGTTAAAGTTTGTTAAAGATTTTGGTAGCTTGTATGGAAATCACTTTATATCTCATAATGTGCATGCATTAATACATTTATTTGATGATTATAACAGTTTTGGTTCATTAGATAGTGTAAGTTGTTTCAAATTTGAAAACTATATGGGACAATTAAAAAAACTAGTTCGTAAAAGTGATAAGCCACTTCAGCAAGTAGTAAGAAGATTTGAAGAACGTTCTAGTCTTATTAACCCTCCCATAGTAAACCTTAATAATCCTGAAAATGAAACTTTGTTAAAAATATTTAAAATGGAACATAATGAAGGTCCATTAATAAGTGACACTACATCTCCTCAATTTAAAATTTTAATTTTAGATAAAATAAAAATAAAAATAAATGTCAATGCTGACTCATTTGTTGGCTTACATATTAATTCATCTTTTGTGTTAGTGAAAGTGATCAATATTTGTTATAGTCAAAGCTTAAAAAATAATGTAATATTAGGTAGAAAATTCAATAAGCTTGAAAGATTCTTTGAGAAACCCATAAAAAGTGATGAAATAGGTATTTATAAGGTAAGCAACTTTTCTAAATCAATTTCCATCTATAAAATTGAAGATATATTCACAAAGTATATGGTGTTACCCACACATGATTTAGATTTTTCTGTAGCTCTTCCAATAATTCATTTTAATACCTAACTAAATTTAGTTAATTTGTATTTAGTTAATAAATTAAAATGATATGATAAATGTAAATAAATCAAATAATATGATCTTAATTATAGTTTTTCTAATATACCTATTGAGTTTTGTTAATTTTTAGTACATTTATTGTTATAATAAAAATAACAATCACTCCATTTTAGATGATTTAGATTTTTCTGTAGCTCTTCCAATAGTTCATTTTAATACCTAACTAAATTTAGTTAATTTGTATTTAGTTATTATAGTAAAATGATATGATAAATGTAAATAAATCAAATAATATGATATTAATTATAGTTTTTTCTAATATACCTATTGAGTTTTGTTAATTTTTAGTACATTTATTGTTATAATAAAAATAACAATCACTCCATTTTTAGTATAATAAAATAAAATTAAATATAATATTAACCAAACCATTTTCTTATGCGTGTTTTTTTATTTTTGAAAAAAACATTGACATATTATTATTTATTACTAAGTTAAGTTAGGTTCTTTATATTGGCATAAATTTAACATAAATTGATTATATTAATATTTATATTATGTTTTTTTTTATGTTAAGTAATATATTGTAGGTATATATAGGAGGTGAGCTTATAATAGAACCAAGTATGTGGGCTGTAGTACATTTTTCATCCGATAATTCTGTGGACTATGTACCTTCAATTTGGGTCAAAAAAGATGGCATAAAAACGGTATGTGCGTGGCCAAACAACGACAGTAATTTAAAAAAATTCAGATCCAGCCGTTCATATCCAAATAAAATAGACTACAGCTATTATAAGTGTAGAGTCATCTCTAAAGATATTGGTAAGTAAGTTAATCTATTTAAAAATCTATAAACTATGAATCATTTTTTCTTTTATTAGCATTGTTATCTGAAGCTAAAAGCAAAACTGACAAAGCACAATTCACATCTGATGTATCTGACGGAAATAAATACAATAGAAAGCTAAAAATGAAGAAATCATTAGATAAAGCAGCTGTTAGTAAAAAAAAAAGCTCTGTGCTGTCAGGTTGTAAGTGCATTGAATATATTTAACATACAATTATATAATATACCTATTCATTTAATATAAAATAAAACTTTAAGAAATTGTAGAAAGTAATGTTTAAGTTCTAAAAATTGTGAAATTAGTATATTTTGATGTAGTATATAACGAAAAAATTGTTATTGTTCAGGTTCTTTAACAAATATTGATAAAGAAGAACATGTTATATTGGCAAACTCCGATGATAATTCTAACTCGCACAAAACAAGTGAATGTTCTGAAACTTGTAAGTTGTACCAATGTACAGTTAAATGAGTATTTATTACATTTTATAACTAAACTAATTATTTTTAATAGGTAAAAATAAACTTACTAGAGAATTTACTATTTTCTTTTTTTTTTTTTATTTACTAATTGTTTTATAATTATTTGTTGAATTCCTTTACCTATGTATTTATGTAAAGTTATAGTATATTTTGAATGTAAATATTTTTGCAGCATCTGTTATTGATGATAGTGATGTTGATCAGAATTATATTCCGAACCATCATAAGCAAAAACAAGATACATCTACTGAAATCTGGCCTACTTTGGGTAAGTAATATACTAATTTTAAACATGCGAATGTAATATTATTATAATTTATTTATTGTAATGTTATTAGATAATGATATTGATGTAAATAATGAAAGTATGTATGCCATTCCATCTACCCTTTCACAATCTCAGCAACCACTACAATCTCAACTACCAATTAATTCTGCTTCATTTACTGGTAAAGTATCCTATATTTCATTTGTTATCAATTGAGTAAGTAGTCACTTTGTTGTAAACTAAGTCACTTTTTTAGTCGCTTATTTAGAAAAATAAGTCACTTATCTCCAGTTTTGTTTTGCATGCATTTAATTAATTATTATTTTTAATTAGTTAGTATGGGTACATTTCATAATAATAACTGGGCTTATAATTGTAATCTGTTAATCTAATAATATTGTCATATTTTAGGATATAATATAAGAAGCTCCTAACACTAATCTTGAATATTATTCTTTATTATATCATTCATTTATTTAGGTTGTATGATTTATTTATGTGTTATTCAAATTTATGTTTAAAATAACCATTTTTTTTTTGTATTTATTTTATAAAAGAAGTTAGTAAGAATCATTTAAATTTTATTTAGAAGTTTAACAAAAAATGTTTAATTAGCTTCAAAAACTCGCAGCCCTGCTATTATACAACTTAGTTATTTAATTTTTTTTTTTTTTGTATCTTCAATCACAAATGTACAAATTATTTTTGATAATAATTAATTTTTTGTTGAACTTTTTCTTAGGTTTTCAAAAAGCAACGTTAAATTACTTAGCTGTCCTAAAAGTAGAAATTTGTAAGATTGCTGATAATCAACAACACATAATACAAATGATACAATCGAAGAATGTTAATACCCTGCAAGGTGATGAGTTTAATTGGGAACATGAAGTTGACTACTTTATACATAATTGGCCTATCTCTAATAAAGAAGACCTAATCAATATGGAAGAAAAAATTAAATCCGATGTTCATTTTCAAAAACAAGTTGTATGCTATTCTAATTTGTATGAAGATTAAATTGTAAATTTGACTAATGTAAATTTTTATAGGTATGCGAGCTTGCAAGAATTGGTGGTAAATCACTCAAAAATATGATTTACAAAATTATGAAAAGAGTATTCGATGACAAAGTTTTGATTGCTTACACATATTATGGTCTACGAAACAAAGACAACTTTTCATTACTATCTATCAATAAGGCAATTTTTGGTAATAGTACATTAATAATATATTAATCAAACATACTAATTTTTTAGCTCAATTATAATATTTTTAGTTTTATGCATAATTATAAATTATCTGAAATATAGTGGTTCACAATATAAACTAAATTTATAATAATGTATTATTGTTGGTTTATATTTTATTTATAACACAAACTACATATAAACCATTATGAAAAAATTAAACTTACTACATAATAACTTCACGTAGTTTTTTTATTTTTATTTTTTTTTATATTTAGTTTGTTAATTATTGTTGTGTAACTTCACTAATTATATTATTATGACATGTAAATTAAACTTCAAATCATTAAAATTTAGTTAACACTTTTATAATAAATTTGTTTAGATGCAAGTAAGAAGTCGAACTTTAAAAATGCATCCAATGATGAAATCATCACTGCAATAGGGAAATGGCTAACTAGTGCCAAAGGACGGCTCGTTAAAAAAAATCCATTGGAAAATATTATGTAAATCTTTATATAACTAATTATGATTTGAGAATAAAAATTCAGGAAGAATTTTATTCAAAGATTTATTGTTGTTCAATTTATTCAAAACATTTCTTTAAGACCATAATGTTAGGTAATATCTATTGTCATTGTAATTCAGACTAAATACCTGGTTAATTAATATATATAAGATTCTCTTTTGAACTACTTGCATATACAATGTACTCGAGTTCTATAGATATTATATAGACTTTACATACTAAAAGTATTGTAATTACCTATATTTTAGACTAAAACTGATTAATATCATAAAATAATTATTAATTGTTATTATTTAATTTGTATCAGATATTTTTTTCAGGTAAGTGGTATACATACAATATAATATTAGAGTATATTATATAACTTATAACATTGATTAAGAATACTTAATCAATGCTTATAATATATTTTGTAGTATACAATTTTATAATTATTTATTATATAAAAATGCATATTCAATTGATAATTCATCTTATACATACAGAAGATATTCATTTTTGTTTATATAATATTTATTGTATGTATATGTTTTTGATATTAAAAAGATATTAGGTAGATGTCTAAGAGATATCATATTGTATTAAAATCAATAATCATTGAATATACATTTGATATTAAAAGCAAATATCCCATCTTTACTTTGTATCTGATATTTGTTGAATATTTCACTTTCAACATCCATGAGATCTGGATGTTTGGTTCATAAGACATGTGATAGATATCTAATGTATGTTAAAAAATTTTCTATAGCGTTAATTTAGATATACAATAGACATAAATATACGAAAATGAATAATCAAGAAATATTCATTAAATATTCCTTTGCTATATGGGCGGCCGGACTTTTTTGCCGAATTTTTTCGTTTTCTCTGACAGTTTCGTCTTTTCCCATGCCGTTCGTGGATCTAATATTATGTTGGTTTATGGGCTCGTTTTAGATTCAGACTTCATAGATCATAGGTAAACGTAAAGTCGTAAACCGAATCAGCTGATCGAGTTTCGCTTCATTATTGTTCTATGTTTACAGTTTGGAGTTTCAACTAATTCACATCACAATAAACTAATATAGGCTTCAATGAAAAAAAAAAACAATAATATTTTGCATTTTAGGAGGCTATGTCGGGAATAAACTTACTAAATTTCAATGATATTACTCATGACTATATTATTATTTAGTCATGATATAACTTTGATTTCTGAGAAAAAAGATAATAAATAATCATTTATTATTGAAAAAAAATCAATAAAGTATTTAAATAAAAGTATTTGATTTTCAGATACAAATACGTCCAAAACAGTATTTAAAATACTTTCCAAATACTTTATTCAAAAAGTATTTAAAAAGTATTCTAAATACAATGAAAGTATTTAAATACATTTACTCAAATACTTTTACTCAAATACTTTTACTCAAATACTTTACAAGACTGACTTTTAGTATGGACTAATACCAGTGGAAAAATTCATGAAATTTAAATAATTAAATGTTTCATGAAACATTTCAAATGTGTGAAATATTTCAGTATTTTGTTATACATTTTGTTTTATTTTTAAATAAGTTTTATATTTAGGTAAGTACATATAATTGTTATAAATTACCTTCATAATTGTATGCTACTTATACATGAATTATGTAATACCTAACCTTTGGTATTATACATTTAAAATGGTATTCAAAATTTATCAATATTTGTATGTTCAAATGATGCAAGTAGGTATACAATATTATACATGTATATTGTATAGGTACCTACTGAATTCTTACAGTAGAATTTAGAACACTGAACATTGTGTTAAAAAAATAGTGTTTTTATTTGGGTTAAAAAAAATTCAACGTTTCACGTTTTTGCGAAATATTTCACAATGTAGTGAAATATTTCATACTTCAAACACTTACCATTTAATATTTATATAATACATAATATGTCTTTGAAATATAGAAGAAAGTAGTCATCACGATCTCCAGGCTCTCCATGTAGGACGGACCAACGTGGCTCGTGCTTGTACAGTACATTTCGACGAAATGGACGATAAAAAAAAAAAACAGAAAAAAGTATGTAATAAATAATACGAAGTAATAATTATTGTAGTAAAATAAAAAAAGTATTAATTAACATAAATACTAGGGTAGTAATTATTAGTTATTAATTATTAATTATTAAACACAGTATTTTGAATCATTATAATATACTTTATAGATATTAAATTAATGAAAGGTACATTTTGTGAACGTTTTAAATATTATGGACACTACCTATATTATATCAAAAAGTTCAGTCATTTAGTTTTACATATAAACAAATTTCTTGACCTTAAAAGTTAAAATAAATAAATTGGTTTTTAAAAAACCAATAGGGGAGACTGGGGTAAAATGAAGTCGTGAGGTAAGATGGGAAATGTTAATAAATCGTGATCTATTGTTTTCATTATATTTTTTCCAACACACAAATTATTTATGTTGGCCATACTGTTATAATTCGGTGAAATATTTGTGATTAAGCATAACAATAACACAAAAAGTCGTTTTTTCGTGATAACGGAATTTTGATGTTAAATTTATGAAAAATCATCGCTGTTTAAGGTATGTAAATCTATTTCAATTAATTATTAATATACATTATTATTATAGTATTTTTTGTAAGGATTACATTTATATCGTTTATTTTTAGTTCTATGTAGACCATAAAATAGTAGAAAACATTATATGTATTAATAGCATTTGAGTCAAGATGGGAAACTCACTATGAGGTAAGATGGGACATGTCCCATCTTACCTCAAATATCAAATATTGTATTTAGTACTTAGTAAATAATATTACAATCTAATATATTATTATATTAGTTTTAATCGAATGCGCAGGTAAAAATACTGTCATCAATATGACTCGTGGTAGAAAAAGAACATCTAATAGGCAAATGTGGGATTCTAACAATATGCGTGCTGCTGTAGATGAAATTATTGTTCTTGGAAAAACATTTAGAGAAGCATGTGAGAAGTTTAGTGTTTCAAAAAGTACTCTCGAAAGAAAGGTAGAATAATTATATAAAATTGTATTAGGTATTGTTTTACTTATAATCATAATGTATTATTTTAATAGGTAAAGAAAAAAAGAAATGATCCAACATGTGATGTTGGAGTAAAAGATTCATTAGGACTAAGACTAACAGTTTTTAACACTACAGAAGAAAATGAATTGGTTTCTTATCTGAAACTAATGGAAGGTCGTTTATTTGGTCTAAGTGTTGAAGATTTAAAAAAAACTTGCTTATCAACTTGCAGAAAAAAATAATATCACCCATGATTTTTCTCATGTTAAAAAAAAGCAGGCTTTGATTGGTACCAAGGATTCATGAAGAGGCATCCCGAACTATCTCTAAGAAAACCTGAAGCGACATCTGTTGCAAGAGCAATGGGCTTTAATAAAAGGGTTGTAGATGATTTTTTTCAACTTCTTGGTGGGTTAATGGATCGATATAAATTTAAGCCTGATAGGATATATAACTGTGATGAGACGGGGATTTCTTCTGTACCAAAATCCAAATCTAAAATTATTGCATCAAAGGGTAGGAAACAAGTTGGGGCTATTACTTCTGCTGAACGCGGAGAAACCGTTAGCGTATTTCCCGATCCTAGTACGTTTCAGCGCGGGGGGCGGAGCCAAGACCTTTCTGCATGATGTATATATGTTTTTACCGATCCTAATCTGATTCAGCGCGATGTGCTGAACCCACATAGGGTTCGTAATTTTTAAAAAATTAACAATAAATACATATTTCTGTTTTTATTACTGTGTTCGTCACATTATATTATAGTCATAATATACCTAAGTATTACTAGATAGTAATAATATCAGTTAAATATTTTTAATCAGGCTGAGCGTTGTGGTTAGGTAGGTACATCGTACATGACTATATACCTATTTAATATAATGTACCTATATTATAATGTATGTATACGTGTTACATACAGTGTTGTTATATTACGCTGTGGAATTACCTAATATAAATTGTATTGTTAAGTTATCTCATAATGTTTCCTTCAACTCAAAATGATGGTATCAATATTAATAGCAATCAATATTAATATCCATAACCCTAGCTAATTCACAAATAAATCCCAGGACACGTCAAATTTACACTTAACATGATGAATGGATAAAAATATAAGTGTACAACCAACTACAATCGCACGTCGTAAAGATAGAGCTGGACTCACTAAAGGATCTAAACGTATTCAAGCAGGGCGCCCATCTAAAGTCGAAAAAATTCAATTAAAAAAAAAAAAAAAAACAAAAGAAATTTAGGAGCAAATATACAAGCAAACAAACTCAATGCAACACATCACTAGCATTACATTTTTATACAATAACACAGAACACTGCATGTAACACAGCCTGATTAAAATATTTTACTTATATTATTATTATTATTATTTATGTTTTCATTATTTATTGACACATTTTATAATAATATGTTAATGAAAATTTTATACCATGACGCTGTATGTAATACGTATACTCAGCCTGATAAAAAATATTTTACTTGTATTATAATTATTATTTATTTATTTATTATTTATTAGTACTGCGCATTTTATATAGATTGATGACATTTTTATATCACAACGCTCAGCCTGATTAAAAATATTTAACTTATAATATTGTTATTAGTAATACTTATATTATGACTATAATATAATGTGACGAACACAGTAATAAAAACAGAAATATGTAGTTATTGTTAATTTTTTTGAATAAATATTGATAGTAAAACAATGTACTATGTAAAAATGTAATATGATATATTTTTTTTTTAAGTGTTTGTATTAAAATTACGAACCCTATGTGGGTTCAGCGCATCGGGCTGAATCAGATTAGGATCGGTAAAAACATATATACATCATGCAGAAAGGTCTTGGCTCCGCCCCCGCGCTGAAACGTACTAGGATCGGGAAATACGCAAACCGTTACTGTTGAAATTTGTATGAACGCTGCTGGTACGTACATGCCACCTTTCTTTATTTTTCCAAGAAAAAGGTTCAACAGTGAATTTATGAGAAATGCCCCAATTGGTTCAATAGCTGAATTCCACCAATCAGGGTGGATGCAAAAAGACATTTTTGAAAAATGGATGGTGCATTTTATTCAATTTTCTCATGCTACTCAAGATAATCCAGTTTTATTATTGTTAGATGGTCATTGTACTCACACTAAGAGTATTGAACTGATTCAAATAGCCCGTGATAATGGAGTTTTACTCCTTTGCTTTCCTCCTCATTGTACTCACAGGTTACAACCTCTAGATGTCGCATTTATGAAGCCTCTGAGTACATACTATGACAAAGAAACTACAAATTGGCTTAGAAACCATGGCGGTGATGTTGTAACATTAAAACAACTGGCTGAAATTTTTGGATTAGCTTTTATAAAAGCTGCAACCATGACAACAGCAATCAATGGTTTTCAAAAAACAGGAATTTGTCCGTTTAATCCAGATATTTTTAATGATTTGGATTTCATGGCTGCTGAGACAACTAATGTACTAATAGAGATTGATGATATGGCTCAAGTTTCCAGTGTTCCGCCTTTACCAGTCATCAGAGAGTCATGTACGTTACCAGAAGCTTCAAATTCTACAGCAGATAATGAAAAAGTACCAGATCCTATGCCTGGGTGTTCACACTGGAATGATCAAACACCTAAAGTAAAAAAAACTACATTTAAAAATGTTTCACCTGAAGATGTTTTACCTGTACCTCAGCAAACATTAGAAAATAGGGAAAAGAAAAAAGGAACTCTCGCTTTAGAGGAAAAACTGCTGTTATAACAGAATCTCCATATAAAAAAGCATTGGAAGAGCACCAAAAAAATAGTAAAAAGTTTCCAGCTAAACGCAAGGTTACAAATGTAAAAAAAAAGTTATTTTCCAAACCTGACAAACCTTCCAACAAAGTGAATGAACAAAATGATGATCAAACAAGTAATGAAGATGATGTTGAATGTCTTTACTGTGGCAATACCTATTTGCAATCAAATGAAGGCTGGGTGCAATGCAGGGCATGCTTAAAATGGGCACATTATTCTTGTGTGAATGCTGGCGAAGATGAAAATGATGATGAACTGTATCACATTTGTGACATTTGTAAAGTTTAAGTATCTATTTAGTACTTTTATTATGTTTTTGTTTATTTTACTAACTAACTAAATATTTGTTATATATTTTTATACTTGGCTGAGAAACTGAAATATTCCTAAAAGCTTACATATTAAGTATTTACCTACTAAGAAATTAAGTTTTTTTTTTTTTTTAAATTAAATAGTTTGTTTGAAATTGTATATTTTACTGAAGAGTTATTTTTAAAGTTTAAGTACCTAACTGTTTAGTATTTTCATTATGTTTTTGTTTATTAAAATACTAAACAGTTAGGTACTTAAACTTTACAAATAACTCTTCAGTAAAATATACAATTTCAAACAAACTATTTAATTTAAAAAAAAAAAAAACTTAATTTCTTAGTAGGTAAATACTTAATATGTAAGCTTTTAGGAATATTTCAGTTTCTCAGCCAAGTATAAAAATATATAACAAATATTTAGTTAGTTAGTAAAATAAACAAAAACATAATAAAAGTACTAAATAGATACTTAAACTTTACAAATGTCACAAATGTGATACAGTTCATCATCATTTTCATCTTCGCCAGCATTCACACAAGAATAATGTGCCCATTTTAAGCATGCCCTGCATTGCACCCAGCCTTCATTTGATTGCAAATAGGTATTGCCACAGTAAAGACATTCAACATCATCTTCATTACTTGTTTGATCATCATTTTGTTCATTCACTTTGTTGGAAGGTTTGTCAGGTTTGGAAAATAACTTTTTTTTTACATTTGTAACCTTGCGTTTAGCTGGAAACTTTTTACTATTTTTTTGGTGCTCTTCCAATGCTTTTTTATATGGAGATTCTGTTATAACAGCAGTTTTTCCTCTAAAGCGAGAGTTCCTTTTTTCTTTTCCCTATTTTCTAATGTTTGCTGAGGTACAGGTAAAACATCTTCAGGTGAAACATTTTTAAATGTAGTTTTTTTTACTTTAGGTGTTTGATCATTCCAGTGTGAACACCCAGGCATAGGATCTGGTACTTTTTCATTATCTGCTGTAGAATTTGAAGCTTCTGGTAACGTACATGACTCTCTGATGACTGGTAAAGGCGGAACACTGGAAACTTGAGCCATATCATCAATCTCTATTAGTACATTAGTTGTCTCAGCAGCCATGAAATCCAAATCATTAAAAATATCTGGATTAAACGGACAAATTCCTGTTTTTTGAAAACCATTGATTGCTGTTGTCATGGTTGCAGCTTTTATAAAAGCTAATCCAAAAATTTCAGCCAGTTGTTTTAATGTTACAACATCACCGCCATGGTTTCTAAGCCAATTTGTAGTTTCTTTGTCATAGTATGTACTCAGAGGCTTCATAAATGCGACATCTAGAGGTTGTAACCTGTGAGTACAATGAGGAGGAAAGCAAAGGAGTAAAACTCCATTATCACGGGCTATTTGAATCAGTTCAATACTCTTAGTGTGAGTACAATGACCATCTAACAATAATAAAACTGGATTATCTTGAGTAGCATGAGAAAATTGAATAAAATGCACCATCCATTTTTCAAAAATGTCTTTTTGCATCCACCCTGATTGGTGGAATTCAGCTATTGAACCAATTGGGGCATTTCTCATAAATTCACTGTTGAACCTTTTTCTTGGAAAAATAAAGAAAGGTGGCATGTACGTACCAGCAGCGTTCATACAAATTTCAACAGTAACGGTTTGCGTATTTCCCGATCCTAGTACGTTTCAGCGCGGGGGGCGGAGCCAAGACCTTTCTGCATGATGTATATATGTTTTTACCGATCCTAATCTGATTCAGCCCGATGCGCTGAACCCACATAGGGTTCGTAATTTTAATACAAACACTTAAAAAAAAAATATATCATATTACATTTTTACATAGTACATTGTTTTACTATCAATATTTATTCAAAAAAATTAACAATAACTACATATTTCTGTTTTTATTACTGTGTTCGTCACATTATATTATATTATATTATATTATAACCTAACTCTTCAGTAAAATATACAATTTCAAACAAACTATTTAATTTAAAAAAAAAAAAAACTTAATTTCTTAGTAGGTAAATACTTAATATGTAAGCATTTAGGAATATTTCAGTTTCTCAGTCAAGTATAAAAATATATAACAAATATTTAGTTTTAGTTAGTTAGTAATATTATGTTTTTGTTTATTTTACTAACTAACTAAGTAGGTACCTATTTGTTATATATTTTAATACCTGACTGAGAAACTGAAATGTTCCTAAAAGCTTAATAAGAAATAAGAAATAGTTTTTTTTTTTTCAAATCAAATAGTTTATTTGAAATTGTATATTTTACTGAAAAGTTATTTGTTTCATTTATTTTATGTTTTATATTTTACAAATAAAGTTCCTTAAAGCTTTTTTTAAGTTTTTTTTTTTTAAATTGAGTAATTTATAAATACCTAACTGAACCCTAATGTTACTGTTATGAATAACCTATTTATCAATAAATAATTAGGCACCTGATATTTATTTTTCATACATTCATTTATTTGGCCCATCTAACCCAATACTATGTCCCATCTTACCACAGTTATGGGGTAAGATGGGAAAATTTCAATTTTCTGGAAAAACCAAAATATATATTAAAAAAGTTAAAATATTTAAATTTTGATAGCAAATTTTGAAACTGCATGTAGTTCTGTATAGTTTGATACTTTAAAATAATCTTTTATATGAAATCAATATGATAAAAAATTAGTTGCAAGTTAGGTGTCCCGTCTTACCCCAGTCTCCCCTACACCTTAATAGAAACAAATTATACATTTTTTAATTTTTAAGAAAAATATTTCAATTTTAGAACATATCTGCTTATATATTATTATCTGCCAATTATTGTATTTTGCCAGTCAAGTGCATGGTTCGGGTTATTGACGTACTCTACAAAATACTCCCTGACGTCTTTGGCATTTTTTTGAATGTTTCCTACTCCTCTTCTTTGAACACTTTCCATGAAGGAACTACCTACTCATGGTATCTTCAACACTAAAGCCATCACGGCGACGTTCAAAATTGTGTAGCACACAACAACCTTTTGTTATGATAACTGCAGCATCTGGCTCAACCAAAATATTTGTTTGAAAAACTGGCCATTTTTTAGACATGATGCCAAAGGTACATTCGATGTATTGCCTGGCCCTCGATGAACGGTAATTAAAAATTCTCCTTTTATCGTTTAAGGTTCTACCTGGGAAGGGACGTAATAGGTTATTGTGAAGAGCAAAAGCTTCATCGGTCACGAGAACAAATATGGTTGTGACTTGTGGTGAACCAAATTCATCGTTCGGTAGACATTGTTCAGGTGGAAAGTTTAATTTATCGCCATAAAGTTTTTTACCAAACGTCGACGTCTTAAACACATTACAATCACTTTCTTTACCAAATTACCCTACATCGATGATTCTGAAGCAATAATTTGAGTCACAAATAGCCATAAGAATCAGTGAAAAAAAGTGTTTATAATTATAGTACAACGAACCACTACTTTTTGGGCACTCAATCCGTATATGTTTTCCATCTACCTGTAAAAAATATAAGGAGCTATTATATAACATCGATATATAGATTATTACTTAGTTAAACTAAAAAGTATATAAAATAACTTATTGCACCAACAGTATTCGGGAACTGCGTCTTTTCAAAGTAACCTTTAGCTATATTAAGCCAGTCATTTGTAGTGGGTTCTGCCATTTCAATAGGTTGTAAAATTGTCCATAAATCTTTGCAAGTTTCTCAGACTATCATGGCTATAGTTGACACACCAGCCAAAAATTCAAAATGCAATGCCGAGAAGTGCTGTCCAGTTGCTTAGTATCTGTTACCAAATTTCAAATCATATGATAGATTATTCCTTATAATAATATCCTTTTATATTTTATCCAACAAATAAAAATATCATTAGAAATAATACTGCAGAATATGGTAAAAATTACAATGAT
Organism: Macrosiphum euphorbiae; assembly: GCA_949089665.1. NCBI lineage: Eukaryota > Metazoa > Arthropoda > Insecta > Hemiptera > Aphididae > Macrosiphum > Macrosiphum euphorbiae. Next base: position 27,532,852 of record CARXXK010000002.1, read on the forward strand.
TCAGTTATAATATTATAGGGCTGAATTTCGACCATTTTCAAAGTCAATTTTTTCATTCTGAGTAACAAACAAAAAATTAAGAAAATACGGGGATTTTTAAGCAAAATCAGTTTTTGACGAAAAAGATTTAGTTTTTTTAAAGTAACTAAAACTAATAAATGTCACATAAGGGCGTCCAAAAGGGGGGATTAGGGCCAGTTGCCCCCTTGGCTTGTATTTGATCAATTATCATAATAATTATTATTAAGGCTGGGATTTTAATGCCCTAAAAAAATTCAAAAGATGCATTGAAAATTTCGAATAATACACTAAATTATTTTAATTTTTAATAGATCGATATCAATTCTAATACAAATTTGGTATAAATGATAATATACATTTTAGACTATTAAAGTATTGTAAAAAAATTTTTAAGACAGAACAGACAAACTTTTTGATTTCTTTAATCTAAAAAATGTATTATTTCTTTTTTTAGGTTTAGATCATAAATGTATTTACCTGTATATATATATAATATAGTTTGTTAAATTTATATAAAAATTATGTAAAAGCATGTACAAATTTTAGAAAAACTTTAAATGCCCCAAAAATTCTAAAATGATAAAATTACTTATAAATTTAAAATGCAAAATAAAAACTATTCTATTCGTAACAATGCAAAGTGTCTTGAAATGAAAAATTAATATATTTTTTTTACACGGTGATTTTCAATACCTCGATTTGAACGTCAGAACTATGAATGTTGTTTTATAGATTTATATTATGATGTAGTAGTTATAGTTATATTATGTATAGTGGTGAGACCAAGTGCAGTAGTTTAGTAACAGCCAAGTTTTTTCTTTTTTTTCACCGGATGTAAAAATTACCATTTTCTATACATCGTTAGGTTTATTAAAAATATTTTGACTTGTTTAGAGCAATTTGTAGACATTTTAAATTTTAAATTATTTTTAGTTTTTTTTCTATAAATGTCAATACATTTTTTTTTCTATAAATATCAATACATTTTTTTTCGTTGAGCCAAAAAGTTGAAAATTTAATTTTTAGATTATTTCAATGAACACAATATTACGTTGAATTTTATGTAAATAATTTTTACAAAAAAACATGTTTTTTTTTCATTAGTAAAGGAGCTTAAATTGAAATGGAAGAACATACGAGATACCTACCGAAAGAAGTGTATAAAAAAATCTGGACAGGCTGCAAAAAATGAAAAACCATATGTTTATTCAAATATTTTACAGTTTTTAAGACCTACGATGGAAAACAGAAGGTAATAAAAAACATTCACATTATATCATATTATACAAATAATTAATCGTTTGAAAAAATTAGTATAATATACAACTATTATTTCAATAGGACTGAAAGTAATGTTCCCGAGAGTGAACCAGAAGATTATATAGAAGTTGAATCGGAAGTAGTGAAAAATGTGGATGATCCTGACGGAGTCGCTTTCCTATAATTATACATCATAAGGACTTTGCACTATATGATATATTGATCAACGACTATACCACGCCCTGAGGTTTATTACATATTTCAAAATCGCATAACGATTTCTAATAATACATATTGCCAAATAAACCAGTTCGCAACTCAAGGTTTATTCGACAACTTTTAACATTTACGCCGGTACCTTTCATACCGCCGGTATTCCTTTGATCCACCTCCGAGTCTCTACTGTGTACCTAATAACCTAGGGAGACTTTGTATATATACGAGTCTCCGTCTGTATCTAAATTAGAATTAGTTCAGTGCTAGTACGACGTACATACTTGTAAGTACTTAGTATTAACCACTAATCTCTCGGGCAGACGCTTATCGCTCTGTCCTCAAATTTCTATATTCAAATGTAATACCATTATATTATTATTAACTTTAAAATAGATTACTTAAATTATAACGTTGTAACTTGTAACTCTGCAACCTTTTCTCCTACTCAATCATCAACGTCGTCAAACTCAAAATATAAGCGTTAGTGAGGGATCACTACACGTTTTTGGTGTCAGGTGTGGGGTCACCTGAAGGAAGAATTCCAGCAACCAACCTGGAGTCGAGTACATCAGCGGACCTCGAGTTTATTCACGTTGCTGTTACCTAGGAAGGAAGCAAGCCGAGCCAAGCCACCAACTTCAATCAACATTCCAATTTCACTCAACTAGCCAAGCGGAGCATCAACGACGAGTCCACAGAGCCGTCAGCATGCAAGCAGTTAGGACCAGACAAGAATACAATGAATTTTGCACTGTAAGTTGTCATTAAAAACAATTATATAGTATATGTCTGAGAGTCCAAGGTGTTGGACAGTAGTTAAATATAACCCGCAAACTTTACAAACGACAGTCATGAGCGTAACATTAGGGATTGACTCCACCTTACGCGGCATACCTAACTTTAGCGGGGGTTCCGAGGTAGAACTAGCCTCATATATAACCGAATGTAACTATGTCATGGAAAATATCCATGAAAATTTTGTAACTGTAGTATTTCACAATATATTATCTAAATTAAAGGGAGACGCATACCAGGCCACTCGTTACCGAAAATTTGAAAACTGGTCAGAGCTTAAAAACCACCTTAGAAACGTTTTTGGGGCACCGCATTCGATTAATTACTTGCAATCGCAACTTAGTAATAGTCGACAACGATCCGACGAGGACGTACGTAGTTTTTCCGGTCGAACCGAAAAATGTTATCACGAATTGGTAGGAGCGTTAACATTAGGACTAGAACCAGCAGCAGAAGCAGCTATAGCTTCATCGCATAAAGTAGGGGCACTTACTGCATTTGTTAACGGGGCGAAACCAGCAATTAGGTCATTTTTACGAGAACGCGCCGTATCATCTCTCGAGCAAGCCATTACTATCGCTATTGAGGAGGAACAAGACCTCCAACATATTAATAGACGTTTAAATTCAGAAAAAACTTACGGGAAAAATAACGCGAATAAAAAAAATATTAAGTGTAATAAATGCAGCAAAATGGGTCACTATGCAAACGAGTGCCGCAGTAACGCCGGTACCTCATACAGCACAAATTTTAGAAATCCCGTTAGCAGTCGTGACGACAAAACCAGTGTAGTAAAACACGAATATCAAGGTCAAGTTAGATTCTGCTCGTACTGTAAGAAAACAAACCACAATATAAAAGATTGTAGGAAGCGTATTTATAACGAGAGTAAAAAAACGAATAACAAGGAAAGTGAAATTCCTAGTACCAGCCGTACAGTAAACGAAATCAACCAAAATCATGTAAGAGTTGTAGCTAATTTCGAAGAGGAACATATAATATGTGCATCGGATAATTTCAAACCTCATAAAATTAAATTATTAGTTGATTCCGGCGCGGAGATGAATCTTATTAAAATAACCGCGTTAGAGGGACACGTCGTAGTAAACGAATCCGCGAAACGCACAATTAAAGGCATTAACGAAATTCCGATATTCACCGTAGGCACAATTCTAACCAGTATGGAAATTAACGATGTAGAGGTGCTTATTAAATTCGACGTCGTTTTTGGTGATTTCCCAATAAACGAGTCAGGCATCATAGGTCGTAACTTTTTAAAACAAAACAAAGTCATAATGGACTATAGCCGAAATTTATTAACAATACCCGAAAAAACTGGTTTCAAGGAAATTATACTACCGCCGCGTAGCAATTGTGTACTACTTATAAAAAACGACGAAAATATAAGTCACGAGAATATTACTATTAAAAAACAAGACGTAAACGAAAACGTAATAATCGCGAACAGCATAAGTCCGGTCAATAAAAATAACATTATTAGTAACGTAATAAATATTTCGGAAGAACCTTTTGTAATAGACGAGCTTACCACGCAACATATCGAGTGGGAGCCGTATACCGAAAATGTATTAACTGCATCGTTCGTAGATGAAAAAAAAACCGATCGTATAACACAGATCAAACGCGAAATTAAGACCGACGATTTAAATAAAGAGGAAAGCGAAAGTATCCTTGAACTATGCTGTAATTACGCGGACCTGTTTTACCTTCCGGGCGACTATTTAAGCGCCACGGAAATCGTGACACACACTATAAACACGCCGCGTTGCACGAAACCCATTAATATACGACCGTATCGTTTGCCTTGGGCGTACCAAGAAGAAATCGAAAAACAAATTAAAGAAATGAAACATAACAATATTATACGCGATTCTAAATCACCTTTTAATTTTCCACTAGTAGTAGTGAAGAAGAAAAATCTAGATCCGACAGGGAAACCCAAATTACGAGTATGCGTAGATTTCAGAAAACTTAACGAAGTAACCGAGAACGAAGCTTATGGCCTCCCAAATTTACTAGAAATATTAGAATCTCTAGGATCATCGAAATATTTCAGTACATTAGATTTGGCGTCCGGTTATCATCAAATACATATAGACCCGGCTGACACACATAAAACAGCTTTTTCTACGAAATCCGGGCACTACCTTCGGGCTGAGCTCAGCTCCAGCTACGTTCACACGCGCAATGAAATCTGTACTTATGGGCCTTGAGGAAATGTGCACTGCATATCTTGACGACATTGTAGTACATGGATCCAGTTTAAAGGACCACCAAAAGAAATTAGAATAGGTATTTAATCGGTTGCGCGTACACAAACTCAAATTACAGCCTAATAAATGTTCTTTCTTACGGAAAGAAGTATTGTACTTAGGACAAGTAATAAACGAGACGGGAGTTTCCCCGGACCCAAACAAATTAAAATGTATCAGAGAATACCCTCGACCAAAAAACGCAAAAGATATTAAATCGTTTTTGGGATTACTAAACTATTATAGACGTTTCGTCGATAACTTTGCGAAAATCACAAAACCATTAACTTACTTACTTAAAAAAGACGTACCATTCGAATGGACTGATAATTGCGAACATAGTTTCGAAGAACTGAAAAAAGCTTTAATGAACCCACCATTACTGGTCTATCCGGACTGGGAAGCGGGAAAGTTCAACCTAATGACTGACGCGAGCCAATATGCAATAGGAGCACTCTTATCACAAGGGGAAGTCCCTAAATATCAGCCTATCGCTTATGCGAGTAGAACATTAAATAAAGCCGAGTGTAACTATAGCGTTATTCAGAAAGAATTATTAGCCATCGTCTGGGCCGTGAAATATTTCCGACCATATTTATATGGTCGACATTTTAACATTATAACCGATCACAGACCGAAAGCAGACCCATATTTAATTCGAAAATTATAGAAGTCGACGATGACCTAGTCAAGGCCATAGAAAGAGAAAACGTAATAATAATGATTCCGGAGGATAAAATTATAACAAACCCGGCAGTGCTTGAAGTAATAAAAAATATAGATTTAAACAAAATCCAGTTTTCGGATACAAACAAGTTTTACACTATCGACAGTGAACCAAATTTACTCGTATTTTATGGTCTAAAGCCAACTCATACAACACCACTTAACGCCGAGGTCATTTACTTAGCTATAAACGATATAAAAACATTTTGCATGTCGAATAAAATAAATGCATTCTCTACCAATAAATTAGACGGACCTACGTCACTAACCGGTTATCCGCGTATTCGCACGATGTTTCGACACATTTTCAAAGCAACCGACATCGTAATAAAAATATATGTAGGTCAGCAATTAACGTCAGAAGAAAAACAACAAATCATTTATGAACACCACAATTCACCATTGGGTGGACATTCCGGAGTATCAAGTACCATAAAATGATTAAAACTTAATTATAACTGGCGTCACATGAAAAAATACGTAAAATATTATATTAAACATTGCGAATTATGTCAGAAAAATAAATCGCACGTAAAGACGAAGCAACCAATGTTAATTACTAGCACGGTAGTTAAACCATTCGAAAGGGTTTGCCTAGATATAGTAGGACCCTTACCGAAAACACTGACAGGAAACATGTATATTTTAACTCTACAAGACGAACTAAGTCGTTTCTCGCTAGCAATAGCGTTGTCCGCCACAGATGCACAAACGGTAGCTCAGGCGTTCGTAGAATGTTTCGTTTGTATATACGGTATACCTGAGTCAATTTTGACTGACTGTGGAACTAATTTTTTATCCGATGTATTCAAAAGCATGTGTAAACTGTTGGACATAAAAAAATCTAAAACTACACCGTGGCATCCACAAAGCAACGCTTTTCTGGAACGTTCTCATAAAACATTAAAAACTTATTTACGTAGCTTCGTAGACAAAGGCAGTAATTGGGATAGATTATTGTGTTACGCGACTTTTTGTTATAATACAACAGTACATACTTCTACTGACTTTACGCCTTACGAACTAGTATTCGGAAGGAAACCAAATATTCCATCAGCGTTCAATAAAAATCCCGAGCCACAATATAATTACGACGATTATGTATTCGATCTTCAACAAATTATGCAAGAGGCACATAAAATCGCTCGAGATAACTTAATAAAGAAAAAAGAGGCAAACAAAAATTATTACGATAGGACCCTAAATGTCATTGATTTACATGTAGGTGACAAAGTTCTTATCAAAGAGCACAATAAGAAAAATGCACTTAGCTTAATTTGGCAAGGACCTTTTGAGGTACTCTTAGTACACGACAATGAAAATATTACGATTAAAAAAGGAAATCGCGAGTATCGTATACATAAAAATAACGTAAAACGTTATTACGACGATGACGATACCGAATAAATTATTACAAATTCATTTTTCTTAACTTATCTATTTATTATAAATTTTTCCTACCAAATTCTTTTATTATTATTTTAGGGACAAACGAAGAAACTTTATGACCACGTTCCGTACAACGTTAATAGTACAACAGCACTGCCACACGGCTTTATATCCCGACGAAATTCCGCGGTGTATGTTTAACCATATAGACACGGCGAATAAAAATGTACTGCAACCGTATACGCCAGTGGAGCTGTTGGAACTCACTCGTACAATTAATCACTTCTCACACGACTTAACAAAAACATTAAGACCTCTACGCAAACCACTTTGTTCATATCTAAGGGAATTTTTGGAAACAACTGAACACCCAGTAGATATACTTGATTATATGCGACTTTAAATTTAAATTTAAAAAAAAAAGCATGTACTTTATTAGCATTTCAATAGCCATTTTCTTTTATAACTATGATAACTATTTAATTCTATTCGATTTTTCTATTAACTTTTCTTCGAATGAATACGTATTTTATAATAACGTCTTCATTTTGACATATGTAGATATATCCCGTAAGTGGTATGGTACGGTCACACAGACCGCTGCAGTTTTTTGTTTTGATTTAGGTGATAAGGTATTAATGATACAATCAAAGAGGTTGGTTTTACCTTTCCACGGAGATAGTACAAAACGGTAACTAATGGTTATGGAGGTAAACATGTTAAATACTGGTGTTAACAGCTGTTTTAAAGTGATAAGCGGTCTGGCGGACCGCACCATACCATCTACGTAATTATTTTTTCTAATCAAAATTTGACAAAGTTCATTAACGTTTTTTATTTTTTCGTTATTTTCAATTAAAAAAAAATAAAAATGGATGAAGCTAGTTCATCTAACATTAGGATAAATGACCCGAACTTTCAGAACATTATATCAGACATATTAGCTGAAGATTGTTCAGACGTAAGTGATGATGTTCATGATAATATGTGTATTGATAGTGATCATAACTCCGAATCGGAACAAAATGTAAGTGAATCAGATGAAAGTGAGACAGACAGTAATACTGATAATGGCGATGACATTAGACCATCAAAATTCCTATATGGTAAAAATAAATTTAAATGGTCGGTTGAGGAGTTCGCGTCTAAAAATACGAGAACTGCTCGACATAATATCATTACTAAACTTCCTGGACTGCGTGGCCCAATTAAACAATTTGGTGATACCGCTCGTCCTTCTGAAATTTGGAATATTTTATTTACTGAAAATATAATAAATGAAATATTGGTTTGGACAAACATAAAAATTGATAGTTTTCGTCATAAATATAAAAATCATATGCAAAGTTTCCTAAAAAATGTAGACGAAGTTGAGCTAAGGTCATTGTTTGGTTTGCTATTTTACTCAGCTGTATTCAAATCAAATCATGAAAATGCAAACACCTTATTTGCAACTGACGGAACAGGACGTGAAATTTTTCGTCTGGTCATGAGTAAAAAACGGTTTTTATTTTTAATTTCATGTTTACGTTTCGATAATTCTGATACTAGGACTGAAAGAAAAGAACACGATCCACTCGCACCAATTTCTGAAATTTTTAATGAATTTATTGAAAACTGTAAATTGAATTACTCTTTGAGTTCATGTGTTACCGTGGATGAGATGTTAGTAAGTTTTCGTGGTAGATGTAAATTTAAAATGTATATACCTAATAAACCAGCTAAATACGGGTTAAAAATAATGTGCTTAACTGATTCGCTTAACTGATGTCACTATTTATTTAACGCATACATTTACGCCGGACAAAATACTGATGGACTTACCTTAGATCATACAGAAAGAAAGTTTTCTAAGCCTACACAATCAGTTTTACGGTTGTCAAAACCAATACAAGGGACCAACCGTAATGTAACTGCAGATAATTGGTTTAGTTCCATAGAACTTGTTGAACTTTTAAAAAAGAAAAAATTAACATATGTTGGTACATTAAAAAAAAATAAACGTGAAATACCTCAAGCTTTTCTACCAAAAAAGAAAAGTACAGTTGGCTTTACTCAATATGGATTTACAAAAGATCTTACACTTTTATCGTACGTGCCAAAACCAAATAAAGCAGTGTTATTAATCTCATCGATGCACAATCAAAAAGGGTTTGACAATGATGTCCAAAAACCTGAAATCATTTCTTATTATAATAGTACAAAAGGAGGCGTTGATGCATTGGACGAAAAATGTTCTATTTATTCTACTGGGCGTCGTACTCGTCGTTGGCCGTTAGCAATTTTTTACAGACTTCTTGATGTTTCTTCTGTTAATTCGTATGTCTTATATAATTCTTTTAAAAATAACGAAACAATGACAAGAGCCGATTATTTAAAGAGTTTAGCGTTTGAACTTGTGAGTCCAGAATTAGAAAGACGCTTTGAAAATACATGTATCTCACGTGAAATAAGAAGTGGAATTGGAAGAGTTCTCGGTAAATCAAAAAACTTAAAAGATACGCCAGTGTACGAAGACAAACTGGAATCACGAAAAACGTGTCGAATATGTCCTCCTAAGAAGAAAAGGAAAACTATTTATCAATGTAAACTCTGTGGGGATCCCATATGTCTTGAGTGCAGCAGAAAAATTTGTTCAAATTGTTTCGGAAACTAAGTAACTGTTAATTTTTTATTTATATTTTAATTCAAGTTGTCTTATAAAAGTATTTAAATTTTTTTTTTATTTGAAAGTTGTTTATTTATTTTTATTTAGTTTAGTTGAAAAGAAAAAATATTTTGTCTATATACAATTATTTTTTATTCTTGTAGATTATTATTTCAATAAATATATATTATCATATTTTATTTATATTTGTTATACTAAGTGGGTCAAGCAATAAATATAAAAAATTAAGTCGAATATGCGATTTTTAATTTATTTCATTCAAAATATGTAGATCTATCAATGATAAAAAGGGCTATTTTGACTTACATTATTTGTGTCTAAAAATTAAAATTTTTGAACCATTCTTTTTCTTATATTGATTTTAATTATATCTACTTCAATATTTAGATGTTGATGGAGTTCAAAACGTATTTTTAAACACTTAAGGCTTTGTCGAAGCACAAGTAAGAAATAACATAGCAATTTTTTAAGATGTCTATAAAATGAATTATTTTCTTAAAAAGTGTCAAATTTGAGTCGAAAAAATGATAGTCAAATAAAAGTTGACACTGTAAATGTATTATTTCTGCAAATAATGCGATGGAATAATTGAAAAATATGGTCTTAATATAATTAACAAAATTAAGTGGTCCAGGAGACCGCACCATACCATAACCGTGATTTTTTTTCACCATACCACTTACGGGATATATATATATCAATCGTATATAGATGATGTCCAATACATATGTATATATATGTTTTGTTTTTAGTGAACCACCTGAGTTCGCGGTCGTAGATTTTGAATTCACACAATTAGGAAAAGAAAATTTAATCTTAATATCTGGCGCCGTATGTGGTCATTATGAACCATTAGTTACGAAATTCGAAGGACGCGCACTCAAACTCAGAACCAATGAACCAGTAACTACCAGGGAATGGAAAGCTATGGTACACCACCTTGTGAACATTTTTAAGGGAAAACCAAAAAAGCTATTCCCTATACTTGCGCAAATCTACGACTCCGACCATACTTCGTGTCCGAACTTAACTCGTACCACCATACAAACAATACTTAACAAGTATAACTCTATAATTCTGTGGGAAGGTTCTACTGACATTAAAATTCTGAACGCTCTCCACATACGTTGTCGAGCATTGACAATGCGAGGGTGGGACACAAACAACAACGGGAACTTCGATTTGCAACTAACGGATATGCTTACGAAGCAATCCATCTGTTCCATTAAAATAGGAACGTTTGTAAAACAGGGACGCGCTTTAAAACTAAGCGAAGCTCATGAGCTCTTATGTAAAAAAACACACGGATTTTCCGAAGCTCACGATCCTAGAACAGACGTTCTATGGACCCGTTGTTTATTGCGTAAATTACAATTAGAATTCCACGATTTAATCAAAAACACAATCGGATGTTAAAGTACAAATTTATTATTATTATATTATTATTGTTACTTAAAAAGTAAACATTATATAGGGTGACGGAATATTATTATTTTATTATTTTACGATTATAGTTTTTTATTATAGCAATTATGCATTTTTTCTAGTTGGGAATAAGATTATTCATATTATTATTTTAATTTGCACTTATGTATATATATACAATAGGTTAATTTTAAATCTAATATATTTACCTACATTAAATTACCTTGACTAATAAGCTGAACCGGTTTTCAGACTTATACTACTAACTATACCATTCACGTCGGGAAGATTTCGATACACTGACGAACAATTAACACAACATTCCGGTCTATACTACGAAAATCGGGGACCATTGAAACTTATCACATCTCAATGGGACTTAACCGCGTATATTAACTTTGCTAAATACAAAGAAAGATTTATTTATATTAACGATGTTGTGAACAAAACCGAAATAATATGTGAAAGTATCAAAAATAATGTTGATACCAATTGTAACAATTTAATGCAAACAGCTAGTAGTATAGTAAACGATTTACGAAAAAAGAAGGAACTAGTATTAGACTCTATAGAACACACAGTATCCATACCAGCTTCATATCTCCACGGGACCTTTTAGAACACATAAAAGACATTAAAGTATCATTACCTGGGGGCACCGACTTACCCACTGATCTAGATATACAAAATATCTATGAATTGGTAAAGCTCTCAGACCTAGCTATATACTATGTTAATGACAACCTAGTTTTTATACTAACTTTACCATTAATCTATCAAAATGATTTTATTCTATATAACTTAATACCTGTACCAGTTTGTACTGGAAATGATTGTCTCTATGTTAAACCTAGTAATAAGTATCTAGCTATAAGTAAAACTAAAGAACACTATGCCATGTATGATGAATTTTACTATACACATTGTAAGCACGCTAGAGACTTCCTTTTATGTCCTGAAGGTAATCCTTTATACCCGCGTACAAGTAGACCAGCATGCGAAGTACAACTTTTGCAGGATCCAATAAAAGTTCCATCAACTTGTGAAGTAATGCACGTCCAAATCGGAACATCCATATTCCACAAGAAACGATTCAAGAACGAGTGGATATACGTAACTAATTATGATGTAGTATTTATTACATGCGACGAAGACAAGGAATCCACAAGTCACACACTAAGGGGAGTAGGCATTTTGCGACTCAACGAAACTTGCAAAGGATACGCCGCAAGAGACGTACTTATATCAGGAAAAGTCGACTACAAATCTGAATATATGGATTTCAACCCGAAGTCAACTATAGAACGTATCAAAGATATGCCGTACACCGACAACAATAACTTGATGGAAGACTTCCATGTAAAAACAAATAACATGGATGACCTACATACCGTGTCAGGTTCAAAGAAACAACTTGAAACACAACGCAAGGTTGATCACAAGATAAACGAACTAAAGAATACACAGCAAGTAAACGACTACGTACTTTACGTAATCACAAGTATCACTTTTATGGCAATTATCATTATATGTTTATCCAAATACAATAAATTAAAATGTTACGAAAAAATAAACACGGAAGAGGAACCAAACCAAGATGAAGAAAGTGAAAGCTTAGCTACAGCACCTAGAGCAGTCGACATGGTCGAATATCCTCTTACGCCTAGGAATAGCCCAATAAGCTATCCAAGTACAAGACAGTTTAACTTCAATTAAAACTTTTCCGGAAGTCAGGGACTTCCAGCTTCGAGGGGAGGAGTGTAGTAAACCGACGGAGTCGCATTCCTATAATTATACATCATAAGGACTTTGCACTATATGATATATTGATCAACGACTATACCACGCCCTGAGGTTTATTACATATTTCAAAATCGCATAACGATTTCTAATAATACATATTGCCAAATAAACCAGTTCGCAACTCAAGGTTTATTCGACAACTTTTAACATTTACGCCGGTACCTTTCATACCGCCGGTATTCCTTTGATCCACCTCCGAGTCTCTACTGTGTACCTAATAACCTAGGGAGACTTTGTATATATACGAGTCTCCGTCTGTATCTAAATTAGAATTAGTTCAGTGCTAGTACGACGTACATACTTGTAAGTACTTAGTATTAACCACTAATCTCTCGGGCAGACGCTTATCGCTCTGTCCTCAAATTTCTATATTCAAATGTAATACCATTATATTATTATTAACTTTAAAATAAATTACTTAAATTATAACGTTGTAACTTGTAACTCTGCAACCTTTTCTCCTACTCAATCATCAACGTCGTCAAACTCAAAATATAAGCGTTAGTGAGGGATCACTACACAGGTCATACAAAAAGTTACAAAAAGTCCTAGCCAAAATACACACATTACTCCGGCAATAAATAATGTTAATTCATGGTCCATACAACCTCCTATCTCAACTTTCTATGACCATTCTTATGACGCATATTCGACCGCAATAAACCATCGTCAACATAATAATGTCAACATAACACCGCATTCATCCTCATCAACTTCATTAGGACTAGTTTAATTTTTAATGCAACAAATCTAAAAAAATTAAAAAAACAATAAATTACAGGAACATAAAAACCATTTTGTATTATATGTATTGAATACAGTTGTTCAAAATATTTGGGTGCATATGAAAATGTACCGTCTGCAAAAATATGCGAAGATTGACTCAACAGTTCAGGATTAGTTTTGCATGTGATTATAATTGGACTTGAAGTTTCTTCCATGTGACAAAATAGTTCACCAGTATTATTTATATTTTCACGACCATCAAACAACTGAGTTATCGCTTCCTCTAAAGATTTTGGAATGTTTTGCATATTCTTTCTACGTTTATCATACATACATATTCATACTTCACAGTCCTCAAAAAAAAGGAATTTCTTTTCACAAATTCCCAACTGATCGAATTATTAAAACGAAATGGGAAGTTGTCTTAAGAATGGCCATGAAAAGTTCAAAAACTTCACTAGTATGCAGTGAACATTTTTTATACAGTTATTCTACATTGCTCATTTTTTTCCAGATAGGACCACTTTGATTCAATGTTTTGTTACAAATATCGATAGCTTGTTCTTTATTTATAACTACGTTAGTCAAATAATATGTTTTGACTACCTGGCAATAGTTAATACAAAATGGTGACTCTAAACTATTAGAAATTATAGAATTTTTTGAAGTTATAAATTTTTCCAACATGAATAATTCATTAAGGTCTAAATTTGTTGGTACAATTTCATCATCAATTGGTTCATGACGGCCAAATCTATGGACTGCATATGCTGAGTTAGGAAATCCTGAATGAAAACAAATTAAACAAAAGGTGGGCAAGTGGGTGTCGCTCTGCTGTACAGTAGGTTACAAGTGAGTCACTGTATAATGGATGATATTAAATTTGAATTCAACGATATAATATCATTGTATAAGAAAAACGATTCTGAGCGGAGACAGTATGTCAGTCTAGGTATAAGACATATTATATACATTATACATATCTATGGTACTAAACCAAAATTTGACCTATAATAGGTAGGTACCTATAATAAATTCCAAAATTAATCATATCAAAATATCCATTAAATAACGCGTTATACATCAACAAAAACTGTGATACTATCATAGATATATAATAGTACACTTTAGAAGTTTCAAATATCCACGAATAATATTATTCAATCACAACAAAATAACTAAAATAGTTATTCTAGGTTTTTTAATATGTAATTTCGTCCAAATTTGAATTTAAAATGTCTGTAAAAATAACTGTGTTCATATATTTTTTAGATTTTTTGGTTACAGTTTGAACTATTTATGAGAACCTTTGTGTTGAATTTTCAATCCTTAGCTATAAAAACTGAACATTTTATAATTTATTAATTACAATGATTGATAATTTTCGAGATTTTGATAAATTTTGTCAAAATTTGATCTTTAAATGCTTATAAAAAAAAACTGTGCCTATGTATTTTTAATATTTTTCAACTGATATTGTAACAATATATCAGGAGCCTTGTATTAAATTTTTACACTTTTTGGCCCAACAGATAAAACTTTATTGATATTTATAGAAAAAAAAATAAAAAAAATTTAAAGCTGTAAATGTCCATAAACAGCTCAAAAAGAGTCAAAATATTTTCAAAATTGTATGGTGTATAGGAAATGCTAATATAAACGTTCAGTGAAATTTTCATGTATCTACAGTTATTCGTTTTTGAATTACAACAAAATAAGGAAATCGCTACATGAGAAATCGAGTGAACATCCAATGTTGTAAAAATTTAAATTTCAAACGCTCATAAAAATTTAATTTGACTGTCCGGTAGAGATTTTTTTATTGATAAAGGTAGACAAACTTATGAGTAATCTTGTATTACATTTTCAAATCTTAGATTTAAAAAGAAAAATTTTTACGAATTCTTAAATCAAAATAATTCGCTAATTTTCGTGATTTTTCCATATTTTTACAATTTTTGAACTTTAAATGCTTATAAAAAAAAATTGTGACTAAGGATTTTTAATATTTTTCATCTGCCTTTGAAACAATATATTAGGAGCCTTCTATTAAATTTTCAAGCTTTCGCAACCAACAAATAAAATTTTATTGCTATTTTTAGAAAAAAAACTAAAAAAAAATGGAAAATGAAAATGTCCCTAAACAGTTCAAAATAAATCAAAATATTTTGAAAATGTTATCGTGTATAGAAAATGCAAATATAAACAACCAGTGAAAATTCCATGTATATACGTTCATTTGTTTTAGAGTTACACCAAAAACCAAAATCGATTTTTTGGAAAACCAATTTTGCGTAAAAATTCCCGTTTTTCCTTAATTTTTATGTTGTTTTTCCCGGCGCTTGTGAAAACTACTGGGAAATGTTTACTTTTGACCCCCCAAAGTACCAACTAGATTCACTTTCCTATCAGAAAAGGTACTATTGAAGAAAATCTAAGCACTTTTACTGTCCCAAAACGTGATGACAGACACAAAAAAAAATATAAAAATATAAAAATATAAAAACACACATCATTGTAAAACCAATACATTCATCGCTCCGCTCAGAATCTAAAATATCTTATGATTAAATTCTTTTCTTTAATTTTACTCAAAAACTTTACAACACTTAGTAAATTATGTATAGGGCTAGAGACTTAATGCCCTAAACAATCACTAAATATGATATTAAAATATAAATTAAAAAAAAAACTTAAACATTTATATAAAAAAATTACAAATATGCTATTATAAATTAAAAATGGTCCAATATGCTTAATATGCAATTCAATATTTTAACCAGTATTACTTATGAAACAATAACTTTGTTTTTAATTATTATTAAAAACATGCAAACTTCTAGAAGTCCCTAGCCCGAGTGTTGGCACTAAATTGTGGAGGCTTTGAAGCATATTGTATATTTTAAATATTTTTACCACCGTACGCGTCATTGAAGCAAAATTAGCAGCAGGTGCCATTATTAATTATGATATTTGTGTTGAGGTCTTACGATTATATATAAATTAATACACCCACTCAAATAATCCTATATCCCGCCGCCACTGCCTAGCCCTAATGATGTACCTTGAAAAAAGAAACTTTGAATTTCAGTATTCATTTCTTCTGATAATTCATTTGGCAATGACTGTTCATACACACTTGATGCTAATACATTTTTCACATGACAAAATTCTTTTATAGGAACGGGCTTATGAATATCTTTGCTGGCGGCAAAACTAAGTTTTCCCCATTTTTGTGGCGGATCAGTACAGCTTAGCATAGCCAGATCATCTTCAGAAGTTCTAATAAATAAGAACAATTATATATTTTAATTTTAGGTGCCCATAATAGAATAGAACATAATAAATATTCTGAATAGAATACAAATAATATTAGTTAATGTACTATAATATAGTGCCTATCTTATATCACTTATATTTCATTAATATAATTTTTAGTTGATTTTTTTTTTTAAATTCTTACTTTTGAAGTTTAATTATAAAACCAACAATATGTTTACACTTTCCTGTGCCAGCTTTACAAGAACATTTCCCCAATAGTTGAACTTCTTTGTTCAACATTGACTTTATAACTTCAAGCTAAAGAGGCAAATAAGTATTTTATAAATTGTTTCCATAAATGTTGTGACGTTGTGTAGATACTTATGTTTATAATTTACCATATTCGTGCAAATAAGTTAATAATATTAAACTGAGCCATGAAACGTAGTATAAACGACTTTTTTGTATCGAAAGTGATTTGTAAAGTTAATTCTAATGTAACAATTAATGACAGTGATATTTTAGTTTCAAATTCAAAACTAGTTACAACTGTACCCGATAAAGATGAACAAAATATTATTTTGAGACTTTCAGTAATCCGGTGCCTAAAAATCACAGTATATTTGATATAAAACAATATATTGAAAAATAATTGACGAAAACCTAAAAAACGGATGCATTAAATACAATTTGGACACCAGGTAAAAATTATGATTTTCCTATTACGCTTTATGGTAGTAAAAATTTAAAATTTAAACTCTCGTGGTTTGATAAATGGAGCTGGATTGCTTATAGTAGTTTAGATGATGGCATTTATTGCAAATATTGGGTATTTTTCTGCGTCAAACAAGGTGGGAAATTAGGCCAATTGCTTGGGTAGCTTTGCACTAAACCATTAAAAAATTGGAAACACGTTACTGAAAAGCTTAGTTAAACACTAATTGTGTTTTAAATTTTCAACATTTATTTGCGGAATTTCAGGGGAAGAGTCTTCTGTGTATGACCAAATTAATAAGGCAGCAAAAAAACAAAAAGAAGATAATAGGAAAATTATTAGTCCTGTAATTGAATCAGTTATACTGTAGGGACTTGCTTTAAGAGGCCATCAGGATTGTGGTCCATTAAAATTAACCAAATGAAAACGATGGGAATTTTCGTGCATTACTTCGATTTTATATAAATGCAACTCGAGTTTCGGGAGATGATACTCATCTTTCATAATTCTGTGGAAATATTTTATGATTTTTTACCTGCTATTTTGAGTAGCTTAGAAGAAATGATAACATGGTCCGATAAGGAAACGGCAACAAAAGCTAATCAATTACTTTTAGTTTTACAGGCTACTGAATTTCACGTTAGTGTGGCTATAATTAATAAAATGTTCAAATATACCAAGCCTCTTAGTATTTACTTGCAGAAGCAAAATATTGATTTATGCGAAGCCATTAACCATATTGATCTTATTATAAAAGAGTTGATATCTATTCGGGAAAATGCTGAAACTGTTTTCAGTGATTTATTCAAAATAATTGTAAAACAATCGAAAGAAATGGATATAGAAATTAAAATTTCAAGGCTTGC
Organism: Macrosiphum euphorbiae; assembly: GCA_949089665.1. NCBI lineage: Eukaryota > Metazoa > Arthropoda > Insecta > Hemiptera > Aphididae > Macrosiphum > Macrosiphum euphorbiae. The sequence goes on from CARXXK010000002.1 coordinate 27,550,996, forward strand.
AAAGAGACAAAAACACCGATGCAATATAATGATGAACACACCTGAAGAATATTATAGAGTAAGCATTTTTATTACATTCATTGACTCTATTATTCAACAGTTAAAAGATCCATTTACTAAATATAGGGAAATAATATCTGGTTTTCAAGCGTTGATTGATTGTAATATTAAAACAGATCTTCATCAACTTGTAAATTTTTATCAAAATGACGTTGAATGCTTTGATAAAGTAGTTATTGAAATTAATTTATGGAATAGGTTTTTAAAAGAAAATAATATTAAACCCATAAGTGCATTGGACGCAATATCAAAATGTAATCCTGAATTTTATAAAAATGTTTATACACTAATGCACATCCTTGTTGTTCTCCCTGGTACATCATGTGAAGCGGAAAAAACATTCTCGTCACTCAAGAGAATAAAAACTATTTAAGGAACACTACTTCTGAAAATTGATTGAATGGGTTGGCTAATCTTAATATTCATCGAGAAGTCCCAGTTACAGTGGAAGAAGTTATCAATATATTAACTGAAGAAAAACGGCGCTTGGATTTTACACTTTAAATAATAAGACTTATGACTATACCATAATTTAATTGGCTTAATAATAAGTAATTGACATACATTGTAAATATAAATTTAAAAATGTAAATAATATAATTGTGTATTTTTTTTTATTGGTCTCACACCCGGCATATTGTGTTTATTAAGAAATGAAATGTATGTATATACTCAGGAAAAGGACATCAAAACAGTAGTTAAATACATTTTTTTGGATCCCCCCCCTTGATAAATCCTGGTTGCGCCACTGACAGCCACTAACACTTATCAGTTATTATCGGTTACTATAGTAATAAAATATTATCCGCGGAAGCATTGCGAAAGTCGGTTTCAAACGGAAAAAAAAAAGTAATAAAATATTATAAGACGCCATATAATATATATAATACCGTCAACACGGGTGAAATGAACACGATTTTTAACTTTTCCAGGCTCCTACACCTTCAATATCAATTTTTTAAATCTGAAAAAAATCTAGTATAGGCGCGCAGTATAAATGACTACATTTGCATAAAAAAAAATGAAATTTAACCATAACTTGGTTAAAAAATAATAAAAGTGAGTGTTCCAAGTCACCTTGAGTTTCGGGGGGTGACATGAAACAGTAAGGTGTTTTTAATGTTTTTGAGCATTTAACCTACTATAGGTTTGACTTGGAACACAAATAAGGCTTTTAAAAACATCTTTGTACATATTATAACCTAAAGAAGTCAATAGGTAACCTAAATATTATATAAAAAATGAATTAAACACATTCTCTTTATTGAAACATTATGATTTTATTTTCTTTAATTTAGTTAGGTAGTTTAACATAAAATAAAAACTGTGTAATATTTGCTTTAACAACATATAAACCAAAACATTTTGTAAAGTTTCATCTGAGAAAAGTTTCGATACGATCGACTACCTGCTGTCTCTTGTATCGGTCGGCATGTTTCAAGTCACCCTGTTTAGACACTGAAAAATAAAATCATTCTTAAAAAATCAGATAATGAATCTATTAAAAAAATGTTTAGATTAGCTTGTAATAAAACTGTTGTACATCAATTAAAAAATATGCATACCTGAATTTTGTGCCTCGAACAGTATGAGTTTGGTGACTTAATTTGGTCTACAAAAAAAGCGTTTTTTTGATAACAATTTGGTACATTAATTTCTGTTTAATGATAAGAAATATCAAAAAATATGATAAGATGTTTCTGATTGGAAATGTAACAACATAAAATATCATGGAATGATAAACGATATATAATCAAAACTCAAGAAGTTCTATCAAATTCAATAAAGAAAAGTCATATTGTTCCAAGTCACCACTCAAGTTCCATTTCACCCGTGTTGACGGTATACAGTTATATATAGTTTGTATACTATACTATAGTCTATAGGTGTGTTTCTTAAACTAGGTATAACAATTTATTTAAAATTTTAAAATTATTTAAATTTTTTTTTGCTCAAAGAAAAAAATTTAAGGTGCGCAATCGTGTTGTTTTTTCTCAAATATTAAAAGGTAAAAAGTCCGCATCGTGTTATGTTTTTTTTCAGGTAAAAAGGTAAAAAGTCCGCAATCGTGTTGCACCGCCGCGAATGTGTTGTTTTGGCGTCTATGTAAATTTAAACTGTAGGTAACCCTATGTTTCCAGGAATTGGCATACGATGTAGTCGTCGTAACTAATGTTAATGTAGTCAAAGTAGGTAATAAATCAATATGAATATAGTAAACTCCCGTCGGTTCCTACACTTGCTTTATAGTTTTTTTAGTGTTTGGTTTTAAAACTCTAAACGCAACAGTTTTATGTCTGGCAACCAATAAAATGTAACATTTGCCATTATTACGTTGTTAGTAAACAATATTGTGTTTCATTTTACAGTGGACGTAGGAATAAATATAAATATAATTAACATTCATCATGAAAGAGGAATCGTCAGAAATACATTCTCTAGAACCGAAGTATTTCTTTGGGTTAACCACCGGTCTGTCCAACAATTGTTTATTCCTAAACGACGAAAAACTCGTTTATCATGCATCCGGTGTTATTGTCGTACACGATTACTCGAGTAATTCTCAGAAGTTTGTGTACTTGAATGAACCACAAAAAGTCATCACAACAATGGACATAAACAATAACAAGTATAAAATTACAGATAAATCGTACAATATAATATACGTTCTTAGATCTTACCTACCTACAGCACTCCTGCCCGTGATTTAACATGTATGGGTCACACTATACTCTAGCCCACGAGAGAACATAACCGTTTCTCTCATGCATAACAACCGATCCTAGGAGCTATTTCTTTAACTGCGATACTATGGGAGATGAAGGGAATCCGGACATGTTATTTTCTCTCGTTATTACGCCTTACAGATAGGCGGTCAACTAACTTTTTTATTTTTGTTGACTATAGAATATTATTTTATATCAAGTTTACACTTTACCTTATCCCGCAGCTTGACGAATTAGCTTAATTTTTATTCTAAAGCCATGATCAATAAATTAAAATCACGATGTAAATGAAACGGTGTAGTCTCTTTATATTTGAATCAAATAATAAAACATTATTTTTTAGAAAAAACGATTCTGAATGAAGCTTGGTAGAAACTTCTTTTATTATGCATATAATTTTAAATACTTGATATTAATCACTGAAAATAGAATACCCTAGCCTAACCATACCTGAGTAAAATACATAACGGCAGTGAAAAAATCTAAAAAATCGTTGGTCGATTTTTGTTAAAAGCACTAAATTAGAATAATTTAGAATAAACTTAATTTGATGTAAAATACCGAATTTTTTAATTAAAACCTTAATCAATTTTAAATTGTAAATCAAGTCAAAATGTTTCTGAACCAAGAGATAAATCACATATTTTTCTATCCATGTTAAAAGTTTCATTAATATAATTGTGACCAATTATTATGCGTGTTCAAATTTGGAATTTGACGTGAAAATACTAGAATACGTAATCTAATTAATATTAATCTACAATTAATAAAAAGTATACTATTACAGCTATAACCTAACTATTAAAGCTATTAGCTTTACATTCATATAAATAAAAATTACCAACTATTTTCGTTACTATATACCTACTCTCTTTATTAATAAGTAAAATAATTACAGCAGAAACGGAATAATAAATCTCCTTAGCCCTCCCCCCACCTTGAATCCATAGCCAATGTTTAAGATAAATATTTAATTTTTTTTTTTTTTACTGTATTCCTATATTCTTAAACTAATGTATGTAAAATCACACTGTAGGTCTGTATCAATCTTGTAAAAAGATACTTTTCATTTGTTTTTACAAATACAAATTTATCTACTTATTTAGTAATTATAGTGTTTCCCAAAGGGTGTGCCGTGAAATTTTAAAGGTATGCCGCGACAAAGTGAACTTTTTTTATAAAAAAAGATAAAATGATTTTTTTATTTTTTTTTATATAATACAAATAAAAATAATAATACAAAATTAACTTTAAAATTACAAAAAAAAAAAGATATAATTATAAATTTTAGTGTGAAACGTGTGTTTGATGTTGTTTGCATAATAATTTGTTCAATTCTAGGAGGGATCGACGATAAACACACCAGCATTTCTTGTTCAACTGGTAAAAGTCGTTCACGTTTCTTATTTAATATTGTTAGTGCGGAAACCCAAGTTCACAGAGGTATGTTGTAGAAAATGGTAATGATATATTTATTGCAATTTCTGTAATTATTGGATACTCAGTTTTAATAAAACTCCAAAACTGAAACAGTTTAAAATCATTAAATTTTAATTTCAATGAACTATCAGATTGAAGTTCTAAAGTTAGTTCTTGTTCAACTAGATCCTAGATGTGATTATACATCTGATGTTTACAGAAAAAGGATTTCGCACCCAATCATCTTCGTTAATAGGCAAAGATGGAAGTATTTTTACATTTTTCTTTTAAACTTATGAGATGATTTTTTTATCAAATCAGATGTTACTTCTGGATCAACATTTGCAGTTGTTTTTTTCTAGCTGTGATATCCAAAGATTTAATGTTTCCATAAAAACCCATTTAATTTATCGACGATGTTAATATGTTTTCATCTTAGCTTGCATATTGGAATTAAGGATATTTAAATGTTTAAAAATATCAGCTAGAAAGAAGTTTTGCAGACCATAATGGATTATTTAATTGAGTTACGAAATCGCTGTTTGGGTCTTCATTATTGAACAATTGCAACAATTCATTTTTCATTTCATAAAATCTGTTTAAAACCTTACCTTTGATAACTATCCAATTTCAGTATGTAAACTAAAACTTCATAACGAGAACCAGCTTCTTCACACATTTTTTTGAGTATTCGTGTTTCAAGAGCTCTTGATTTAATATAATTTACAATTTTAATTACCAAATTAAGAACATTTTTAAGCTCATCTGGAATCGATTTAATCATCAAAGCTTCACGATGTATAAAACAATAGGTTGAACTTTGTACTGAAATTTTCGGCCATCACATAAAATTCAGAAACGTGTTTTTGAATGTCTGAAGACATATCGTCAATTCGTCGAGATATTGTGTTATTTGATAATGGAACACGAGAAACTTCCTTCTCAGCACTCTCACCTAGCATTGATTTTACAATTTCTTTGCAAGCTGGTAATATTAAATTTTCAGCTATAGTGTGAGGCTTCATTTTTTTTAACTATTAATTCAGCAACTCATAACTAGGAATCTGAGGTTTATCGGATATATTTGTTAGTTTTTCCAATTGTTTTGATTGTTTTACATTTGATGATAATAAGCGGCTAAAATAAGTTTTGTATTTATTTAACAAATGACCGTGTTTAGTAGTAAAATGCCTTTTTAATTTACTAGGTACCACACATTCGTAACTAAGTTTTTCTCCATATACCAAACACTAAGGAATAGGAATAATTTCTGATCCACAGAAAGTGAAACCAAAATTTAAATAATTATCATGGTACTTACGGCTTGCACCAGAAGATTGTGTACCAGATTTGATATTTTCAGTAACTGTATTTTTCTTTCTTTTATTATCGCCATTATTTTCATCGTAATCGTCAAGCTTTCTTTTTATATTTAAAAACTTATCCATATTTTTTATAAAACGAACGTCTCAAAAATGCAATAAAATTCGGGCTTGTCGTGGTGTGGTTTGATATTGTTTCATACGATCGAACGAATTATCATTTAATATTGAAGAGACAAAAATGTATGATACACAGAACAGTTCTGTGATATATATATACATATACAAGTACAGCTATTGAGAGATAATAATATTATTACCTAATAACGATAAAAATACCCGACATCATTATATACGTATTATTCGATAAGTAGGTAATATTTACCTAAAGTGTGCCGTGACTTATAATAACTAATAATAATGTGCCGCGATGGGAAAAGTTTGGAACCACTTTAATTATTAAACAGTAGGTAGATATTTCAAGTAGGTACTTTTATCAATAAATCTAAATTAGTTAGTGAAACAAAAATTCCTTCCGAGAATTATTGATAGTACCTTCATATTTTATCGATTTTTCCAATGACCACCAGCAAAACTGCGCGGATAATCGGCAATCGGCAATCGGAAAAAAAAATCTCCAACCTTAGGAAAAAAAATTCCCAGACTACAATTACTTCAGGAGACAAATGAGAACTCAAATTATCCCCTATTACAACTGTTTTCCCATTTAATCTTCTACAATATGGAATAACTATAGCGGAAAACCATTCAATAAAACAGTTTCCATCAATCCACCCTGAAGTCGTCCTATTATATCTTGTTCCAGGAGGTCCTCCTACTGTCCATGTATCATATAGGTGAGCAGCTTTATATATTACATATGGTGGAAGTAATGTTCCATCAGCTACTTTCAGCTGCAAACATAACTGATGTTGATGATTTGGTCTGATTCATGACCCTTTCAGGGTATTTGGTTCCTCTCTTGTATATTATTTTCTTTCTTCCAGGATCGTCACTTAAATTAGTCTCATCATAATTTATGATATTGCTGGGTGGCACATTTTCAAGGGATATTGTTAAATTATCAAAATATTTATTAATGTCATCAGGAGTAACAGCTGCTCTGCTTCTTTTGATATTTTGACACATGCGCTGAGAAATAATATGTTTATATCTGTTCATAAATGATTTAATCCACTCAACACCAGGACAGTTATTTTTAAATGATTTGACAATACAGCCGACTACAGACAAATGATACTTTACAAACAACCTTACTGGTTATTACGTGGTTGTGAGTAATATTGTAGTCTGGAGATTTTTTTCCGGGATTCGCTGATGACATAACTTGTTAGTTATATCATGATTATATAATATCTGGTGATATTAACATTTATATAAATTATTAAAATTTATCCTACGATTATCTAAATATTATGACAAGTTATAATTTTGTTTCTTGTATTAAAGAGAGTATACTTGGGTCACCAATAATACAAAATGTTGTATTAACCATATATTTATTCGAAATACCGAATCATTTCGCAACAATAACAAGTTCTGAAATTCCAGTAAAAGTTTTTCTATGTTATATTTATGAAAACTATATTGTTATTTGTTGTTTGTTTGCAAATATATGAAATATATTATTATTATACAAATATGTGTTACAAAAAAAATCTATTATAGTAAACAAACATTGTATGGTAAAAAATATCGTTATAATTCATAAAAATAATAATAATTTTATGTTTTTCTAAAAACTAAAGTAAACTATTAAAATGTAAATTATAATAGGTATTTACGCTAATTTGTTATACTATGTTAACAAAAAATGTACAGTTTATTAATAATACAAGTAAATAATATTACTATGAAAATGAAAATTACATATAGGTATTTCATTTTTCATTTAACATACTATGGTAATCTGTAGATTAAATAAATGATAGGTATAATTAACAAAAACTAAACACAAGTACAAAGCCCAGTCGAATTAGACAAAAATAAGGCTTCTGTTTGGAAAAAATCCCATCAAGCTGAAATGTGGCATCCGCCTTTGTAACGTCGTCATAAACAATGTGTAAAAAGTCGACCACGAAATCACGTGCTCGCCAAAGGTTATTCCAGGTCAAAGGTCATGAAAATAGTCTATTTTTTAATATCTCGCTTGTTGCTGGTCGTACGATAAAAAGTTTCAAACAGAAATTATAGAGGAGGTAGTTCTCTACAAAAAAGGAACAATTCGATTTTCAAGTAAGTGTTATAGTCTTTGATCTATAAAGCCTACAAAGTACATACTTTTATAGAAATTTGTTTTTTTCACTAAAAACAAACTGCCTTTGCGTTATTATCTCGCTTTGAGCTGATTGTACAAAAAAAAGTTTCAAATGAAAATTATAGAGGAAAATATTATCTACAAAATGGTTTTTTTTAATGTATATAATATGTGATTTAACTTTCGTTAGTAAAATATTTGCACATTAAGAAAATTACGAGTATATAACGATAATAAAAATGCATTCGTTTCCACACCACCATTGAGGTAGAAGCTGGGCTCGTTTTTTTTACATGGTTTCCCTTATTGGCCTAAGTCCATTTACATCGTTCAAAAGTGATTAAATATAATATTTTAATTATTAACTAATAACTCAACTCTCGGTTTACTCATCATATGATACTCATCTTGCATTAGCACGTCTTGTATTTCCTCTCTTTCGTTATTTTGGTGTTTGCCATCATAGTTTTTTTTCAGCCAAATAGTCTAGTGGGTTTATGCCTACATATTCATAAGGGTCGTCTATATCAGTGTTTCTTAACCTTTTCGATATCACGGAACACCAGGCAATAATATTTTTTTCATGCGGAACCCCTCTGAAAATATCTTTAAAAAAGAAGGGTACACAAAACATGGCGATAAGCGGCAACATTAGCAATGCACTAAACTTTAGTGATTAAAATACCAAATACAGCAGAATACAATTAAATTATTTATTTAGAATTTAGATTATATTGAGAAGTAACATTATATAATAAATTTAGATTATATTAAACTCTTATACTCCTGGTGTTTTGTTTCCAAATGTCTTAAAAGTTTTGCTGGAGTCATAGAACTATTAGTGAACATTTCCGAGCAAATAACGCATTGAGGGCAATCTTTATATGTAAATCCGAACGCTAGGTATGAGAGATCGTACTTCCGAATTTTCGGTTTCTTCCGTTTTGGTTCCAACGAAGATGTGACATCACTCGTTGATGGTGTTGGTTCCTCAGCAGTAGTAATTACACTAGTATTTGGATTTTTTAAAAAGAAATCCAACTTCTTTTGTTAACTCATATTTTAATAAATTGCCACAAACAACTGACGAACAACGGTTAACGGACGACTACGAATGGACGAATACGTACTGAAGTACAATATTGGTAATATTATACGAAGTATAATAATATCGTAAAACATGCGGTTATAAATAATTATTTGATACTGTCATGCCATCGTCGTTGCCCTTATCGTCATCATTAAAACGCATTAAAAATAATGAACTGTAATTGTATTGACTCTTATAACAATATATAACTATATAACTATATAATAATATCTTATACAATATATTGTACACGTCTAACAGGTTTTCCCACTAGCTACCTCTAGAATTCTAGCTTTTTACTATTTTTAATATTTTGATAAAAACACAGCACAGCACTTTCGTGGAACCCTCAAGTAATCTTCGCGGAACCCTAGGGTTCCGCGGAACACAGGTTAAGAAACACTGGTCTATATCGTCTATATTTTCATCCAAACCATTCGTAGAACTTGAATTTAAGCATGATTGACCACGGCAATGTCCACAAATAATTTAACAACTAACCCCTATTTTTCTGATCCACGGTTAGTAATATAGCCTTTTGTACAGTTACAAAAAATCATAATCAGCAATTTTTCAGGCGCGGGTGGTAATAATGTAGTGACAGGTTACAAAATATTGTCATTCATAGCCCACCCCCACTGTTTAGGATTTAATGTGTAAGGATGACAAAATATCTGATATACGAAGATCCAAATCTTCTATGAAAAAATACTGATAGACCAAGTAATAATCGGGACAAAAATAATCGTGGGCGAGTACTCTTCATTGAAGAGAAAATACGAGACGTGCTACTGCAAGACATACTATCGTATGATGAGTAAACCGAGAGTTGAGTTATTAGTTAATAATTAAAATATTATATTAAATCACTTTTTAACGATGTAAATAAACTTAGCCTATAAGGGAAGCCATGTAAAAAAAAACGCATCTTGTAGATAATATTCTCCAATAACAAAATAGGCTTAAAAAAATACTTAAAAGTTTACTAATTAAAGATAGGAAGTGACTATACCGTTTATCTACATCGAGCCAATGTTTTTATCGAAACAATTTAATATTATTTATGGTCTTTTATACATTTTTAACAATAATTAAACAACCTACCTTTGTTTAATTGAAACGCAGGTACCTGGAATTAAATGCATAGTATAACACACGCATCATTGTATCAGAGACTAAACAGAATAGTTGTTACTTGCTATTTATTTTTGAAAAGGAACCTAGTAATCCACCAATCAAATATTTATTTTATTATCTCTTAATACACAATTAGGGATGCATTAGGTACATAATATACCTATTAGAGGTCAAGTGATTGTATTATCATGTTTAAAATGTAGAAACATTTTGGCCGTAGCCGAGAAGGGTAAAAAACCGTCAATCAGCTTATACGATTTGGACAAATTCAAACACATAAGGCAGCTGACCATACCATATGAATCAAAAGCCAACAGTTTCATCAAAATTAAATTTTCGTATGACGACGTATACGTGGCTGCGCTTTCCGGCGAACCCGATTACATAATGTACTATTACAATTGGAAGCAGTCCAAAGTCGAAAGTCACTTGCAAGTCGTAACCTCTGCAAACGCCGCTGGACCTGTATCAGATGTAATCTATAAAAATATCAATCAGTTATTATTATCAGTTAATAAGCTAATAAGTACAGTCTGGTGTTGAGCAAAACCTGCTAGCTTATAATAGGTACCGACTACCAGTCTTGTTAAGAATACTTTTCAAATGTATTCAGATTTTAAATACTTGGTGTAATTTATATTTTAAATACGTACCTATTCAAACACTTTCTTAAATACTTACACAAATACTTTTTTTAAAGTTCAATAGATGAATAATGAATAATGAATAATTCAATTAATCCAATGACTAGTCGACTAATCACTACTACCCACCCCATGAAATACTATTATTGAATAGTTTCTTTAATCAAGCAACCAAACCCTCTTATGTATCCCTCCACCTATAGTGCTTATTGTAAAAATATTTTAAACAAATTGTACAAATTAAAATAAATTTGAAAAAAAAAAAGAAAGCTCAATAACATTAATACCAATATGTTTAATGTATCCAAATTATAAACTACTAAATTAAATAAGGAGAAAGACTATTTAAAGATTCAAGATAAATGCCAATCCAACCAGTGGTGGTCAGAGTGTTGTATGCCATGGTATAATATGGGAGTGAGGAGCCAACGGCGGGTTTCAGCGTTCAGTCATTCTGTTATCTGCTTGTATTTTGGCGAAACATTTTTTTATAAATTATCAGAAGTTAGAATGAAATAATATTTTAGAGACAAAATTTAAAATAATATACATTCCGAAATATTAGTAATTGGATTTTGGAGTAGCACACGAGAATATCAAAAAGTATTTAGTATTCTAGAATAAAAATACAAATAAAAAGTATTTTTTAAATATTTAAAATACATTGGTCATAAAGTATTTGAAAAGTATTTGAAATACAAAAAAATATTTAAATACAAGTATTCGAATACTTAACAAGACTGACGACTACCCTTTAAAAAACTTACTAATAGATACATATAGTTCGTTAACCTAACCTAACCAACGAATAACAAACAAACTAGTCGATTATTTTTCTGCAATTAATTTAAGAATGGGGAATAGGCACATTAATCTCTTAGGTATTCTTCATAACTTTGAAACTATAAATTGATTTTTCGACATAATCAGACCGGTTATTTATTAGACAGCATAATAAATACACACTCCAATAAATTTATTAGATATGTACCTGTAAATAAGAAATAATAAATAATAAAAATTACACTGCTTAATATATAATAGAATCGAAAGAGTTGTGACTGAAAGAGATGATCAACATTTTGAGATTCAAGGTGGGCATTTTTTTGCTTATAAATGTTTGAAATTGATTACTGATATTACAATACCCCAACAAGAACACTGCTGAACTCACAAAAAAACGGATGTAAACGTTGTGATATCATTGTATAGCTTAGGTATTCTTTGAGCTATATATAATATAATTTATGTTAAAATATTCTGTTAAATAATTTAACTTAGCTTGGTGACTTTAAGACACTTGATTAGTAATACACTGCCTGTTTCAATGATAATAGACTATACAGAGTGATTATTTTCATCACAAAACACTCATTATTTCAAAAAGTATTAATATTTTTGAAAATATTTTTTTTTTTATAGGTAGTTTCAAGTTGTTAAAACACTAGTGATGTGAGTCTCGTAAATTTACCATGTAAAATTTTACCGGTAAAGTAAATTTACAAAAAAAAAAAAAACATTTTATATTTTTTTTACCGCTCAAACAGTTGAGTGACCACCTTATTTGTATTTTTAATTAAGATATTAGGATTATAATACAAATCAGGATTTTTATAAAATGATAATGAGAGTTACGTGATATGTTGTATGTGGTTACCACAATTTAAGGTATATCTTAAATCGTGGTAGTTACTGGTACTGTTGCTGCTTTAATACGATACGTTATCTCTTATCTTTATTGTTGAATGAGGATTATAATATGGATTGACAAAAGTGAACAAACAACACAATTAGTTACAATAATAATAAATAATATTTCACTACAACTAAAACACACAACTAAGTATGAAAAGTAAATTGCCTTCTAACAATGTAAGTTCTATGCTTACAAGACATACATGACGTACACATAAGCAATACAATAGTGTAGTGCCTACAGCTGAGTGCATTTGGTCGTCTTTATATACAAGTAACCTTATGACCCTGTTACAAAAATACGCGGTGGCGTGATTTACATTATGATGCACATTGCACCTGCACATATGCAATATGTTGTAACATTATATAATACATTAATTATACTTTCAACATTTATTTCATCACATTTCTTTGAATACAATATTATTATAAACTTATAAATATCATGGCCATAATAAATAATAATAATTTTCAATATATTTGTGATTATAAATGTTATAATTGTATTTGAGTACAATTTTTGTAGGTTCAATTTTATTTTATTTAATATTATAATTATTAATTGTTATTTTTAATAAGGGGATTAAATACTAATACTTTTATTTTATATTTATCTTGCCTTCTTAACATAATAGTGTGGAGAAATTCAATAGATACACTATAAATTGAGTTTTAATAACAATTTTACCAATTTTAAAGTAAATATTTTAAATTTACTTGCTAAATTACCAAAAAAGTTGTTTACGTAAAATCCACATCAATATAAAAACAACCTTTTTTTTGGGCGGGGGGGGGGGTACGGCTAAGTTTGGAGGGGACTTGCCCGCCCACCCAATTTGCGCCAATGTTACCTTAGAAAAAAATATATACAATAACAAATAAGACACTTAAATATATTAATTTTTTTAATAAAATTATTTATTTTAAATAATAAAAGTCAATCTTGAGTTTTATTTTTTAGTATCACTTTTTAAACATCTAATAAAATAAAATAACAATTCTAATATAAAATAGGTAAAAATAAAATACAATAAGCAACCTGCTATTTTATCTAAACCTAATAAAATGAAAATACATTTTAATATGTAAGTATATAACTACCAGGCATCTCTGCATGTAAAGGAACAGTTCATTAGTTTAAGTCTTAAAATTTCTTTTATGTATTACGTCCAGGCTATGCTTCCATAATGTCTATGTCAGAGGTAAATAAATACCTTACACAGTCTTCTACTGTTTTAACTTTTGACATAGGAAGGGCAGCAATAACATGTTCCATACCAACTTCAAATATATCATGTTCAACTATTTCGAGCATTGTTTTTTGCGTTCAATTGATTGTAGGACCATTCACCTAATATACACAATCAGTCTTTTTTTTTTATAACAGCAGCAAACTGATATCCTTAATTTTTCCTTTTACATATATATGGAATTTGACTAATATAAATGTGCCTATTTTTAAAGTATCAATACTAGGCTCATAGTATTCTGGCATATCATTATTTGTTTCTTCTTCAGAATCGGTATCTTGAAATGGTATGGTTTCATCTTCCATTTCGCTTTTTAATCCTCCCAAAATGACTAGTAACACTTACACCTGGAGCAACATTAATTTTTTTTCTTTTAGTAACGAGGCGCTAAAAAAACACAAAATATAGATTGTAATAATAGTTTATGAAACAAGTCTTCATATTAGTAACTATCAATGTCACCCCTCATTAATTATCAATCTCACTCCACAGTAGAATACACTTTGGTAACGGTTGAATATTCAAATAAAATAATAAGTACAAATGAGATTATATTCCCAGTTACCTAGTCAAGTTAAGTAATAAGTATAAATAAATATAATAATGCATTACTTACTTTGAGGGGTGGGGGGGGGGAATTTTCGCAGCACACAAAACATGAAACTAAATATTGCTTTTAAATTTGTAACGATGACGATATAAATAACAAGAAAAACAGTTTTATCAACTACTATTAATAATTTAGTATCATATCACTTCATCAATTCATAAAAAAAAAAAACATTTTACTTTAATCGGTGATGCCATATTCCACTGCCAAAGAAATAATTAGATAAAAATCAATGTCACTCCGTATTATCAATGTCGCCCCAATTTACGGTATTAAGAAATAGGAATTGTAATTTGAACCAAAATTAAAATCGATTATTTTTTTCATAGTATCTCGATAGTACCCACTTACAAGTTTCTATATCCTAGTATAAACTTAGCATAGTTTTTATTTATAAAATAGTTGAGCTTATACACATATTGTTGTAAGTTTATATAAAATCGTATTATTATGTACAAAGTTGGCAAATTTAAATTTGGTTATATTCATAGATAATAATACGATTTTTTATAAACTTACAACAATATGTTTATATTTTATAAATAAAAACTAAGCTAACTTATATTAGGATATAGAAACTTGTAAGTTGGTGCTATCGTGATACTATCGAAAAAATAATAGATTTTATTCTTTTTGAAAATTACAATTCCTATTTCTTACTACCTGAGGATGGTGCAAATTACATATTCTGATTTTGGTGCAAATTAAAAACGCATTTTCAAAAAATGGTGCAAATTACTCATGTTGTATATATTTAGGGTCAATTTTGGTGCAAATATACTACAGCCACGGTTATACCGGTATACTGATATACCGATTTGAGGTCGATATACCGTTTACCGTTGTATAATTTAAATTGAAATTGAAAAGAAATTTATACAAATTATAAAAACATCTAAATCGAAAAAAACAGGGGTTCATTGGAAACATCATTGACAAATTATCATCTTATGAAAATATATATGTGCTTCAAAAATTTACCCAATGTATGATTTTTTTTTTATATTTTTAGTTTTTACATATACATTAAATTTTTTACGATTTTTTTTGGATAAAATGTTATATTATTTTAATAACATTTAATTCATAATATATGATTTTTTAAATAATTTTTATAATTTATTAGACTATAACCTTTAATAAAACACCAACACTATTTCAACCACACCTTTTGAGACATTCCGAAGTCAGAAGTCTGTATGAAGTGGGAAGACATTTTTATTTTAAAAAAAGGGGAACCGTTAAGAATTAACTTGTTTGTTAAACCTTTTTTAACGGGATACTTTCGGGAATTAACCTTTTTCTAAAATGGGAGCTGAATAGGCTACGTCCCCTTATTCATCTCAGCATATGAATAGTTGAAAAAATACCATAAAATACTAAAATAGTAAAAATATGTATACAGATAATTAATAAATTACTTAAAAATGTAAAAAATTCAAATAAAAGTGCAATACCTACATTATAGGTAATTATTGAAACGTTGTACTAAGGTCTAAGAAGTAAAAACAAAATGTATTTTCTAAAATTGTAAAGACCTAGTAATACGTAAAAAGTAATAACTAAAATGATGAATTTATCGCATTAAAAATAACTTAAGTCTAAAAGGTAAATAATAAGTAGGTACTGTTTAGATGGCGTTGAATCCGGTCAATAGCGGTTTGTGCTGTTTTGTTGGCAAAGGATTGTTCCGTTCAATGGCCATGGGAGAGTTGGTCTGGAAACAGTATGGATTTCATAAAGCAAACAAATTTAATTTTACTACTGTGTGTTGGTTAAACAGCGAGAGGTAGGTGTAAATGTTTCTAATCATATGCCGTAAAATTGGGTAATTTTTATTAATTTTTAATTGCTATTTTTTTCGAATATTTGTGAAAATAAATAATCTACAATTCTGTAAAAAAATGTTCAATACATGCTATTATTGTTTTATTTATCTCCGGTTTGTATTTCACTTTTTAATGAACTATTTATTGATGTTGAACAATACATTTTTTTGTTGAACACATTTTAATAAGGGAAATTTACAAGTTCTAACTAATGTAAAATAAAAATAAAATAAAAATAGGTTTATTGATTTTCAGACATAAAACAAAAAAAAAAATTGAATTAAAGAATTAAAATAATTAGGAAATACTAATTAATATAACATAAAAAAGAACTAAATACAATTTGTATTTATTATCAAGCACTAAATCTATGGTGTCCGAAGTTACACGCGAAACACCACTTTTTATACTTATCAATGCTACTTCCTAGAGTTGGGTCGTTGTTACCGTCATGAACACCAGTTGCTTGTAAATGTTCTTGAGAATGTTTATCAAGTTCGTAATGTTTAGATTAGCCACGTATTCGATAGCCACGTAATTTTAGAGTGGTCCACGTTGTGAAGTGGGTTTCTGAAATTAAAGATATGTCCATTTTTTTGTTATTCATAAGATGTTCAATTTCTTGTTTTTGTTGTACAAGGCCGTTAGCGTTCCATGTTATGATTCGAAGCCTTCTACCCATTTATCCTTCTTTTGTATTATAGTTTTCTATTGGTTACTTCAGGTCTGTCTAATTTCTCATTTAATTAATTTGTTTATGCTGTCATCACATCAGATACGGACGGTACATTTTTTTTTTGTGTGTGGGTTTGAGTCAGTTGAACGTTTCAATTTTAAGAAGTAGCCATCTGTGCAAAAGAAACACCTTGAGTGATGCATCCTTTCCAATTTGCGGTGTGTCCTTCACCATATTTTGGTGTTTTGAAACAGTAGTTTTCAGTTTGACCAAATATTTGGTAATTTTTGCATTGTGGCATTTCTCTTTTTCCTTGGAGATTCCACTTATATTTTATGATAGCACACATTTTTAATATCATAAATATCTTTGGTCCAGGTGTTGGGAAAGTAGCGTCCCCAGTGCCATAAATTGGGTGCTGCAATTGCTCCACCCTGATCTTAAGTAATCTGAGTGGTCTGGCCCTCCACGTCGGGGTTTGAGCGTCGGGTTAACAACCTGTAAAAAACCTTTGTTCAGGACTCGAACAACAATAAGCCTTTGACTAGATTGTGAAAAAAGACTGGAAATTGGATATTGGATTTAAAATGTGGTACTTGAAATATACGAAGATTATACAAACCTGGAGTAGCGTTGGAATTTGTAGAAGGGATAGCGCAGTATAAAATGAAATGAGTGGCGCTACAAGAGGTAAGATTGGAGGGAACAACAAATATGTCACAAACAACAATGATAAATGAAAGAAGCGAACAAGGTCACAAGCTAGGGACTGGTTTCGCTGTTTATGAGTCGATCATATATATGATTAAAGAGTTGAAATATGTAAACCCGAGAATCTCAACATTAACCCTGAATGTTAAAGACCTTCTTATAGTGTTAATGAATGTACATGCGCTGACGGAGGATAAAGATGAGGAAGAAAAGAGTTTTATGATACACTAGAGGAGATGTTTGATAATACAGTAGGAAATATAAAAATGGCGGCGGTTCCGAGTTGCGTGCGAAAATCGTTTTCTGGGTCGAATTGCGTGCGTGGTTTTTTCATAACAGGGTTGAGTTGCGTGCGTGGTTTTTTTGTGACAGAGCAGAGTTGCGTTAGAGATACAGTGTTGATGCCGCAGGGTGTGCCAGATTTATTTACACTAAATAATAAAATTAAAGAATACATTTACTCTTCGAATACAAATTATTAAAACAATATTAATTCAAGTGATAATACAATAAAATTATTAGGTATCTCGTAAAAACGATTATATTTAAATATTTTTTATGAGTAGCAAAAAATGTAATTTAAAATTACAGTCAAAATATTATAAAAATAAGAAAAAATAAAAATAAAAAAATCTCTGTATGTTGTTATTTAAAAATGTTTGAAAATGAAATTTATACCCGTTAATTATATATATAATTTTTTATTTTTTTCGCTTAACATTTGATTCACTTCCATTTTGGTCGCGATTGAGTGTTGACTATCAACTGATATTCAATTCCAATTTCATATAGAATATAGATCGTTTAATATTATTTATCAAATTATCAGCTTATATCTTATTACCGAAAAGTCCCATTCCCTACATAGTACTACTAGTACATACTAGTATTTATAATCAATGATAATACCCATATATAGCTATCATATTAAACACAGATAAATGATTCTCCGGCCGACACATCCAGCTCGGTGAAAACCGGTTGTCTTTAAATAAAATATGCGCACGCAATTCAGCTCTGTCATGAAGAAACCACGCACGCAATTCGGCTGTGTCTCGAAAAAACCGCGCACGCAATTCGGTTGTTGTCAAACATAGTTCTTTTTTTCTGCACGCAATTCGGATGCAGCCAAAAATGGTACTAGGCGACCTAAATAATAAAACAGGAAAGGAAAGGATATACCATACCGTGGCAGGAGTGCACAGCATCAATGAACACTCAAATGATAATGGTTCAAGATAGCGAATTTTGCATTAGGAAAAGGTATAATAATCAAGAGTAAAATGTTCAAAGATATATACAAATATACTTGGGTGTCACTGGACGGGAGACACAAGAACCAGTTTTACCATGTACTGATCATCAACAGGTTTAAAAATGGTATAACTAATGTAAGAACATTAGTTCTCAGGCTGACGCCTGAGACGCTGATCAGTACATGGTCAATCTGGTTCTTGTGCCTACCAAGAATATTTGTATATATCTTTGCGTGGGAACATTTTACTCTTGATTATTAAGTGTATAATTGATATCTGTTATGTGTCAATTTACCCTTGAAGCAAACCTTCCCCAGTTACCCCTACCTATGACTAGTTGCCGATATTTAAAAGATCTAGAACACTATAAAAGTTGAATATAAAATGTTTAAATCATTTATTTTTATGTTAACATTTAAGTTTGTATTACATTACCAATTACTATAGTTTTTTTTTAATATGGTTTAGTTTTTGGAGATCTTATTTAGTGAAATCTTAAAGGTCACCAATGGCCAAGATGAGTTACAATATGGAAGCACTACACATTTTTTTTGCATTTTAACAGGGTTTTAGCGGGGACCATCGATGGTCGACTATTTTTGATCGAAAATGGTGAATTGAAGTCCGTCTACAACATTCAGACTCTCTCGGAGTTCGACCCAAATGTGACCGGTCCAAATCCATTGCAGGTACGGCCACTATCAGATAGTCGGGACATGAAAATTCAATACTTTACTCCAGTTAAAAATGGACTTATGTTTGTAGTGAATGGTTACCAAATTTACTACTACAAAATGAAAGCGAATCGGTAGTCTGAGCAGAAAATATTAACAACGAACTTTTGGTATTTTTCTTATGCGTTTCATTATGTATTTATGTGTATAGGTACAGGCAAAGTATTGTGTTTCATGTGCCCAGGGACGGCGAGCGTCAAGTGAATGTCGGTGAAGGTGGTGGCGATGCTGACGGTAACAGTAACGGCGATGGTGATGGCGACTCTAATGACGGTGACGATGGCGATAGTAGAGGTTCAGATGCTATAAATTCATTGAGCGTTAGCCCAAAAAATAAGAGACTAGTGTGCGTCACCGGGACGTCTCAGTTGTATTGGTCGTCCATGGAAGGGAAATCCGGAATGATGGACGTGAGCGTTTTTGGTGATATAAGATAGGGGATCATGGTTTTTTCAGTCGGGTGTGGATACACATGATGCGTTGTCTCCACGAGCGTGCTCAAGGGGCAGGGGGGATGGAGACATGGAGTAGGGCTTAAACCCCCAATGGACACTTTACAAATATAATATCATATGTACTAACATATAATTATAATCTATACTATAATATAAAGAGGAGTTGTTAGTTGACGTTTTTGAGGGTAATCTCTGGAACTACTGAAGTTTTCAAAAATTCTTTCACCAATAGAAAGCTTAAATTTTTTGGGAGTGTCATAGGCATTAATTTAGTTCTATAAAGTGAATAAATAATTAGTTATTATGAATAATTAAAGTCTTGCTACCTGCAACCAGACCTTTTTTCTTTTGGGTATGTTTTATGGGCGTGCAGATATGAATTGTTCCGACAAGTAAAATTCGACAATCTATATAAATATACCATAAAAGTAGGCATAATGTAAAATATTTTTCTAATTTAATTTTTAATTTTAGTATTTAAAGGTTGAAATTTAGTTCAAACCATGGACTAAGATATAATGGACTGGATCGACAATGTAAGTAGTGGCCGGGGGATGGCAACGAAAAGGTTAGCTGATAAGAATACTGTTCTTGAAGTTTTCAGCTCTACCGGTGGTTTTATTTGACTTCACAATTTGTAGTCCATTTTTTATATCGAGGGCGGTGTAACCTCTAGGAACACATTGCGACCACCGCACTTTTCCTCTTGTACGTACATTCGTGGCCGTGATAAGCTGCTCGTTTCCAGTCCATTATATCTTAGTCCGTGGTTCAAACTATGTTGTTTGAAACGTGTAATAATCCCATCACAAACTAACTAAATATTGTTAGGTATGATAAAATATCGGAAAATATTTCGTACAACTCATTTTTAATATAGGTAATCTCTAAACTATTATAATATTGGGATTATTTTATTAAAATTATCATTAGACATTTTAATAATTAATAAGTGAACAGCTACAAATAAAATTATTTTATTTTGTTACATACTCAAATGTTTTATTTTTAAAATTACGTTGTATACGTTTCTGATAATGATAAGTTAATAATGATTATTAAACATAAATAGAATATATTATAATTACTGTTAACGGTTTAGCGTTAAGTCAAGGATGAATATTTGTATTTTGTTTACTTAACGTATAGGTATTAGGTACAACATATTGAAGGTAGATATTCTTAGTAATTAATTTGGTTCAAAGTCCATAGTATGGTTAATCGGAAATAATGCAATTTATTAAGTAGCTTTTGAATTTGTATCGTATTATAATAAATAATTTTTGTATAATCTATCTATACGACTATACATCGATTGATATTACATTATTTGTATTTATCTTGCCACCATCTATTCTCTGTTTTTGATCGTCATAGAATAATGTGAACAACCGAAAACTTTAAATAAAACTTTTTCCTGAAAAAAAGCTGCATGTTGTCAGTAAAGTAACACATTTTTTTAATAAAAATATAAAATAAAAATGTTTTGAGATTTTTATTGGATTATAATTAAATTTATGACAGGGAAATACAAATCAATTAGGTACAGTTAATATATTGATCGTTTTCCTAGAACTAACATAGGATCATCTTACCGCATAGTTAATAATCATATAATAGGTAGGTACCTCATAGTTTTGTATCTTGTTGGTAACGCCTTGAAATATCACAAATGCTAGGGCGTCATTTTATGTGAAATTTTTTGGTGGTGAACATACTTCTATACTCTGTTCGCCGAGAGAACACGCCGGTTCTGTGCATGTAGACTGGCGACTGCTCAGTCGCCGAGGCTCTATTTCCCCCTCCAAGATTCACGACGACAATAGGCGACCGACGCCGATGCTAGCGACGCCAGTTGGCATTTACGTCCTGCCGGTGGCAGCTATGGGTGGGGATGCGCTGAACGAACCGATTTACGTCGGGCCTCGGCTTGTTTTCTCGGCGAACAGAGTATACGTATTATACAGTTACAGTACACAACGATCATTCATATTGGAATATTGAGTCATATTTTAAGAGGCTTACATTAAAAAAGTCATGGCGTATCTTAATCCAAAAAAAAAACCATTGACATCTGTCGCATTGAGCCTTGAGCTATTACATAATACATACTAGTATGTATAACATGTAATACGATGTTTCTCTAATGACAGGTAGAGCTCGAACCCTTTGGCGAGACGTTGCATCGTGGCGGTGTGTTTGGTCTATCCGTGAGTGATTGGAAACCTATCTTTATGACTTGCGGTAAGGTTGACCGAACCGTGAAATTGTGGGACTACATGAGACGCACGTTGCTGCTGTCTCATTCCTACGAAGAGGATGTGCACGACGTGTCGCTGCACCCAACGGGATCGTACGTGATAGTAGCGTTTCAGGATCGAGTTGTATTCAACGTTATATATGACTACATGGCGCTGAAACCACGTCGGGAATTCGCTGCAAAAAATTGTCATTTGGTACGGTTCAGCTTATCCGGTCACATGTTTGCGGTCGTTAACGACCTGGTCGTCGACATCTATTGTTCTGTGACATTCGACAAACGTTTCACGCTTAAAGGCCACAAAAACAAGGTAAGTTAGCGAGGACGTTTTTAAGCACGGGTTTCGTGACCATTGTCATATACAGATATGGAATGTGTATATAAAGAGAAAAATAGTTCCAACATCTACTAAAACAGACTAAAACTTCCTAAACTTATGGAATTCATTTAAATAACATAAAAAAAATGAATTCCTCCATGATCGGTTTGTGACACCGCTCTCATATATTTTCTATGATATGATAATGATAGGAATGTCAAAAATTATAACAGTTCAGTCATGGAACCGTATAGAAGCTACACTCGATCAGTTTATTGGGTTCTTCTTTATCTATCATCTGAAGCCTGAATCCCCGTAAAACATGTAAACAAGCCTGCGAACCAACATGATTTACTGCCACGGATGGCTTCCTTACCATTCCTATTTCAAGTATGCCCAAATTTCCTGGAGACTCCGTAATCACCTTATTTGGCCAATTCAAACAGTTTCATACCCCTGCCTGAGGTTTGATTTTTATAATCGTTGTAATGGAAATACCTTCTTCATTTTTATTTGCATATACTAAATGTTGTTCTTATGTCAATATTCATAATTTCAACATTATATTTTAGATATTATCATTGATTATAAATACTATAGATAGCTCACTGCGGTACAAAATATGCTGCTCTGATTTAATAGCGATCATGCAAGTGTTGACAGAAATTGACTATAGTGCGTTCATAGCAATTTCGTATTTTAACGCGTAATGCGTATGATAATGCTCATCGTAGTGTTTTTTTCATTAGGGTTTCTAAAACTAGCGCTAAATAATGCGAGGTAAATTTAAAATTGATAACGAATATTTTACCCATTTTTTCGATCCTAGTTTGAAAACCCCTGGTTTGAGACAAAACCACCACGAATGTCGTTAGCGTCGAGTCACAGTTGCTATGAAACGCGCTATAGGCTATAGGCTAACCTAACCTAACCTAACCTATCTTATAACCGGACCGCCTAGTCAGTTTCTGTCATATAACAACAAGACCGATAGTAAATCAGCGCAGCATACTCTTTACCGCAGTGAGCTATCTATATTGTTTATGATATTATATATTAAACAAGTTTTGGAATCATTATCCTAAGAAACAACCCCGTACACCAACATCATGTTAGACCAAGGTTGTTTACAAAGTCTGTTTACCCGTATTCAGAAAACGTTTACTGCCAGGCAGCTTAGGCTACGTGAGGTCAGCTTGCTTATAATTCCTATTTCACGTATGCAACGCCCACTTTGGGGACCGTGTTCAAAGCCACAATCTCCCGATACGGCCAATTCGAACAGTGTCTATACCCTAATATTCTTACGTTAATTTATTTTTATGCCGACATATTAAACTCAAAAAAAATAGATATGCTTACTTTATGTATTTTATTTTTTAAGGTATTTGGATAAATCAACTTTTTCTTTATAATTTATTCTATTACGATAGGTGGGTGCCTGTATTATTATTAGAAATCTATCTAAAATCGCACAGTTATTACCTATAAAGCCTATATAAAATAACTAGCTGATTCCGTGAACTTCGTTGCCCGTTTAATGTACCAATTGTAAATGAGTCAAACTTTGATCAATTCGTTATTTAATATTCGGTGTAAGGTGTTAATAATGTATCTTAACTTTTCTGTTGCCTGGAATAGAAATTCTGATTCGCAGGAATATATTATCATTTATCAGGTAGGCAATCTACCTGCAGTAGATCGCGGACCCCGATCTGTTTGTACGTAGGTGTATGATTTAACTCTAAAGTATCAATGTTATACCAAATTTGATATAATAAGGTCGATTAATATAATCAATTAATATATAATCCTAACCTAACCTAACCGTACTAAAATCCGATGAATAAAAAAAAACCAAATTTATCACTTTTTAAATTAACCTATCTTTTTCCCTGAGGTCTAATCTGCACACAAACATTAATTTATCTAACTTTATAAATGTGAAATGAAAATCTTTGTACAAGGTAATCTCTGGAACTACTTATCAGATCTTCTTGATTTTTTTTTAAGCGAAAGAGTATATCATGGTCTCTAAGAAAAAAAATTTTATTAAAATAAACCGGATAAGTAGGAAATCTGGATGTCAAAAATACAATAGTGCCGCCATCTGTACAGAAAAAAATAAACTATATAATAAAATAAAAATGTAGATAATTGTTGCAGTTTAAATTAATAAAAGTGGATTATATTATACTGGTTGGTATTGATTAATCGGGCATGTTTGTTGATTCGTATTATTTTTTTTTTGTCAATAAGTTATACCAAGTTTGTCGTTTTTACTTAATTCCACCTACAGTGGATTAATAATATAATCAATTAATACAAAATCATAACCTAACCTAACCGTTCTGAAATCCGATGAATAAAAATAATCAAATTTAACCCTTTCTAAATTAGCCTATTTTCTTCCCAGAGGTCTAATCTACACACAAACATTATTATTTTTTGTCAGTAAATATATACACGACAATCTTGACATAACTTTGATATATTGACAAAAATAATAATACAAATCAATAAACATATGTCCGGTTAATCAATAGCAACCAATATACAATCCAATTTTATTATTTTAATAAAATAATAAAACTAAAAAATAATGCAACAATAAACTAAATTTTTATTTTATTATTTAGTTTAATTTTTTCTGGACAGATGACGCCACTATTGTATTTTTTGGACATCCAGATTTCCTACTTTGCTGGTGGATTTTACTATTATTTTCTTTCATAGAAAGCTTCTCCGTGATATACTCTTTCTCTAAAAAAAAAAACCAAGAAGATCTGATAAGTAGTTCCAGTGTTTACCATGTACAAATATTTTCATTTCACATTTATATAGTTAAATATATTGGTACATATAATATAGATACTTTCTTAATAAGCATCTAAGTATAGTAAATAATTTTAAAAAAATGCTTGAGAGTTGTGGTTGCACATTATCTTGATAGCCATTTTTTTTTTTTAATTATACATAAGGGTTTGAATAACGATGGCTTAAAATGTAAATACATTTAGAATCTTAATATTAGATAACGGATCTAGTTTGGGCCAATAACGACTGGAAGTTAGTGTCGTGTGACATCGATGGTCTAGTGTGTATCTTTAATTTGTACACGAGTGAACATGTAATCGATATTAAATTTTGGAATAAAACATTTACTAGCCTGGCTGTATCAAACGACATGAAAAAGATCTACACAGCCTCGTCAGATGGAAGAGTTAGGGAGTTATATCATCGAACGGTATGTACTTATGGCACATATTAATATTTTATTTATTTCTAGATGATTTTAGTAGGTACTTGCTAATTCTGTTAAATTATTGCTTGATTATTTTTCCAATTATCTCTTGATATTCGTCATTCAAAGTATAAATAATAAAATAACTTAATTTTATTATGATTACAAACAATATATTGGAACTTTGTTAGGATAGGTAGCATTTAGGACCTAGATAACTATTTTTGGGGGCATTTATTGGCACCCTGGGATAATCATATTTAGTGCTATTTGAGTGACAGTTGATTTCTTTGGTAGGGAATTGTACAATATAATACTTAAACCTGTTCCAAAACCACCAGCTATGATATCGAATTACTCCTTTATCAGGCATTCAGAACAATGCGAACTCCTATAAAAAAACTCTTTTCCACGAGAGAACGGTACCGGTGGCCGACCAAAACGCGTCCGCCGCAGCACATCCCCCACCAACTATCAGTTGTAAGCGCGATCACGTGTTCGTCCAAGCACCAATCGAATCATTTTACATGCGTGAAACGGTACCGTTCTCTCGTGGAAAAGAGTATACATAATTAATTTTATATTAAAAAAAAACTATAAATCTTCAAAACTGACCTGATTAGACAGTCTTTTTTTAACTGTACCAACAAATTATTTATATATGCAGTGATTAATGTATTGGTTCTACAACGACGTGAGTTGTTTTTTTCCTGTTCGTCATCAACTTTTGGGGTGGTAAATATGCTCGGATTTCGAAATCAGCATTTTTCTGATATTAAATTGAATCTAGGTGGTTATTTTTAACAGATAAAAATTCACAAAAATTTTCGAAAGCGTCCAGAAGAATAATTAAAAAAATGAGTTTTATGTAAAACCATATTTTGACAAAACATATTTAATTTTTTTGGTAAAACTAATAACCGTAGAAAATTAAAATTTCCACCAAATGTTAAAATGATAATTTTCCACATATGATCCAATTTTAAAAATATTTTGAAGTTTTTGAAGCTATTCACTGCAAAAGAAGTTTTCGATTTTTTTTTTATTTAATTTATCTTGATCAATCACTACTTTCTCACTTTATGTTAAAAATCATTATATACCTACTTATAATTTACTTTGGGTAAACCCGTATAATTCGTAAAATTTATATTAATGAATTATTGTACATAACTTGATCAATCCTTTTTTTTTTAAATAAAATTTATACAACAAAGAAATATTTTTGTTTTCCCGTATATTATATTGAGTTAATTTTAAAATAATATATATGTTTAGGTGATTCGTGATAAAGATTTAGTCCATGGTCCATTAAATACTATAATTCTATCCAGGTCAGATTTAATGTTGTTCGTGGCGTGTAAATACGGGGTCATATTGTCCCTGGCATTGCCAATCAAATCTCGAATCGAATACAAAGAATTTTGCATTCACAACAAAACTATATCAAAGGTGTGTAGTTTCTTTTGAAGAATAATTGCATGACAAATTTAACGATTGCGATGTGTCTAACAGATGCGGCTGACAATAAACGACTCAACATTGATAACGTGTTCTGTAGATGGTAGCATTTGTATATGGTATGTGAAAAACGCCAAAGGAAAGATTACGCACGCTACAGCAAAATTTTCAGATGACATTCTGGTTTCATCTAATTATTTAAAGGAAAAGGTCGATACAATTTCTATTCTCAATTTGAGGTTAATAGAATTGGAAAGAAAAAGTGAAAATGATATAGTCCAACTAGAAAAATCTCACAAAAGACAGTTACGAGAAATAAAAAACCAACATTTTATGAAAATGGAACTATTAAAAAAAAAAGAAAATGTAAGATTGACATAAATTAAGAAATGATAACCTAACTATGTTGTATGATCTATGACAGTGTCAGTCCAGCCTATTGTATGGCAGTAATTTTTAATGGAACATATTGTAAAAAACAATTTTTAAATATTTATAAAGGCAAAACAAATTATTACCATTATATTGGCTTTAAAAACTGTTAAATAGTGAATTTACATTCCCAGATAAAACTATCATAATTAAAGCCTATTATGATTTGTTAAAATCTTTAAAAAATTGGCAAAAAACGGGTAAAAATGTAAATACAATTTTTGAAGCAACCTACTTAGAAACACCTAAAACTAAAAATAAAAAGTTAAGTGTATACCAGAAGGTTTTTATTAATTGGAAAATTAATAAAGAAAAAAGAAAGTACATTTTTAGAATTTTCCCATAGTTTCAAAATGTTTTTTCTATACACTTTTTAAATGTTGTTATTGATATGTGGCCTACCCGTAACATACAAAACGCATTCCCAGACATTCTTCATTTTTATGTTTATAAATATAAATGCATAAATCGCATATTATGTTAGAATAAAATTACACATAAAAGAGATGATGGGACAAATATTTTTGAGGGTAGACATTTCAATTTGTTTAAATATTATCTCAAACAATTTAATATTCATTTAAATTTATAACATTTTGTTTGTAATGTTGAATATAAATCAAATAATAATAAAATAAAAACCAATATGTCCAACCCTCAAAAGTTCTATAACTTCAAATAACCCTCAAATAACTTCTTTAAGAGGTGATTTTAATCTAATATTACTCAAAAATCATAAAAATCGCACCTTAAATCCAAATGTCATTTGATTCCTGTAAATACTTGCCTGCGTGTTCACGAAAGATCTTTTATATTAAAATACAGTAAACTAACATTTACACGTACAAAACATGAAATTAACTCATTATATTTATTGTACTTCACCTATCGCTATTTGTGATATTAATCACTCCAAAGTATACAAATAATTCATTGTCTTTATCTTGATAGGCGTATAACAAAACACATTGTTTTCTCATTATTATAAGTATGATATATAATTAAGTTCAAGTTACACAGTGAATTCATTAAAAAAATTATAGAAGAAAACATGAACTAATTTTAATTTATTTAAATTATATTGTATTATTAGTAAATCATTTTCAAGAATTTCCTGTAATGTATTCACTATTTAAAATTTACAAATGTTTAAGGAAATGTATGCATTACATGTTGGTGAAAGAATATGTTTAGAAAACAAAATCACCGATCTTAAGGAAAAGCAAGAAACTAATATGCAAATATTGAAAGAAAGTTATGAAGAACAGCTCAACTACGAAGATGATAAATACGTCAAGACAGAAAAAGATTTATTCAATATAAATAATGATTTAAAAAGGTGAACATTTATATTTAAAATAATTATCATTTGTTAATAATGGCCGCTAATCATGATTTAGACAAACAGAAAAAATTTTAACGACACATGAGACAAATATACAGGAATTATCCAGTAAATTCGAAAATGATCTGAAGAAAGAAGAGAACATTTTCCAAAAAGTACGTTTCCTATATCAAATTAAGCAACACCACATTAAAAATAAATCATATTTACATATATTGTTGTTAGTTTAAGGAAGAGTTAAGCAAGGAAATGAATCAATATGATGTAGAGATAGACGAATTTGACTATCAAGGAGATTGGGAAGTTTATGGTTTGTTTAATAATACTGTGCCTGAATATCAAAAGTTGTCAAGGCAAATTAAAAAAGCACAAAATGAAGTCAATATACTAAAAGTTAAGATTAAAACGTAAGTGTCTTTGAATGATACGAATACAAAATATTAAAACATATTTATGTACGTTATAGTGCTAGAAATAAAGAAGCAGACCTAAAGTTTTTAATCGATAAATTTGATGAGGACATTGGTAAAATTATAATTAAAGATAAAAAGTTAAAAAAAACAATCGAAGTGATGGAAAAGACGATGCAGGAATGCAATGCGATTATACAAGGCAAAGATAAGAGGATGGATAATGAGAAATTGAGTATGAAGCACGTAGAAATACAAATATTAGTTTTAAGGTTCAATAAAGAAGAACAAAACAAAGTTATCGAACCTTTGATAATGAAACTTGATGATTTGAAAGCATTCCAAGCATCAGTGAGTGCACAGTAAAAATACTTTTAAAGGTGTTATTTAGCCTAGCACTTATTTTTACGGCTAAAACAATATTTGCTGCAGATGAGGTATTATGCCAAAGGCATTGCCGATTCGATGAAAGAAAAGCACTTGGAATGTGGTACGCTTAATCAAAAGATAAAATCTAAAAGAAAAGAAATAAAAAAAATTGTTGAAGGGATTCGTATACGGGAAGCGTTTATTAAAACCATACAATTTGAAGTTTACTATATCTACAATGACATGGATAACAAAGTCAAATTAAGAGATTCCATTATAGTAAATGAAAAATCAAAATATACAGTTTTAGCTATATAGAGATATTTGATTCATAACTACTAGATTTCTACTGCTGGAAATGTTTTACAGTTTTAAATTTGTTTATTTTTGTTTCAGAGTTTACATCTTAAATTTACAAATATAAATTGGTCCGAAGGAACTAAATCAAATGATTTATTAAGACAAAGACAGTTTTTAGAGAGGGCTGTTGCCAACCTAGAACGCCGCAAAACTGCAGCTGCTGAACGACAGAACCCTTTGCAATTCAATATTATTGAAGAAAATCAATCACTTCTACTGGTAGTAAACAAGTTGAGAAAAGAAGCGAAAACGAACCAGTCTAAGTACAATGAATTACAGTGTATAAAAGGGAAAAACCATCAATCGATTGAAAACGTCAAAGAGGAAGATGAATCGTTTAAAAAGCAATGAAAAATTGCAAGACCTTCAGTAAATTGTTGTTAATATCCTTAGTTTAGTCGTTGTGTTAAACCATAACTATTGGAATATATTTTATTTAGATGATTGTTAACACTTAAATTTTACCTATTATACTTCCATATAGACAACCTTAGTTAATGTTAAATCATCACATTTACAACACATTATTTATATATATTTCAAACTTTGAGTCACCTACCTATCTCTATATATAAAAATGGATCCCTATTTTCCTTGGTCATCGCATCACGCGTGAACGGCTGGACCGATTTCGCTAATTCTTTTTTTGTTGTGTTCGTAATTGTCAGGAAAAGGTTCTTATGTAATACAATTTTAGGAAAATCCACCGGAAAAGTAGGAAATCTGGATCTAAAAAATGCAACAGTGACAGTTAGGATTTTGTATTAATTGATTATATTAATCCACCGTAGGTGGAATTAAGTAAAACCTACAAACTTCGTATAACTTTGATACTCTAGAGCTAAATCATGCACTTACGTACAAACAGCACGGGGTCCGTAATCTACCTAAACTGATAATATACTGCTTTGAATTAAAATTATTATTATTATCCCGGCAACGGAAAAGTGAAGATAAATTTTGAATACCATACCCTGAATATTAAATAATGAATTGAACAAAGTTTGACTCATATAGATTTGGTAAATTTAACGGGTAACGAAGTACACCGAAAAATTGGAAATCTGGATGTAAAAAATAGAACAGTGGCCCAACATGTTGTAAGGTTACCCTTACGGTTGGACACTAAAAGGGTACCGACCACCACGGATCCGAGACTGGCTAGGTAGGAGAAACGTGGATTTTAAACATTATATACACATTGTAATTTGAAATACAGATTTTATGTTTATTATATATTTATTTAAATAATATTGGTAGCACCCGAAATTCGTGCAAGAGTAATGAGTTTATACATATAGATTACCCGCCACCTGTAGGGTCACCACCACGTTGGCCTGGTCGCAGCCGCTGTTGTTGATTTTATTGTTGTTGATGTTGTTGTTGTCCACCCACGGACTTCCGGGTGAAAGTCCTGGCCGATAAAATTTCCCTACTCCATGACTAGGTTTAGGACATTCCACACTTGGTAGGAAAACTGTGTTGCGCCGATGACCACTGTCGGGAAAGGGAACAGCGACAGACGACTGTTTGGCAGCAACGCCAATGGTGGCGGCCTTTCAGGTGTATATCGATATAATAATAAAATACGATATGAAACTTGTTTATATATTTTTGTTGTATGTGTGTGCAGTCGGGCTTGGGTTCGCCTTATCTCTCCGGACTTTATTCCGATATTGTGGCATATTTATATATATACGACCCATAAACTCATAGCAACTTCAGTTAGTAATTATAGGGGATAATTTAGTCACGTTACAATGGATTATATTATATTGGCTCCTATTGGTTAACCTGGCATGTTTGTTGATTTATTATAATATAAAAATGAATCACTGACAAACAGTACGGGGTCCGCGATCTACCGCATGATATATTATACTGCTGCGAATCAGAATTTTAATTCCGGGAAACGGAAAAGTTAAGATTAATTTTAAACACCATACACCGAATATTAAATAACGAATTGAACAAAGCTTGAGTCATATAGAGTTGGTACATTTAACGAGGCACGAAGTGCATGGGTTCAGCTAGTTATTTATATTAACCCTTCAACAGTTCAACTTGTTAATCCATTATATTAGATTTTGACAGTTTTCCAGACTAATATTAACCTTCATTAGGTGGTGCGGGTTATGAGTACCTATTCCGTCGTGCGGGGTAAAAATTTTCCTTGATTAAACATAAAATATCTTTCTTTCACATTTCGTAAGTATATAAGAAAAAAGAAATATAATATTTACATATTCATGACGCTCTTACACGCTGCTCACTTACTTGTAATGTTGTTTTGTACCCATTAATAATGTAGTGGCGTTTTAATATTTTGTGGAAGTGAAAGTATTTTGCACGATATTGTAAATGTTCATCCATTTGTTGTTTTGCTAATATTTTTAAAAATTCAAGACAAGTATATTTAGTTTGACTGTTTTCGTGATATTTAACTTTCTTTAATAATTGCTTAGGTACAATACATGAAGAATATAATAAAAATTGTACATATTATTATCTGGTAAAGAAACTTCATTCAAGACATTTAACAGGTCATCATAATTATAATTATCATTAATACATGAAAGGTTATTATTATTTGATGTAACAGTTTCACTTGATTTAGAATACATTATTTTTGAATTGAACTTAGTGTACATAGATTTTGTTGGAACAAAAGAAGTACAACACTTTTTGAAGGAATTTTTAATTCAAACATGATTAACATCATAACATGAATAACACATGATTCTTAATAAATTTTCAAACATTACCAAATTAATTTTATTCCTTGATCTTGTTTTAACACCATTTAATATGGAAAACACTCTTTACACAATTGCATTACTTGATGGTAAACATAATAATTTTAGAACAAACTCAAAAAGTTCTCTAAAAATATATTTACCACCTGCAACTTTAAATTAATACAATTTGGACCAACATTTTAAACTACCTGATAATTCATCTTCACTTAAATAAGAAGTAAATTTTACTGTTGTCTAGGCCCGGATTGTAATGTATTTAATGTATAACTTAGGACCATACCCGGGGGGTAAGTCGGGGCATTGTCCCGTCTACCCCCCTTTTATGTATAAATTATTTGTTGTCAAATAAACGATGGCGGCGTCGCGGAAGTAATGCGCAAGCAATTCCCGCGACGTCGTCGGTTCAAAAACGAAAAAAAAAAAAAAAAAAAGGCCCGGATTGGGAAAGCGAGCTACCGCGCTAAGCACGGTGGGCCGCAAGATTATTAAGATACATGGGCCGCTTGCTAAAATATCTAGCTAATATTAAAACTATTTTTTAACATAAATAATAATACGATGCCACGTTAGCTTGACGCGGTACGCAGCGGCCACCAGTACAAAGTACAGGTACCGCAGCGACCCGTCTACGCTTTTGTCAACCACCACCACGGAATACAGCGCGACAACGCCAACTCTCCCACCGCGTCTAAAAGGCACAAGGCGGGAAGGGAAGGCAAGTCGCGCAAAACGAGTACTGGCCGCCGGCGGTGTCTCTCTCAACCACCAACGGTTGATAAGTACACACGTACGCCAAAACGCGACCCTCTGCAAAATTCACGAGACCACGTTGCGACCGTTACTGTTCGATTGGCTCCCCGCAGAGGAATCACCTCAAGTCAGCGAAAAGGTAAGAGTTTTCACGCTGACACATACCTCGGATTAATTGCTTATATTAAATTAGTAATAAGTTATTCGACCAGGAGTGTGTTTGCCGGTTAGCTAGGACTCCATAGAGAACATTACGTAACAATTATTTCTAGTACGTAACAGGATATTCCGCCCAGCCGTGCATAACCGTGATACGGATTGGGAAGTAGGTAGTTATATAACAACCACCACCCCTCCGCAACGCCAACCTTTCGCACCGCGACATTACTGCCGATAAACAGCACAGCGCGCAGGCCAAAACCGGTTTCAGCCCCTGCAGCCGTCAGCTTCCACCGCCGAGTACGTTGACCGAGTTCTACTTTTCTTGGAACGCAACATCGGTATCGGCCACAGCTGACCGATTAACGTAATCGTAAACATACAGTATACATTTCCGTTAACATCGCGCGAAATTCACAGAGAGAAAAAAACCAAAAAGCCTCCTCAAAACCGTGTACACCGCGCAACAAGCACAAGCCACCGACCGTACAACAGTGTAACGACCACATTGGTAAATCATTTTACACAATGCCGGAAAAAACGTTACAACAGTTGTCGTCGGCGGAGCTACGTAGCGAGTGCACGGCCCGCGGACTCAGCGCGTCCGGGTCGAAGTCGGATGTGTACGTCAGGCTAGAGGAGCACCTTAGGGTAAGCGGACTAGTCCCCGAGAATGTGAGGTTCGAAACAGTGCAGCCCCTAATCTCAGGATTACAGGTACTGAACATCAACAACCCACGACATCAGCGCTGGAATACACGAACGCCAGCCAGATTTTTGGGCAACCGTCCGGGGGAATTTTTACAAGCCCAACAGCAAGTCAAAAACCCACGGACAACCGGTCAGAAATCTGCGGCTTCTAGTCGACCATGCAGCAGGTTCAGTCCGCACAACCTTTAAAAACCGACATTTTCAAAACCGCGGCAAAACAGCTACAACAGTTAAAATTAATGTTGCCACAAACGAACGACTCAACATCGTTCGAGGCACGTTTAGGGGCACTGGAAGCGAGCATGACGCGGTTCTTCACAGAATCGCGCCAGGCAACCGCCGAACAGTGTAGCGGCCCCGCGGTTAGACAACCACCCGTCACCGGTACAGATTACAAATCGTACACACGATAATTACCAGTCGGGTAGGTCATATGAGTTCAATGACGGCGGCGCTCAACACAGCGCCAGCCACATTGCCGACGCGAACAACCGACCGTTCTTCGCGCCCGAAACTAATGACTATACGGGTCACACCACACGCGCGTCACAATACGCGCCGTACGAAGCACGCGCACATGAACGTTCGGTACTAATACCGTACGAGGACTTGCGTACAGCAAGAGCTTCGTCACCCGAGTTCACTGGAACAAGGGCCGAGGACCCCGTACGGTACATTAATAATACCGAATCGATTCTGGTGCAAGCTCGTATACACCCCTCGGGCTGGTGCAGGGCGGTCGAGCCGCAGTTAAAAGGAACGGCGAGTGTATGGTACGCATCCATAAAAGTACTCGACCTAACCGGGGAAGAGTTTAGGGTTGAGTTTATAGAAAATTACAACAACACCGAAATTCAATCTCAACTGCGCGCCGACATCGTGTCAACACGACAAACGCCCAGACAGTCGCTCACGGAATTTGTGCTAGTTAAAAACCAGCAAGCGCGCGCCGCGTAAATACCGGACTATCCGAATTGGTAGGTATTATAGCAGGACTAACGCGCGACACTTTCGGTACACACATCCGTCTACAACGGCCATTGACGTTCAACGAGCTACGACGCAGCTACGGACCCAGTAACGGACAATACCAACCCGCCCACACAACAATGGTCCTGTAGTAAGCGAGTTACTACGCAACATTTAAATTTCGTCAGGAAACATATTTAATATATTATACTGTAAATAGGTAATGGTCAGATATATCAAAATAGAAACTATAGTTAACCTTTTTTGGTTGTAATTAATCAAAGGAACCATAGGGAGTATAACGCCAAAAACAAACGCATAAACAAATTCGCAATTAATAAATGTAAGGCTCAAGGAGAAACGATATTCAAATAGTACCACAGTAGATTAGCATGATTTTGCAGTCATGTCGAATAGGCGGATGTGATAAATGCGATAGCGTTAGATGAGAGAATTGCAATATAAAAAATAGTATGATTTATAATAAAATTGACAGTCACAAATTATCTGACAGTACATCATAATAATACGCAGTATGGATTAGTAATTTCGCAAGTGCGTGGGTTAGGTCGATGGCCGCATAGGCCACATCCGTTAGAGTCAAGATACGATATCAATAGGCAAGGGGAGCGGGGACCGAACTATAAGAGGGACCCCGAAACGGTCTGTATTCAGACGTGTACACTCAATACTACTGCAAGCACCTTCACGCAGCTCCGTGTAACGATTGTCATTTTGGACTTAGTATCATTGTGATTGTTGGAACTAATAAACAGCAATATACTTTTGGCAATTGTGTTATAATTATTCAACGACTACCTCAACTTCACAGTAAAAGGTCTAGCTGCCTGCAACTGTTAGTATACTAGTAGCTGTTAAAGCTACCAGAATATTACAGTCCCATAAAACCAAAAAAGGGGAGGATACCCCACAAACAGCCCCCCCGGTCAAAAAAAAATTTATTAAAAAAACAATGGATAATAAACCACCGGGGCCGTGCAGATATTGTGGGGAACTCCATTGGAACAACAAGTGTCCAAATAGGCCGACCACGTCGGGAAACGGCGGGGAAGTCGACGAGGACTAGTCCCCCTCATCGACTCGCCAACACCCCCCACCCACAACCACCCACTATCGGTAGTACGGGCGGAAAAAAATTACGCAAACAAAACGCGCGTAGTATGAAAGTTCGACAAAACGAAAAATCAA
The DNA here is from genome assembly GCA_949089665.1 of Macrosiphum euphorbiae. NCBI lineage: Eukaryota > Metazoa > Arthropoda > Insecta > Hemiptera > Aphididae > Macrosiphum > Macrosiphum euphorbiae. Next base: position 27,587,648 of record CARXXK010000002.1, read on the forward strand.
CAACGAACATTTTTTCCGTCTCACATCATCAATCGGCACCCGTTCACAGACTCCCAACCTACACCACCCCACCACCGAATGCTCTCACCTCACCGGTGACACGTGTGTTCAACAACAACCGGCTCATGGGGCAGCCACAGGTGTAGGGACAAAGGCAACAGAGACACGGGCCGGTGTTCACCAACACAGGTGACTGGGACACAAGCGCACACACCGCGCATTTCCCGCATTAGGTCAGTCTGCGCACGTAAAGCAACAGGCGAGCAATGAGGCAACCGATGTTGACAGTACGGTCATGGCGGTTAACACCGAAACCAGACAGTCACCGTCGCGGTTCAGAACCAGTTGTCCCGCTCACCAGATTTCAATACGACTAATAATGGTATACGAACACGCCCAGACAAAATTCCGACCCCCGCGGTCAAACTCGAATTTCCGTCAGGTTTCGTAACAGCCCTATTAGATTCGCAGGCACAAAAATCTTACGTAAACCCAACAGTAGCCCGTAAATACGGCAAAACACCTCCCCACGGACCAACAAACACAGTCCGGATGGCGGACGGTCACACTGCAACAACCAGTGGCACCTCCACATTCGAAGCTATGATAGGTACACTCGATATAAAATTCGAAGCTACCATCCTAGACAATTTGTATTGCGACGCGTTACTAGGACACGACTTTCTTGTAACCAATGAAGTCTCTTGGGATCACGCCGCATGCACAATTCATGTGGATAGGCAAATTCGTACGTCGACATGCTGGAAAGGGAAACCACAACCACCCGCCACTAGTCCCGACTTGTCACAATTAGAATTTGGAAACGACACCAAAACACGAGCGAGACTAACCAAGATATTAAATAAATACGCTGTAGTATTCAGCGAAAAAGTAGGACGTACCAAATTAATTGAATACGAAATTATGCTAAAAGACCTATCACCGATCGCGCTCAAAGCATACCCATATCTGCAGCAGAAACAAACTGCTATCGACGATATGGTGCGCGATATGGAACTCCAGGGGCTCGTAGAACCAAGCACCTCACCGTGGGCCGCACCGGTAGTATTGCAAAGAAAAAAGACGGAACATTTCGTCTCTGTGTCGACTACAGGCGGCTTAACGACGTAACGGAATCCGACTCGAACCCTATGCCAGATCTCAACAAAATGATTAGGCAAATGAGGGGGGCGAAAATTTTCAGCATTTTTGACCTTAGGTCGGGGTACTGGTAAGTTCCACTACACGAAAATGCGTGAAAATACACGGCTTTCAGAACACGTAAGGGTCTATTTCAGTTCAGAGTCCTCCCCTTCGGTCTAAAAAATAGTCCAATGATTTTCGTGATACTCATGAACGAGGTACCAGGATGATTTCGTACAAGTTTACCTAGATGATATTGTAGTATTTTCAAGGGACGAGAACGAACACCAGGCCCACCTAGACAAAGTTCTCGAGCGCCTTAAGAGATTCGGATTAACGTGCAACACAAAAAAATGTAAAATCGGTCTTCGCGAAATTTAATTTTTAGGGCACATTGTAGACTCGGAGGGCATACAAAAACAACCGGAAAAATTGGTACGCATACGTTTTTTCCGAAGGACTCCTAAGCGTAAACGTAGGCCCCCACACACCCATTGTGATACCAAAAACCAAAGCGCAACATGCAATTTGGCGGTGTCACGATCACGTCTTATCCAACCACCCGGTTTGGAAAGAGACGTACCGGGCGGTTCGATAACGATACTATTGGAAAGGTCAAAAAAATGACGTTAGATTATATGTCGGTGCGTGCCACGTATGTGCGTGCACGAAACCACTAAACTCACGTCCTACCGACCCAATGTAACCAAGAACCCCTAGGAAACCATGGGAAGTTATCAGTGTCGATCTTATGGGTCCATACCCACGCTCTGGTAAGGGAAAATCGTACATACTGGTAGCAACCGACTGTTTTAGTAGGTGGACCGAGGCTTACCCCTTAGGAACAGCAACCTCTAAACAATAATCGAAACGTTAGAGCGCGAGTTCTTTTCGCTTTTCAGTTACCCCCGCGTGTGTCTCAGTGATAACGGCCCACAGTTTGTGTCAAACGAAATGATAAACGCATTAGAACGCTGGGGGCACAGGGTTGGACGACGCCAGTCTACCACCCGAGGGCCAACCCAGTCGAACGCCGTAATCAGGATTTAAAAAAAGGTTTACGTGCACAACTAATCGAGGGCAAACATAAATCTTGGGACACAAAACTACCCTTAATTCTATTTTTGATACGGAACAGGTGTAACGAACAGACATGCTACCCACCCGCGGTCCTTGTCCTCGGCAGGGAGTGCAAGAGACCCGGATATTGGGCGCTGTCTAAAGACGCGCCGGTACACATCGAAAAATCACTGGAAAAGAGGGTAGAGCGGGAAAAACGTATTATAGGCAAAAAGGTAGTGGTAAAGCCGAGCACGAACACCGGCATACCGGCGAAGTTCGACAAGTGCGACGTAGTCTACTACAAAGCACACCACCTATCTAAGGCACATAAAGATTTTCATGCCGGGTTCGCACCAAAGTGGTGGGGACCGGTAAGGCTAGCTAAGCAGGTCGGTAAAGGAGTCTTTCTAACCGACCAACAACCGCCGCGAAAAATACATGTGTCTTGTCTAAAACGCGCGCCCACAGGTCAAAGTAAATAAACATTTGTCTGTACTAACCACCATTTACAGACAACAGGGCCGACCAACAACAGCAGGAGAAGTGGCAGCAGGTGGCCGCACTGATCCAGCGGCTGGGGCTGGTGTCCGGTGATCAGGACGAGCCGCGTACAGCCACCCAGGTCGCAAGGATGTCGACCCGCCCACTCCTGCAGGACCCAGTGCGGGCGGCCATCTACAACCGGGCCTGGGCGGACCGCACAGCCGACATTCAACGAAGGATACAACCACAGCGACCCGCGACGACACCCAGCAGCCGCACCCCGTCGTTGACGAGGCCACCACCACCGGGAACCACTCCTACCCCCGTGGCACCCGCACCCGTAACATCTGCGGAGCCGACAACGGGGGTACCCCTCGTACCGACGGTGAAGGCTAGAACGGAGGCGCAGCGGGCACGGAACAAAAAGAAGTTCCAGCAACTGAAGGCGAAGAGAATGGCCAGGGAAAGCAAGGCAAGCCAACAACATCGGACCCGGAAGGGGCCAGCACGCTCCCGCTCGAACCAACACCGCCGGCAGCGATGGAGGTAGACCCTCCGGCGACCAAGGACGAAAAATCCAAGGAGCCGGAGCAATCTACCAGGCGCCGCCAAACCAATCAGCCGATCAGCCGAAACAACCGAGGAAGATTGGTTGGGGGCGTTCGAGGGGCTACCGGAGTTAGAGTACTCTAACACGTACTACACTCCTGTAGGGTCCCCAGACCACCATTAAACACACCCACGGGCGTGGGCAAGTCTACCTCAAGCGTAAGCCAGAGGTAGTACAAGCCACCCCGTCCCATGACTACACGCCGACACTGGTACAAGTGTACCCCGTATGGCGGTTTGGCGGGGGAGTATGACGCGGTACGCAGCGGCCACCAGTACAAAGTACAGGTACCACAGCGACCGTCTACGCTTTTGTCAACCACCACCACGGAATACAGCACGACAACGCCAACTCTCCCACCGCGTCTAAAAGGCACAAGGCGGGACGGGAAGGCAAGTCGCGCAAAACGAGTACTGGCCGCCGGCGGTGTCTCTCTCAACCACCAACGTTTGATAAGTACACACGTACGCCAAAACGCGACCCTCCGCAAAATTCACGAGACCACGTTGTGACCGTTACTGTTCGATTTTTGATATACATTATTGTGTCATCACCGTTTGTAACTTGTACTGAACAATACACGTCCACCGAGGACCTTTCAGCGACACCTGTGTTTTCTTTCGATTGTTCACCATACCTACGCGCTACTCACAAGCGCAGGCGCTACACGACCGGCTCACTGCCAACCGCCAGACCACCATCGCCGTAGCCGCGTCAAGCTATGATAAGGAGGTCTCCGTTATCATTCTGTATCTTTATTATCTATCTATGAACATTATATTGTGCATATTGTGCTTATCACTTAGATATGATGTTGATAGTAGTTATTGGTAAGCGCATACGCGTGGAACTAGCTGCAGTGATCGTTGTCATATTGTCTGTGCTCTTATTGCTCTGTGGTGGATACTTGTGGTTTTAAATCAAATTTGACTAATAGTCAACCGTTAGATGATGATTTTTCCAAAAATCTTGATGAAAACCATTATTCAACCCTATTAGTTTCCGGTTTTACTAAGCCAAATATTAAGGATTTAGTAATGTTTTTCAAATTTCATCCTATTCAAGCATCTGATAATGTGCCGTATAATCCACTCATAGCATATTTTTATAATAATCATGCAGAAAATCATAAACGGACATGGCTAAGCTATACACTTAATAAATCTTTTTATTGCATATTTTGCTTACCTTTTTTAAAAATTGATAACCTATTTACAATAGGTTGTACATTTAATAACAAAAATGCTTGCAATCGTATTAGTGAACATGAAAAGTCTAATGATCATAAAAATTGTGTCGACGCTTATTTACTACAGTCAAAAGAAAAAGATTTATATAATTTCTTCAGTGTTGCGAAAAAATATGAAGGCAGTACTAGAACGTATAATTGAAACTATCAAGGTAATAGGTAAAAGAGGATTAAGTTTTCGTGGTGCAAAAGATGCTGAAGCTGCATACACGCTTAATGATGATTCTTTAGACAACGGGAACTTTTTGGAAATGTTTATTTTGATTTCAAAATTTGATACACTGTTAAAAGAACACATCGATGAAGAAAAAGTAAAAAAAATCGTGAAAAGCGTGAACAAAAAGGAATAATGGGCCCTGGACGTTGTAGTAACCCGTCGCTCTCACTTGATTGGTTACTGCACACTTCTTTAACCACGAATGCACGTACACGTCGTCGCAATGAATCGGAGGATGGTGGTTGAAGTGAAGGTAGAGTAAGAATAGTTTAACACAAAATGTAGTTAATTATAGATATAATGTTTATTGACACGAAACTAATAATATAGTTAATTTAAAGTAATGTAAAATTTGTCGACAGAATAATAATTCTGCCGGAGAATAGTTGTAATTGAAATTATACTTGATGTGGACGGCAATGCGGCTGTTTCTAGTCCGCGACCCACACAAGTATTGTTAAGCACTGGAAATTACTTCTATGTCTAAAAAGTCTGTGAAACAGGGCCCCTATTTATATGAGACATGCCCGGGATTTAGGAAAGGATGATTGACGTCATAGGAATGGCGTGATGTGTAGTTGATCAGTATTAACCAATGAGGCGGCAGCCTCAGTGGCCTATTTTGGTGGCGCGATGTTGTTCAGGCCACCTAACCTTTGGAACGCCGTTTTTGTGTAAAAACGTCGGTTTACTACATTCCTCCCTTGTAAGAATGATACTCCGTATCATAAAGATGAAATGGTTGGATACACGGAATATGCCGTGCTCCGTGGTATTAGGGCTTCCTGCTTGATTACGTCTCTCGGTGTGTGTCCGGAACTGAGGGTTGGTTTTTGGCCTTCAGTTACGTCGGGTTGCTCGGAAATCGGAAGTTGTACAAACTCTGTCTCTTGTCTGCGATCGTTTGCTTGTTCCCGCTGTGCAGTGCGCAAGTCAGCGCACCAAGGTAGTTTTTCCACCCAACTTGTCATGAATAGAATTAGACAGACGACTGTTATTGCACTAACTACATATAGTAAATAGTCATGTTTGTTTTTGCTGTATTTGATTTCTTCCGTTTCTTCGTTCTGTGATATTACTTCTTTTATTTCCGATGTAGATTTTGCAACTAAATTTAAGTCGAACATTTGATTTGTTCGTACGTGTTTATTTTTTAAAATGTTGTTGGTCAAGCCCGCATATGTTCCTGCGGGTTCCCTCATTCTGGAATTTGGTATGAAGTCGACATACTCGGTGTCGGTTTCCACTATGTGCGGAATCAATATGTCCCGTGTCGCGTATGCTTTACATGTTTCGTTAAGTGACAATATTCCTACTCCCTCTAAGAAGTGGTTCATGCTTCTTTTGTCATGATCGCATGTTATAAATATGGTTTCACCTGGAGTAGCATAAATCCAGTCATTTTTGAATTTTAATTTGTGAAATAAATTTGTCTGTAACTGTACATGCAACTATCTCGCAACTCTCCGGAACTTCCTTTGGATCTTGTAGTAGAAGCACCTCGCATATGGGGCGTACACTTCTAGGATGTAAAGGATATATTTCAGGACACATGAGGAAATCACTGGCATGTTTACATTGACTTCTATCGATTTCGTCATAAGTGGAATACAATTCTTTGGATTTACTTATAGCTAAATACTTATGATTAGGTTTTACATATAAACAATTATTTTCGTCACAATTTGGTATTGGTATTAGCTGAAAAAGAGTTAATTCATGTTGGTATACTAAAGGTACATTTATAATAAATATAATTTTGTCATTCGAATAATATATTGTAATGTCTGAGAGATGTATGGATTATCGGATTTGTTTTTTAATTTTTTCCCTACCGAGAAAAATAAAAACTTCGTAATTAAATCCTTATCAACGTTATTATTATTTTATACCTATTTATTATTTATAGACTTTATTAAAATTATCATAATAATTAATAACCTTATTTTTTTTCATATTATGTAATTGGTTAACTTAATATGTTTTTACCTACGATAATAATATAACAATGACTAGTTTATGACTACTTATAACAATAAAAGAAAATTGAAGGATCCTATAGCTAAAAATATATATATGTTATGACACCGAAGTGTTCATAAATCGGTCTCGAAATATGTTTTTTTGTATTATTTACGTGGATCCTATAGTCCTTCCTCCCCATCTTTATTGTTATATTTCCGTTGTCATCCGTAAAAATTTGTTTTTTATAAATAGTTACTGCTATATCAGTGTTTCGGAATATGTAACGGAACATCGTGCGTATGCGCTCGTAGCAGGTCAACGTTGTTAACCCTTCTAGCCTGATTGTCGAGAATTGATTAATTCGTTTTTCAATACAATATATTTTAATCTCTTTAATAGCGTTGTAATAATTCTCGGCGTTAATTGTCGTATAATGATTATTTTTAAGATTGTAGAATATTACTAATTTGTCGGTTTGTTCAATCAAAACAAATTTATTATTATCATTAAAAATTACCTGCTGCGGTAAATCGTTATTGTTCATTACATCTCTTATCGCTGGATGCGTTATTATTTTATCATTTGAAATAGGTAACATTATATTTTCATTATTTTGCGCGTGTTTTATACTTCCCTCTATTTCAGTTATTTTGGAATTAAAAATCGGGTTTAGTTTCTGCTTTTTTAAACTCTTCGAAATCGCTAATTGGCTCATCATTGGTAACAACATGTATACGTGATAAGCAATCCGCGTTCGAATGTTGTGAGCCTGCTCTATAGATTATTTCGTAATCGTATTCCTCGAGCTGTAATCGCCATCGCATTAACTGAGACGAAACGTCTTTTATATTGAATAAATACGTTAATGGACGGTGATCGGTGATTATTTTAAATTTTTTCCCGTATAAGTAAGGCCTAAAATACTTTACAGCCCATACTATCGCTAACAATTCTTTTTGTATTACGCTATAGTTTGTTTCGGCGGTATTTAGAGTTCTACTTGAGTAAGCTATGGGTTGATCTCTAGATACGTCACCTTGAGACAAGACCGCTCCAATTGCGTATTGGCTTGCATCGGTCATGAGGTTAAAATTTCCGTTTTCCCAATTAGGGTAGATAAGTAGAGGTGGATTCATTAACGCGTTTTTTAATTCTTGGAATGCGTCTTCACACATGTCCGTCCACACGAACGGTGTGTTTTTCTTTAATAAGCTAGTAAGAGGTTTTGCTATTTTGGCAAAGTTATCCACGAATCGGCGGTAATAATTTAATAAACCTAAGAATGACTTTACGTCTTTCTCGTTTAGTGGTCTCGGATATTCTTTAATACAACTTAATTTGTTTGGATCAGGCGTTACCCCGTTTTCGCTGATCACGTGCCCTAAATATAACACCTCTTTACGTAGAAACATACATTTACTAGGTTGCAATTTCAGTTTATGTAGTCTTAATCGCGTAAACACCTGCTCTAACCTATTCTGATGATCTACTAAACTTGACCCGTGGACTACAATGTCATCTAGGTACGCCGTACATAACTCTTCCAAGCCCATTAAAATAGATTTCATGGCTCGAGTAAAAGTTGCCGGCGCAGAACTAAGTCCAAATGGTAAACGTAAAAATTCATAATGCCCTGATTTTGTAGAAAAAGCTGTTTTATGGGTGTCTCCCTTATCAATCATTATTTGATGATAACCGCTTGCAAGATCAAGTGTAGAGAAGTACTTAGATGAGCCTAAGGATTCTAGTATCTCTAATATATTCGGTAAGCCGTATGCTTCATTTTCCGTAACCTCGTTTAATTTTCGGAAATCTACACATACTCGTAACTTTTGGTTACCGTTCAGATCTTTTTTCTTTTTCACTACCACTAGTGGAAAATTAAATGGTGATAATGAATTACGTATTATATTCGCGTCTTTCATTTCTTTTACTTGTTTTTCTATCTCGTCCTGGTACGCGTGCGGTAGCCTATATGGACGTATGTTAATTGGTTTAACACACCTAGGTGTATTAATTTTATGCGTAACAATGTCAGTTGCACTCAAAAGATCGCCTTCGAGAAAAAATAGATCAGAAAAACGACTACACAGGTCTAATATGTTATCGCGTTCTACGTGATTAAGATGCTCGGTATTAATAGTTTCTTTGATCCTTTTAATTCTATTCGAAGAGTAGTTGTTGCTTTCGCTAGCAATAAAAACGTTATCATGGTACGGTTCCCATTTAAAATTACTCGTGGTTAATTGTTCGATTATAAACGGTTGTTCGGATATATTTATTATATTACTTATTATTTTATCACCTTTGACCGGACTGATACTATTAGCTATAATTACGTCTTCATTAATTTCATATTTTTTTATCGTTATTGCTTCGCAATTGATTTCTTCGTCGGCTTTTATTTGTAATACACAATTACTCCTCGGCGGAATAATTAGTGCGTTATTAATTACTTTTTCTGGGATTATTAATACTTCTTTATCCCAATCCAAAACGACCTTATTTAGTTTCAAAAATGATATGCCTAATATACCTGCTTCGGGTATTGGAAAATTATCATGCACAATGTCGAATTTTACTACGAAAGGCTGTTTGTTAATATAAATTGGAATCACTACTGTTCCCACTGTCTCTACTGGACTTGCATGAATACCTTTGATTTTTTTCTTATCTTTTTCGTTTACGATTATATGCCCTTTTAAACTTGAAATTTTTATAATGTTCATTTCAGAACCGCTATCAATTAAAAATTTGATTTCGCTTTTAACAAATTTATCGGAAAAACATTTTATATGTTCCCGCGTTATAGGCGTTATTACGCGTACGTTACTTCCCGATTGTATTTCTTCGATGGATCTATTTTGATCGCTCCTATTATTTTTCTCCTCGAGTTTCTTTTTTTCATTATATTTTAATTTCCGACATTCGCTAATGTCGTGATTAGTTTTTTTACAATATTTGCAGAATTTGCTAGAATATTCGCGTTTAATTTCTGTCTTCGGACTTTGACCGCTGTTCGGATTTCTAAAAGTAGGTAATTTATGTTCGCTAGTTCTACACTCGTTTGCATAATGACCGACTCGCTCGCAACGGTGGCATTTAACCGCGCTTTTATCGTTGAACTTTTTTTTATCAAATTTATTTTTATTCTGAAACTTATTATTCCCGAACGCGTTATTATAATATTCGGAGGATTTTTCCTCCTCCATTGCGTGTAAAACTGCTACCTCGAATACCTGAATATTGCGCGCTTTTAATATAATTCCGATAGACTGTGAGACTCCCGCTATGAATACGCTTAGTGCATGCGCTTGCACTGTTTGAGCTATAATATTTACTTGCGCTTGGTCTTTATCTACCGTTAACGCGTGTGTTAATTCGTGTGCAGTTTTTTCGATCCTAATCGAGAACTCTTTAATAGATTCTTTTGAATTTTGGCGCATCTGACTTAATTGTACCTGTAAGTACGACACTGAATGTGCCGAACCAAAAACGGTTTTAAATAAATTTTTTAATTCGTCCCAGGTGGTAATTACCTTATACCTAACGGCCTCGAATGCATTACCTTTCAGCTGGGTTATTATGGCTTCTAAAATAATGGGTTTCAAAGTATTAGGGATACTCTTAAAAATGAATTCGCATTTAGCCAAAAAGGAAGCTAAATCCGATTCTGATCCCCCCGAAAATGAAGGTACTAACTTGATTGCCCCTTCTAAACTTAGTTGATCTGGATTAGCCATTTTAATTATTAGTGTAACGGGATTATACACAACAATTTGCCAATTAGATCTATCTACAGACATACAATATTTTATTCAAATGACTTACAAATTTTGCATCCTGTAGTCTTAATTGCCCGTGAAAAAATTGATTTTTGAAAACGTCCTTCCTGGACAGCCCTTGATTGAATGCTCTTACCGTCCTTCCTGGACTGACCTTGTTTGGAATGCTCTTGATTGAATGTTCTTACTGCCCTCACTCGACGGACCTTGTTTGAATGCTCTTGCTGCCCTCACTGGACTGACTTTGTTTGAATGCTCTTAGGTCCTCCTTCTCCTTGACGTTGTGAACGTGGTTTCGTCGGTGGGTCTCAAAGTACTTTTTCCGATGTCTCGAAAAGTTTTCGTTTGATGAAGTGAAACCCCACACCTGACACCAAATTTTATGTAGTAACCCGTCGCTCTCACTTGATTGGTTACTGCACACTTCTTTAACCACGAATGCACGTACACGTCGTCGCAATGAATCGGAGGATGGTGGTTGAAGTGAAGGTAGAGTAAGAATAGTTTAACACAAAATGTAGTTAATTATAGATATAATGTTTATTGACACGAAACTAATAATATAGTTAATTTAAAGTAATGTAAAATTTGTCGACAGAATAATAATTCTGCCGGAGAATAGTTGTAATTGAAATTATACTTGATGTGGACGGCAATGCGGCTGTTTCTAGTCCGCGACCCACACAAGTATTGTTAAGCACTGGAAATTACTTCTATGTCTAAAAAGTCTGTGAAACAGGGCCCCTATTTATATGAGACATGCCCGGGATTTAGGAAAGGATGATTGACGTCATAGGAATGGCGTGATGTGTAGTTGATCAGTATTAACCAATGAGGCGGCAGCCTCAGTGGCCTATTTTGGTGGCGCGATGTTGTTCAGGCCACCTAACCTTTGGAACGCCGTTTTTGTGTAAAAACGTCGGTTTACTACAACGTCAAGGAAGTTTTATAACACTTTTATCAAAAACCGCAGCTAACTACATTATTGATGCTATAGGGAAGTTGTTGAGAAATTCTATATCTGAAGATATAAAACGTGCTCAATTTTTTAGTATACAAATAGATTCCAATCAGGACATAAATGTCCATGATCAACTATGTGTAATCATTCGTTATGTTTCAAATGAAGTTAATGAGCAACTTTTGGCCGTAATTAAAAGCACGTCAGGTACTGGAGAATCCCTCTATAATCTTATACTATAAAGCGTGAACCCGAGGGCGCAGCCTATGTTTTAATTCCGAACTAGCGTAAGCAACTCACCAATGAGAAAATTAGATTTCTAACCGTGGGCGGTCTCCCGGCGGCGGCGGAGCCGTCGCTGCGTTATCACTCCTCTTATCACTTTTTGCCGTTTTTTTCGAAAATCAAAGAAATTTCGATAAAAAACGAGTTTTACCCCCCCCCCCCCGGGGGGCCTCGGGCGGCCCCGTTCGGACCTTATTCGCGTTCCTCGGTAAATTTATAGTCGGCGAGCGGCCCTACTTTTTTCCCGGCGGGCCCGCGGCGGCGGATTTCGCGTGCGATACGAGCGCCGCCGTCGCGCGCGTTTTTTGCATTTTTTTTCGAAAATTCGAGTTTTAGGCGTTTTGGGGCGTATCGACCTCCCCGTTTGGATCTTATTCGCGTTCCCCGCTAAATTTAACGTCGAAACGTGGCCCTACTTTTTCAAAAACGAGTCCCCCGGCGGACGAGGCGATCGCCGAGAGCGCCGCGTCGTCGCCGTTTCGACGGTTTTCTCGACTTTTTCGACTAGAGTCGCGTGTAGCAACTCTACGAGACGTCCGACCTCCCCGCCGGCGACGTATTCGAGTTCCACGCTAAATTTATAGCCGGCGAGGGTACCTACTTTTTCAAAAACGAGTCCCGGGGAGGAGCGACGTCGCTTAAACGAGAGTAGGTACCGATGGGGTATCGAGTAGGTACCGCTATATACAGGCATAAATACGTGCGTCTCGAGGTTCGATTTTTTTCGCAAAGCTCGGGTATTATACGTCCGAGGGCGGCGGAGCCGGTCGTCCGCTCGCCGACGCTGTAAGATCGCCCGCTCAAACGCCCTTTGACGGCCGTCCAAACGGCGTTCGCCTTTCGCGAGCACGGCGACGTGGCTTAAGAGTCATAGAATTGACTCGGGTTTTCATCTGAGTAGGTGGCTAGGTTGGTTAGGCGTTAGGATAGGTGACTCGAGGGTCGTGGGTTCGAACCCGGCCGCCGGGATTTCCGATAATTTGCGGCGCCCGTGTGATATTTCGGATTTCTTTTTTTTGCGTTTTTTTTTTTTTTTGGTCACATTAATCATTTTTAACGAGTGTTCCGAATTTTTCAAAATTCGCGTTATTATATTATATATATCGGTATTTATATATATTATTATTCGTTTGACTATATTTATTTTGCAAAAAAATAATAATTAACATTTAATTAATACTTGATTTTACCGTGACCAACCTACAATATAATTATAATGTGGTACCTACTTGATATATTAAATACTGCTACAGATTATAAATACTGTTTAATACAATATTAATAAACTATATTAAAAAATAGTACTACTATATGACTGCTCCATTTGCCGTTTTTTTCGAAAATTCGAGTTTCAGCCCCTTTCGGTCGTATCACCCTCCCCGTCGACGACTTATTCGAGTTCCCCGCTAAATTTATAGCCGGCGCGCGGCCCTACTTTTTCAAAAACGAGTCCCGGCGAGGAGCGGCGTCGCTTAAACGAGAGCGGGTACCGTGTATTGTATTGTATATATTATGCGTCGCGTCGTTTTTTGCGGAGCCGTCGCTGCGTTATCTTTTATCCTTATCACTTTTCACGGTTTTGACCATTTTTTTTCAACATTTTTGAGGTTTACCCCCCTCGGGTGCCTCGGTAGGGCCCGTTTGGACCTTATTCGCGTTCCCCGCTAAATTTATAGACGGTGCGCGGCCCTACTTTTTCACAGACGAGTCCCGGGGAGGAGAGGCGTCGCTTAAACGAGAGTAGGTACCTACCGATTGGGTATCGAGTCGGTACCGCTATATACGGGCATAAATACGTGGGTCTCGAGGTTCGATTTTTTTCGCGAAGCTCGCAGATTATACGTCTTATGGCAGCGGAGCCGGTCGTCCGCTCTCCGACGCTGTCGGATCGCCCGCTCAAACGCCCTTTGAGGGCGTCCAAACGGCGTTCGCCTTTCGCGAGCACAGCGACGCGGCTGTAGTGATCCCTCACTAACGCTTATATTTTGAGTTTGTCGACGTTGATGATTGAGTAGGAGAAAAGGTTGCAGAGTTACAAGTTACAACGTTATAATTTAAGTAATTTATTTTAAAGTTAATAATAATATAATGGTATTACATTTGAATATAGAAATTTGAGGACAGAGCGATAAGCGTCTGCCCGAGAGATTAGTGGTTAATACTAAGTACTTACAAGTATGTACGTCGTACTAGCACTGAGCTAATTCTAATTTAGATACAGACGGAGACTCGTATATATACAAAGTCTCCCTAGGTTATTAGGTACACGGTAGAGACTCGGAGGTGGATCAAAGGAATACCGGCGGTATGCAAGGTACCGGCGTAAATGTTAAAAGTTGTCGAATAAACCTTGAGTTGTGAACTGGTTTATTCGGCAATATGTATTATTAGAAATCGTTATGCGATTTTTAAATATGTAATAAATCCTCAGGGCGTGGTATAGTCGTTGATCAATATATCATATAGTGCAAAGTCCTTATGATGTATAATTATAGGAAAGCGACTCTGTCGGTTTACTACACTCCTCCCCTCGAAGCTGGAAGTCCCTGACTTCCGAAAAAGTTTTAATTGAAGTTAAACTGTCTTGTATTTGGATAGCTTATTGGGCTATTCCTAGGCGTAAGAGGATATTCGACCATGTCGACTGCTCTAGGTGCTGTAGCTAAGCTTTCACTTTCTTCATCTTGGTTTGGTTCCTCTTCCGTGTTAATTTTTTCGTAACATTTAAATTTATTGTAATTGGATAAACATATAATGATAATTGCCATAAAAGTGATACTTGTGATTACGTAAAGTACGTAGTCGTTTACTTGCTGTGTATTCTTTAGTTCGTTTATCTTGTGATCAACCTTGCGTTGTGTTTCAAGTTGTTTCTTTGAACCTGACACGGTATGTAGGTCATCCATGTTATTTGTTTTTACGTGGTAGTCTTCCATCAAATTATTGTTGTCGGTGTACGGCATATCTTTGATACGTTCTATAGTTGACTTCGGGTTGAAATCCATATATTCAGATTTGTAGTCTACTTTTCCTGGTATAAGTACGTCTCTTGCGGCGTATCCTTTGCAAGTTTCGTTGAGTCGCAAAATGCCTACTCCCCTTAGTGTGTGATTTGTGGATTCCTTGTCTTCGTCGCATGTAACAAATACTACATCATAATTAGTTACGTATATCCACTCGTTTTTGAATCGTTTCTTGTGGAATATGGATGTTCCGATTTGGACGTGCATTACTTCACAGGTTGATGGAACTTTTATTGGATCTTGCAAAAGTTGAACTTCGCATGCTGGTCTACTTGTACGCGGGTATAAAGGATTACCTTCAGGACATAAAAGGAAGTCTCTAGCGTGCTTACAATGTGTATAGTAAAATTCATCATACATGGCATAGTGTTCTTTAGTTTTACTTATAGCTAGATACTTATTACTAGGTTTAACATAGAGACAATCATTCCCAGTACAAACTGGTACAGGTATTAAGTTATATAGAATAAAATCATTTTGATAGATTAATGGTAACGTTAATATAAAAACTAGGTTGTCATTAACATAATATATAGCTAGGTCTGAGAGCTTTACCAATTCATAGATATTTTGTATATCTAGATCGGTGGGTAAGTCGGTGCCCCCAGGTAACGATACTTTAATGTCTTTTATGTGCTCTAGAAGGTCCCGTGGTGATATTAAGCTGGTATGAATAATCCCTAATTTCGCTTGATGTATTATTTCTAATAAAGTATTGGTTTCTACTAGATGCTTCATTAATAATAAATTTATAATTAGAAAGTGTTTTGTTACATAATTTTTTGTTTGTTGGTCCCTAGATACGTTACTATTTTCGTTTATTAAAAAGGTCATATTGTAGTTTTCGTTTGTCCCTAAAATAATAATAAAAGAATTTGGTAGGAAAGAAAAATTATAATAAGTAGATAAGAAAAATGAATTTGTAATAATTTATTCGGTATCGTCGTCGTCGTAATAACGTTTTACGTTATTTTTATGTATACGATACTCGCGATTTCCTTTTTTAATTGTAATATTTTCATTGTCATGTACTAAGAGTACCTCAAAAGGTCCTTGCCAATTTAAGCTAAGTGCATTTTTCTTGTTGTGCTCCTTGATAAGAACTTTGTCACCTACATGTAAATCAATGACATTTAGGGTCCTATCGTAATAATTTTTGTTTGCCTCTTTTTTCTTTATTAAGTTATCTCGAGCGATTTTATGTGCCTCTTGCATAATTCGTTTAAGATCGAATACATAATCGTCGTAATTATATTGTGGTTCGGGATTTTTATTGAAAGCTGATGGAATATTTGGTTTCCTTCCGAATACTAGTTCGTAAGGCGTAAAGTCAGTAGAAGTATGTACTGTTGTATTATAACAAAAAGTCGCGTAACACAATAATCTATCCCAATTACTGCCTTTGTCTACGAAGCTACGTAAATAAGTTTTTAATGTTTTATGAGAACGTTCCAGAAAAGCGTTGCTTTGTGGATGCCACGGTGTAGTTTTAGATTTTTTTATGTCCAACAGTTTACACATGCTTTTGAATACATCGGATAAAAAATTAGTTCCACAGTCAGTCAAAATTGACTCTGGTATACCGTATATACAAACGAAACATTCTACGAACGCCTGAGCTACCGTTTGTGCGTCTGTGGCGGATAACGCTATTGCTAGCGAGAAACGACTTAGTTCGTCTTGTAGAGTTAAAATATACATGTTTCCTGTCAGTGTTTTCGGTAAGGGTCCTACTATATCCAGGCAAACCCTTTCGAATGGTTTAACTACCGTGCTAGTAATTAACATTGGTTGCTTCGTTTTTACGTGTGATTTATTTTTCTGACATAATTCGCAATGTTTAATATAATATTTTACGTATTTTTTCATGTGACGCCAGTTATAATTAAGTTTTAATCTTTTTACGGTACGTGATACTCCGGAATGTCCACCCAAAGGTGAATTGTGGTGTTCATAAATGATTTGTTGTTTTTCTTCTGACGTTAATTGCTGGCCTACATATATTTTTACTACGATGTCGGTTGCTTTGAAAATGTGTCGAAACATCGTGCGAATACGCGGATAACCGGTTAGTGAGGTAGGTCCGTCTAATTTATTGGTAGAGAATGCATTTATTTTATTCGACATGCAAAATGTTTTTATATCGTTTATAGCTAAGTAAATGACCTCGGCGTTAAGTGGTGTTGTATGAGTTGGCTTTAGACCATAAAATACGAGTAAATTCGGTTCACTGTCGATAGTGTAAAACTTGTTTGTATCCGAAAACTGGATTTTGTTTAAATCTATGTTTTTTATTACTTCACGTACTGCCGGGTTTGTTATAATTTTATCCTCAGGAATCATTATGATTACGTTTTCTCTTTCTATGGCCTTGACTAGGTCATCGTCGACTTCTATAATTTTCGAATTAAATATGGGTTTGCTTTCCGCAGCTCGGAACGTGTCGAAGTCGGTGGTCATACTAGTTGGACCGGGTTGTATCATACGAATTCGTGACAGGCAATCTGCGTTCGAGTGTTCGGGTCCGGCCCTGTACGTAATATCATAATCGTAATCGGCTAGTTGTAAGCGCCAGCGCATTAACTGCGATGACTCGTCCTTAATACCAAACAGGTATGTTAACGGTCTGTGATCGGTTATAATATTAAAATGTCGACCATATAAATATGGTCGGAAATATTTCACGGCCCAGACGATGGCTAATAATTCTTTCTGAATAACGCTATAGTTACACTTGGCTTTATTTAATGTTCTACTCGCATAAGCGATAGGCTGATCTTTAGGGACTTCCCCTTGTGATAAGACTGCTCCTATTGCATATTGGCTTGCGTCTGTCATTAAGTTGAACTTTCCCGCTTCCCAGTCCGGATAGACCAGTAATGGTGGGTTCATTAAAGCTTTTTTCAGTTCTTCGAAACTATGTTCGCAATTATCAGTCCATTCGAATGGTACGTCTTTTTTAAGTAAGTAAGTTAATGGTTTTGCGATTTTCGCAAAGTTATCGACGAAACGTCTATAATAGTTTAGTAATCCCAAAAATGATTTAATATCTTTTGCGTTTTTTGGTCGAGGGTATTCTCTGATACATTTTAATTTGTTCGGGTCCGGGGAAACTCCCGTTTCGTTTATTACGTGTCCTAAGTACAATACTTCTTTCCGTAAGAAAGAACATTTATTAGGCTGTAATTTGAGTTTGTGTACGCGCAACCGATTGAATACCTGTTCTAATTTCTTTTGGTGGTCCTTTAAACTGGATCCATGTACTACAATATCGTCAAGATATGCAGTGCACATTTCCTCAAGGCCCATAAGTACAGATTTCATTGCGCGTGTGAACGTAGCTGGAGCTGAGCTCAGCCCGAAGGGCATGCGTAAAAATTCATATAGTGACCGGATTTCGTAGAAAAAGCTGTTTTATGTGTGTCAGCCGGGTCTATATGTATTTGATGATAACCGGACGCCAAATCTAATGTACTGAAATATTTGGATGATCCTAGAGATTCTAATATTTCTAGTAAATTTGGTAGGACGTAAGCTTCGTTCTCGGTTACTTCGTTAAGTTTTCTGAAATCTACGCATACTCGTAATTTGGGTTTCCCTGTCGGATCTAAATTTTTCTTCTTCACTACTACTAGTGGAAAATTAAAAGGTGATTTAGAATCGCGTATAATATTGTTATTTTTCATTTCTTTAATTTGTTTTTCGATTTCGTCTTGGTACGCCCAAGGTAAACGATATGGTCGTATATTAATGGGTTTCGTGCAACGCGGCGTGTTTATAGTGTGTGTCACGATTTCCGTGGCGCTTAAATAGTCGCCCGGAAGGTAAAACAGGTCCGCGTAATTACAGCATAGTTCAAGGATACTTTCGCTTTCCTCTTTATTTAAATCGTCGGTCTTAATTTCGCGTTTGATCTGTGTTATACGATCGGTTTTTTTTTCATCTACGAACGATGCAGTTAATACATTTTCGGTATACGGCTCCCACTCGATATGTTGCGTGGTAAGCTCGTCTATTACAAAAGGTTCTTCCGAAATATTTATTACGTTACTAATAATGTTGTTTTTATTGACCGGACTTATGCTGTTCGCGATTATCACGTTTTCGTTTACGTCTTGTTTTTTAATAGTAATATTCTCGTGACTTATATTTTCGTCGTTTTTTATAAGTAGTACACAATTGCTACGCGGCGGTAGTATAATTTCCTTGAAACCAGTTTTTTCGGGTATCGTTAATAAATTTCGGCTATAGTCCATTATGACTTTATTTTGTTTCAAAAAGTTACGCCCGATGATGCCTGACTCGTTTATTGGGAAATCGCCAAAAACGACGTCGAATTTAATAAGCACCTCTACATCGTTAATTTCCATACTGGTTAGAATTGTGCCTACGGTGAATATCGGAATTTCGTTAATGCCTTTAATTGTGCGTTTCGCGGATTCGTTTACCACGACGTGTCCCTCTAACGCGGTTATTTTAATAAGGTTCATTTCCGCGCCGGAATCAACTAATAATTTAATTTTATGAGGTTTAAAATTATCCGATGCACATATTATATGTTCCTCTTCGAAATTAGCTACAACTCTTACATGATTTTGGTTGATTTCGTTTACTGTACGACTGGTACTAGGAATTTCACTTTCCTTGTTACTCGTTTTTTTACTCTCGTTATAAATACGCTTCCTTCAATCTTTTATATTGTGGTTTGTTTTTTTCCAGTACGAGCAGAATCTAACTTGACCTTGGTATTCGTGTTTTACTACACTGGTTTTATCGTCACGACTGCTAACGGGATTTCTAAAATTTGTGCTGTATGAGGTACCGGCATTACTGCGGCACTCGTTTGCATAGTGACCCATTTTGCTGCATTTATTGCACTTAATATTTTTTTTATTCGCGTTATTTTTCCCGTAAGTTTTTTCTGAATTAAAACGTCTATTAATGTGTTGGAGGTCTTGTTCCTCCTCAATAGCGATAGTAATGGCTTGCTCGAGAGATGATACAGCGCGTGCTCGTAAAAATGACCTAATTGCTGGTTTCGCCCCGTTAACAAATGCAGTAAGTGCCAATGCTTTATGCGATGAAGCTACAGCTGCGGCTGCTGCTGGTTCTAGTCCTAATGTTAACGCTCCTACCAATTCGTGATAACATTTTTCGGTTCGACCGGCAAAACTACGTACGTCCTCGTCGGATCGTTGTCGACTATTACTAAGTTGCGATTGCAAGTAATTAATCGAATGCGGTGCCCCAAAAACGTTTCTAAGGTGGTTTTTAAGCTCTGACCAGTTTTCAAATTTTCGGTAACGAGTGGCCTGGTATGCGTCTCCCTTTAATTTAGATAATATATTGTGAAATACTACGGTTACAAGATTTTCATGGATATTTTCCATTACATAATTACATTCGGTTATATATGAGGCTAGTTCTACCTCGGAACCCCCGCTAAAGTTAGGTATGCCGCGCAAGGCGGAGTCAATTCCTAATGTTACGCTCATGACTGTCGTTTGTAAAGTTTGCGGGTTATATTTAACTACTGCCCAACACCTTGGACTCTCAGACATATACTATATAATTGTTTAAAATGACAACTTACAGTGCAAAATTCATTGTATTCTTGTCTGGTCCTAACTGCTTGCGTGCTGACGGCTCTGTGGACTCGTCGTTGATGCTCCGCTTGGCTAGTTGAGTGAAGTTGGAATGTTGATTGAAGTTGATGGCTTGGCTCGGCTTGCTTCCTTCCTAGGTAACAGCAACGTGAATAAACTCTAGGTCCGCTGATGTACTCGACTCCAGGTTGGTTGCTGGAATTCTTCCTTCAGGTGACCCCACACCTGACACCAAAAACGTGTAGTGATCCCTCACTAACGCTTATATTTTGAGTTTGTCGACGTTGATGATTGAGTAGGAGAAAAGGTTGCAGAGTTACAAGTTACAACGTTATAATTTAAGTAATTTATTTTAAAGTTAATAATAATATAATGGTATTACATTTGAATATAGAAATTTGAGGACAGAGCGATAAGCGTCTGCCCGAGAGATTAGTGGTTAATACTAAGTACTTACAAGTATGTACGTCGTACTAGCACTGAGCTAATTCTAATTTAGATACAGACGGAGACTCGTATATATACAAAGTCTCCCTAGGTTATTAGGTACACGGTAGAGACTCGGAGGTGGATCAAAGGAATACCGGCGGTACGCAAGGTACCGGCGTAAATGTTAAAAGTTGTCGAATAAACCTTGAGTTGTGAACTGGTTTATTCGGCAATATGTATTATTAGAAATCGTTATGCGATTTTTAAATATGTAATAAATCCTCAGGGCGTGGTATAGTCGTTGATCAATATATCATATAGTGCAAAGTCCTTATGATGTATAATTATAGGAAAGCGACTCTGTCGGTTTACTACACGGCTTAAGAGTCATAGAATTGACTCGGGTTTCCATCTGAGTAGGTGGCTAGGTTGGTTAGGCGTTAGGATAGGTGACCCGAGGGTCGTGGGTTCGAAACCGTCGCCCAGGATTTTCGATGATTTGCGGCGGCCGTGATAAATTGATTTTTTTTCGTCATTTCGCTATCACTTCCATCTTATCATTTTTTTGTTCCGATTTTTTTCAAAATTCGAGTTTTAAGGCCTCTACTGACTTCGGACCTCCCCGTTGAAGACTTATTCGCGTTCCCTGTCAAATGATTTAGCAGGGCGGACAGTGTCTTTATTACTATACATGGGCGTGAACATAATATGCGACGAAGAGTTCGATTTCTTTTCAAAAATTCGAGTTTTAGCTCCTTTTGGTCGTATTACCCTCCCCGTTTGAATCTTATTCGCGTTCCCCGCTAAATTTATAGCCAGTGCGCTTCCCTACTTTTTCACAGACGAGTCCCTTATACGGAAATGAAAATATGCGACAAAAAGTTCGATTTTTTCATACACACTTATATACACATAATACATAAGTCATAACACAGTGATGCACCATAATAATTATGCAATTATAATTACTAAATAATTTAAAACATCATAAATATCATATGACATTAAATAAATTGGTAGGTAGGTACATAATATATTATATACAGTCATACAATATAACAGCAAAATATTATGATAGTAGGTACTTACGAAGATAAGTGCCAAAAAATTATATAGTGTATTCATTTATACATACCTACGTTTAATAGGATAGTATTACATTTCAATAAATTTTGTTATTCACCAATATAATTATCTATTTGTTAATTTGATTTAATTCTCATAATTAAATAAATATACATGGTAGGTATATTTTAGAAAATATCCAATCAGAAAATTAGATTTTTTCGACTTATTAGTTATTTGTTATAACCGCGAAAACATAACAATGATTACATTGATTACAATGAAGCCTAACATAAAACACCTGATAACTGTTCTCTATAATTATAAAAAATACAATTTTGTTACCTCCTGTATGCTTTATCAGATTTGAACGGCCGTTTCGAGCACTTTTCGCTGTAGGCGGATTGTCCGTTCGGGAATCGACTTTCACCCGAGATGACTGATAGGCGATAGCTAGACACTCAAACTCAGAACCCGAATTTCCGATTTCAACACACACACTCCAGAACCGGACATACACGCCCGGTGCATGGTCTACGATCCGACGTAGTCGGATTGTCTACCTGACTAGCTACTTACATACGAGCGACTTACACCCCCACTGCATCCGACACTCGGGAATCGACTTTCACCCGAGATGACTGTTAGCTAGATACTCAAACTCAGAATCCGAATTTCCGATTTCAACACACATACGAGAACCGGACATACACGCCCGGTGCATGGTCTGCGATCCGACGTAGTCGGATTGCCTACCTGACTAGCTACTTGCATACGAGCGACTTACGTATACCCCCACTGCATCCGACACTCGGGAATTGACTTTCACCCGAGATGACTGATAGCTAGACACTCAAACCCAGAATCCAAATTTCCGATTTCAACACACACACTACAGAACCAGGCATACACGCCCGGTGCATGGTCTGCGATCCGACGTAGTCGGATTGCCTACCTGACTAGCTACTTGCATACGAGCGACTTACACCCCCACTGCATCCGACACTCGGGAATCGACTTTCACCCGAGATGACTGATAGCTAGACACTCAAACAAAGAATCCGAATTTCCGATTTCAACACACACACTCCAGAACCAGGCATACACGCCCGGTGCATGGTCTGCGATCCGACGTAGTCGGATTGCCTACCTGGCCGGCTGTGTCGTACGATCGACTTGAATCGCGGTGACTTACGACTAGACACTCTTCCGAGTTCAAAAATTACCGCTTAACCAGTGCTGCCAACACGACAAAACACAATACCCGACGACCCCCCCCCCTTCACGCCGCAGGCCAGATCAAAAAACCCAGCATCGCCGACAAAGATGCACCACCACCCACACAGTCTTTCCGCCGTAGGCGGGATGACAAACACCGGAATCTAGTCTCTTATATTATAAAACGAGGTTAGTCCCCAGTTTTGTCCGACAGGCGCGACGCAGCAAATAAGGAACGCCAATCAGAAAATTTCGTCGCCCGGCACCGCGTTATCACTTCTTTTCTTATCATTCCGCCGATTTTTGAAATTTTCGAACATTTACTCTTTTCACACGATTTCGATCGTTTTCTATCGTTTTTCGCCCTTTTTTATACTCGATTCGCATGTCTCGCGATCTCTCGAAGCCGCCGGTGGGCGGTTTATATCCGTGCGCCGTCCGTTGCCGTCGCAATGTCGATCGCAAAATACGCTCCCGGCCGGACTTTTTTGCCGATTTTTTTCGTTTTCTCCGACAGTTTCGTCTTTTTGCACGCCGTTCGTGCCCGAATCGTGTAGTTGACGTCTTTCTAAAGCCGTATATATACGCTTTTCTTACGAAATCGGTAGGTTCGCTTCGCAATCGCGTTTAGAAATTACGACCGACCGTACGCGTATATATACAATATACATGTATATACGTGTATAATTTAATTTTTGCCTATGATTTAATAATTATTAACGGAAAACGCTTTTCACGTGCCCCGTTAAATATATATATGGGAGATGCGCGTATTACAAGCGAATTGTATGCGATTACATCGATGTACATCGAATATGTCGGCTTACGTCGCTCCGTAGACGCACGGCTTAAGTGTTGATGTTTTGACCGTATTTCACATCTCAAATTGTGTCCGAGTAGGTTAGGCATTAGGTAGTAAACACGTAGGTACCGGGTTCGAATCCGCTGAACGCTCTCAGGGCGTCGTTGCCATTAGTTCCATATGGTTTACATGGCCGCCCGAATTCCGGTTTTTTTTGCATTTTTTTTTCCGTAATTTTACAAATTTCGGATCTTTTATTATTATTATTATTATTATTTTAACTTTACTTTGTGTATAAAAATTACAATATTTCTACTACGTTAATTTTTTTTTAAATTAATCTACCATATATCATTTTTTATGTATTATAATATAATATGTATTTACGTGGGTAAACATGTTTTTTTTCGATTTTCTTAGGTTATTTTACAAATTATAGTTACTGGTTTTTTAAAATTTTAATAATATTACTTTCCTGTGTGAATATTTTTACTACTAAATTTTTATACCATTATATTATGTCATGTACCTTCATCGTTGTATTTTAACTATTGTATTTTTACCTAATTAATCGTTTATTTAAAAGTATAATGTCATGTACATAATTGTAATTTAACTGTTGAATTGCTTATATAACAAATAATTTGTAATTTAACTACTAAATTGTTCATTTAACAAAAAATATAATGTCACGTACCTACATATTGTAATTTAAGTATTGCATTTTTTAATAATTACATGTCTGTATGTAAGCAAATATATTATAATGTGTATTATTGTGATTTAACTATTCAATTGTTTATATAGAACAAATATAATGTTATGTACGTTCATCATTGTAACTTGACTATTGCATTTTTAACTAATTATTCTAAACACGGTTTTATATATTCATTACGGTTTTACAATCACTGTCAATTCATTTGTTTCTACAAAATATATCTTATCATTGTAGGTACTACTATTTCAACTATGTAACCAGGGCCGGATCTAGGGGGGAAGTCGGGGATTTATCTCCGGGCGTATAATTTTCGTGGGCGTATTTTTAAGGTTTTAAATATTTTGTAAATTGAAAATTGAAAATGGACTTTAAAACAAAAGTCAAAACTAAGTACAAAATAATATTTCACAGGAAATGTCTAATATTGGGTATGGGAATAAAATAAAATAATTTTATTTTTAATCGAGATTAGTAATAACTAATAACTAATAACATTGATTTAAAAATTAAAAGGACAAATATGAAAAAGGTAAAAAATAGATAAAAATATAAAATAAATCAAACCCGTCCGCAATTTACTGTCAGCGGGAGTGTACATAGTACATGCCTTAGTCTATCATAAATAGATTAATGTACTCTCCAATTAGTGACATAATAAAGTATGGTAAATTACCTCATTTTCTTGCATATAATATAATATTATGTAGATAGTCGTTTCAAACCTTAATCTTAAAAATCGCACTGTTAATTGTAATTCATTGTTATGTGATTTTAAATTAACAACTATACCTATATTTTTTCCAAATAGGTAGGTACTGAATAAAATTATGTACTACATAAAATGTTACTTAGGTACTAATAATTTAATTGTTTTCAGATTATTTATTAAATTACATGTTTGTACCCAGGCTTATAAAAGTCTTTGTATTTAACAATTAATGTCTTTTTATAAACTGAACTTTTTTATAAATATCACCATGGCCACTAGATAAATGAAACAGAACACAAAATGGAATATAATTTGTCATTTGTGTTTGCTTTTTAAATGGGTACAAGTATACAACTATTAATTTACTTGATAAACTTGATACTACAAAAGTACAACATAATTAAATAATTAAAACAAAAATATTATCCTATTGATTGTAGCCCAAGACAGATTGAATATTATGTTTTACATATTATATTAAAATAATTTAAAAGGAAATTTATATTCTATTTGGTTCGTTTTTTTTTTTTTTATTATAAACTGTGTTTTTTGTCTAAATTATTTTTATAGTTCAAGATGTCAAACAGACAACCAGGTCCTTATTATTCTGGAAATTTTTAAAATGTAGAATGTAGAATGTTGTTATTTTAGTATATAGGTATCTACATTCAATCCGTAAGTGATTATCCATGATAAATATTTCTTTGTCGTGTTATAATCATTATATTACAATTTTCAGTACATAATTACATTTTTGTTTCATTGTATTTATTCCGTACCTAGGTACATATTATTAAGTTTTGATTGTAACAAATATTAAAAATGAAAATGTATAATATTGATAGGTATGTTGTAAATTAAATATTGTTCTTTTACATAAAGCATCCTATATTAAAAGTAAGCAATGAATACCTACCTAATTTAGATTTGTTAATAAATAATTCATACATGTTATTACTATCAATATTATTTATTCTAAACCTGGAACTTAGAAATATTGACCACAGAATACAGATTTTAGCTTTAAATACACCATTAAGAAGTGCTTCTAAAACTATATTACGTGAATAGTTTAAAATTTAAAATGTTTCATTTTCAAGTTAAAATCGTTCAAATTATTTGTGGTAAATAAATGATTGGTCCTGCAGTACATTTGGAAAGGTTTTGTAAATGTTGGTCCTCAGTTCCTCGCAGTACTGTGAGTGTGCTTGATTTTTCGTAAAAAAAAAAATACTAATTCTGGTCATCTCCCTGAGATGGGCGTATTTTTTTAATTTTCCCCGGGTGTTAAAAAGCTATGATCCGGCGCTGTATGTAACTAACACCCGACTTTCTGTTTAAAATATTGTTTACCTACTGTTTTTGATTCAATATATTATACATACCATACTAAATCAAACTGTTCAATTACGCACACAATTTGCTAAAATAAATAAATAATTTTAATAGTATCAATGACATACTGCAAGTTAGTTTAAGTTAAATTATAATTTTATTAAAAACGATGTAATAGATAGGTATGTATACTAAACATATTATATTTTTTAACAAAACAACAAAAATGGCAATGTACCATATTCAAATGGATTTTAATATTGACATCCCTATGATTAATTTTGTTAATTAAATGCAGTAAATAGCCTTGATCTGATCATAACAATGATCGTATATTTATTTTCTTGAAATTAATTAGGTACATTAAGACAGTGTAATTTATTAGTACACCTAATTGTGTTTATAATATGTTTTTATCATTTATCATACAATAAACACACATTTATATATATTATACTTTGGGATTTTCTATTTTTTGTAAATTAATGAACTTCATAAATATCGACTTAATAATCGAATTATCGACGTACACTTTTTTAATTACAAAAAGGGCTGGTGCCCTATGGATCATAATTACACGTTGAACAAAGTGCGCTGATAGTTTAGAAAATCGATTAGGTGTATGGTTTTTTTTGACTTCAAACTTTTGGACAGACCCAAAAGCCACAAAAAAAGAGATGTAAAATATTATGCGTACTTACACCGTTGATGACTGATAGCTAGACACTCAAACTTTTAAACATTCCCGCCAATGCGCCAAGCATTATTTCAATCTTAAAATCATATCACTAAACGCGTTATCATAAACCCTATCCCTTAGAACAATTATCCAACATTCGATTTACAACAGACACGAACAATACTTCCAAAATCGATGACCCCACATTCAGCGAGTCTCATATAGGTCAAATAGAATCTATATTTTTGATTATTCACTTATCTACGCAACTAACGGGGTCCGCAATCCACCGTAGGTGGAGTGCATACCTGATGATATACGCTTCGCATATTGCTTACCTATGTGATTTGATGACTGATAGCTAGACAATCAAATACACATGTCGACTCTACACTTTTTAACAATTTCAACAACCAAAAGCAGCTGACAAACGCATAGAGATCCTGGAGATCGTATCCATTTACAAT
Source organism: Macrosiphum euphorbiae (assembly GCA_949089665.1). Taxonomy (NCBI): domain Eukaryota; kingdom Metazoa; phylum Arthropoda; class Insecta; order Hemiptera; family Aphididae; genus Macrosiphum; species Macrosiphum euphorbiae. The sequence goes on from CARXXK010000002.1 coordinate 27,615,462, forward strand.
GTTCGTGATGGATTGCTAGACGCTCAAACTTGTAACATTCCCGCCAAAGCGCCAAGCCTTATCTCTAATCCTTATCACTACTCCTTATCACAAATCCTAAACTTTCGTCTTACAACATTTGAGACTTTTATAATTCCAACGACGTTGTCTCCAAAATCGGTACACACTCTCAGCGAGTTCCACGGGCCCCGAGTTTCACTTAGAGCTAGTCTTATACTATAAAACGTGAACCCGAGGGCGCAGCTTGTGGAGTAAATCCGAACTGCTATAGACGAAAATGGAGCGAAAACGCGGCGGCGGAGCGTTATCACTCCTCCTTATCGCTTTTCGCGGTTTCGACCTGTTTACACGATTTTTTTTCAAACTTTTCGAGTTTTACCCACCTCCGGGGCCTCGGGGGGCACCGTTCGGACCTTATTCGCCTTCCCCGCTAGATTTATAGTCGGCCCGCGGCCCTACTTTTTTCCCGGCGGGCCCCCCGCGGCGGATATCGCGTGCGAACCGAGCGCCAACGTCGCGCGCGTTTTTTGCATTTTTTTTCGAAAAATCGAGTTTTAGGCGTTTTGGGGCGTATCGACCTCCCCGTTTGCATCTTATTCGCGTTCCCCGCTAAATTTAACGTCGAAACGTGGCCCTACTTTTTCAAAAACGAGTGCCCCGGCGGACGTATCGATCGCCGAGGGCGCCGCGTCGTCGCCGTTTCGACGGTTTTCTCGACTTTTTCGACTAGAGTCGCGTGTAGCAACTCTACGAGACGTCCGACCTCCCCGCCGGCGACGTATTCGAGTTCCACGCTAAATTTATAGCCGGCGAGGGTACCTACTTTTTCAAAAACGAGTCCCGGGGAGGAGCGACGTCGCTTAAACGAGAGTAGGTACCGATGGGGTATCGAGTAGGTACCGCTATATACAGGCATAAATACGTGCGTCTCGAGGTTCGATTTTTTTCGCAAAGCTCGGGTATTATACGTCCGAGGGCGGCGGAGCCGGTCGTCCGCTCGCCGACGCTGTCGGATCGCCCGCTCAAACGCCCTTTGACGGCCGTCCAAACGGCGTTCGCCTTTCGCGATCACGGCGACGCGGCTTAAGAGTCATAGAATTGACTCGGATTTTCATCTGAGTAGGTGGCTAGGTTGGTTAGGCGTTAGGATAGGTGACTCGAGGGTCGTGGGTTCGAACCCGGCCCTTCGGATTTTCGATAATTTGCGCCATCCGTGATAATTTGAAAGTTTTTTTTTCGAGTTTTTTTTTTTTCGTCACATTTATCATTTTTAACGAAAGTGTTAATTTTTTTTTTAAATTTGCATTATTACATTATATATATTATTATTATTCGTTTGACGATATTTATTGGGCAAAAAAATTATTATAATTAACATTTACCGACGCACCTGCATGTTTTTTTTAAATTTGCATTATTATATTATATATATTATTATTATTCGTTTGACGATATTTATTGGGCAAAAAAATAATTAAAATTAACATTTAATTAATACTTGATTTTACCGACGCACCTACATGTTTCTTTTATTAACACATTATAATAACGTATAACTAACCTACGTGTAATACCTACTTGATATATTACAGTTTTTACGTGATTCCGATTTGGTTAAATACTGCTACAGATTATAAATACTATATTAAAAAATAGTACGACTATATTTGCCGTTTATTTCGAAAATTCGAGTCCCGGGGTGGAGTAGTGTGTCGGAAACGAGAGTAGGTACCGTGTAGGTATCGCTATATACAGGCATATATACATGCGCCTCGAGGTTCGATTTTTTCGCGAATCTCGCGTCTTGAACGTCCGAAGATTGCGGACATGGTGGTCCGCTCAAACGCCCTTAAGAGTCATAGATTTGGCTCCTAATTTCATCTCGGTAGGTGGCTAGGTAGGTTAGGCGTTAAAACGGGTGATTCGACGGTCGTGGTTTCGAACGCCGGCGGGCCCGTGTTAAATCGAATTTCTTTTTTTTGCGTTTTTTTTTTCGTCACATTTATCATTTTTAACGAAAGTGTTAATTTTTTTTTTTAATTTGCATTATTATATTATATATATTATTATTATTCGTTTGACGATATTTATTGGGCAAAAAAATTATTATAATTAACATTTACCGACGCACCTACATGTTTCTTTTAATAATACATTATAATATAACTAACCTACGTGTAGTACCTACTTGATATATTACAGTTTTTACGTGATTCCGATTTGGTTAAATACTGCTACAGATTATAAATACTATATTAAAAAATAGTACGAATGTAATATGACTGCTTCATTTGCCGTTTTTTTCGAAAATTCGAGTCCCGGGGTGGAGTAGTGTGTCGGAAACGAGAGTATGTATAGTGTATTCATTTATAGATACCTACGTTTAATAGGATAGTATTACATTTCAATAAAATTTGTTATTCACCAATATAATTATATATTTGTTAATTTGACTTAATTCTCATAATTAAATAAATATACATGGTAGGTATATTTTAGAAAATATCCAATCAGAAAATTAGATTTTGTCGGCTTATTTGTTATAACCGCGAAAACATAACAATGATAACATTGATTACAGTGAAGCCTAACATAAAACACCTGATAACTGTTCTCTATAATTATCAACAAATACAATTTTATTACCTCCTGTATACTTTTTCATATTTGAACGGCCGTTTCGAGCACTTTTCGCTGTAGGCGGATTGTCCGTTCGGGAATCGGATTTCACCCGAGATGACTGATAACTAGACACTCAAACTCAGAATCCAAATTTCCGATTTCAAAACACACACTCCAGAACCGGACATACACGAACGGTGCATGGTCTGCGATCCGACGTAGTCGGATTGCCTACCTGACTAGCTACTTGCATACGAGCGACTTACACCCCCACTGCATCCGATCCGCCGCAGGTGGATTGTCCGTTCGGGAATCGACTTTCACCCGAGATGACTGATAGCTAGACACTCAAACTCAGAATCCGAATTTCCGATTTCAACACACATACGAGAACCGGACACACACGCCCGGTGCATGGTCTGCGATCCGACGTAGTCGGATTGCCTACCTGACTAGCTACTTGCATACGAGCGACTTACACCCCCACTGTATCTGACACTCGGGAATCGACTTTCACCCGAGATGACTGATAGCTAGACACTCGAACTCAGAATCCGAATTTCCGATTTCAACACACATACGAGAACCGGACACACACGCCCGGTGCATGGTCTGCGATCCGACGTAGTCGGATTGCCTACCTGACTAGCTACTTGCATACGAGTGACTTACACCCCCACTTCATCCGATCCGCCGCAGGTGGATTGTCCGTTCGGGAATCGACTTTCACCCGAGATGACTGATAGCTAGACACTCGAACTCAGAATCCGAATTTCCGATTTCAACACACATACGAGAACCGGACACACACGCCCGGTGCACGGTCTGCGATCCGACGTAGTCGGATTGCCTACCTGACTAGCTACTTACATACGAGCGACTTACATCCCCACTGCATCTGACACTCGGGAATCGACTTTCACCCGAGATGACTGATAGCTAGATACTCAAACCAAGAATCCGAATTTCCGATTTCAACACACACACTCAAGAACCGGCATACACGAATGGGGCATGGTCTGCGATCCGACGTAGTCGGATTGCCTACCTGGCTGGCTGTGTCTTACGATCGACTTGAATCGCGTGACTTACGACTAGACACTCTTCCGAGTTCAAAAATTACCACTTAACCAGTGCTGCCAACACGACAAAACACAATAACCGACGACCCCCCATTCCCGCCGTAGGCTGGATCAAAAAACCCAGCATCGCCGACAAAGATGCACCACCGCCCACACAGTCTTTCCGCCGTAGGCGGGATGACAAACACCGGAATCTAGTCTTATATAATAAAACGCTAATAACGCGTATAAGATCCGCGGGGAGCGCTCACGGCACTCCGCGTTTCTTCCATGACGACCAATCACAATACTTCCCGCGCGTTCGCTATAAATTCCGCTCGCTTATCTCCCATTTCCTTATCGACGAATATTTTCGAACATTATTATTATTATTATTAAAATAACCCGGTTTTTCAATTTTTTGACTTGATAATAACGTCTTATAAATCGATTACCCCGCGACCGTCCCCCCGACCAATTAAACGAGTAATTATTTTTGACCAAGTATAACTTAGCCGGTATTCGACTTAGAGACCCCGTACCAATGGGCATCTCAATTTTTTAGGCCCCAGATGAATTTTCAACATTAGGGAACCAAAGCCCCCACCCCCCCACATTTTGAGTTGAGTATAACTCGGCCGGAATTCAAGTTAAAGACCTCGGACCAAGGGGGGACCCATTCTTTTTATGAATACTACCGTTTTCCGCATTAGGGAACGGGGGCACCTCCTCCCCCCTTTTTGGATTTTGCTTTTTTGATGGATTTTGGTCCGGGAGAGTACTAACACCCTCCTCGCCAAGGGGAAACTCGGGGTTTTGAGTTTTTGATAGGATTTATTGGGATTTTCTTAAATATTGTTTTTATTGATAAGGAAAGTGATAAGAATTTTATTTTATCGCCGCGAGCACGGCGACGCGGCTTAAGAGTCATACATTTGCCTCCGAATTTCACCTGAGTAGGTGGCTAGGTTGGTTAGGCGTTAGGATAATTGACTCGAGGGTCGTGGGTTCGAACCCGGCCTATGGGATTTTCGATAATTTGCGCCATCCGTGATTATTTGGATGTTTTTTTTTCGAGTTTTTTTTTTCGTCACATTTTTTTTTTTTTTGGCAGAAAAATATTAATATACATTAAAGTAGATATTTTAAATTGTAACTAAATTGTATAATGATACTGTACTATTTTATAAATAATAATAATAATACTTGATTTTACAGTGACCAACGCACCTATATGTTTCTTATATAAATACAATATAATATAACTAACCTACATGTAGTACCTACTTGATATATTACAGTTTTTAGGTTAAATACTGTTTAATACGGTATTAATAAACTAATAGATCTAATAGAAATGATTAAACTCTGGCAGTTAAATAGTACGACTATATGACTGCTCTTTTTGCCGTTTTTTTTGAAAATTATAGTTTTAGCCCCTTTCGGTCATATCACCCTCCCCGTCGACTACTTATTCGCGTTCCCCGCTATATTTATAGCCACAGACGAGTCCCGGGGTGGAGTAGTGTGTCGGAAACGAGAGTAGGTACCGTGTAGGTATCGCTATATACAGGCATATATACGCATGTATATACATGCGCCTCGAGGTTCGATTTTTTTCGCAAATCTCGCGTTTTGAACGTCCGAAGGTGGCGGACACGGTGGTCCGCTCAAACGCCCTTAAGAGTCATAGATTTGACTCCTAATTTCATCTCGGTAGGTGGCTAGGTAGGTTAGGCGTTAAAACGGGTGATTCGACGGTCGTGGTTTCGAACGCCGGCGGGGCCGTGTTAAATCGAATTTCTTTTTTTTGCGTTTTTTTTTCGTCACATTTATCATTTTTAACGAAAGTGTTAATTTTTTTTTTAAATTTGCATTATTATATTATATATATTATTATTATTCGTTTGACGATATTTATTGGGCAAAAAAATTATTATAATTAACATTTACCGACGCACCTACATGTTTTTTTTAAATTTGCATTATTATATTATATATATTATTATTATTCGTTTGACGATATTTATTGGGCAAAAAAATAATTAAAATTAACATTTAATTAATACTTGATTTTACCGACGCACCTACATGTTTCTTTTATTAACACATTATAATAACGTATAACTAACCTACGTGTAGTACCTACTTGATATATTACAGTTTTTACGTGATTCCGATTTGGTTAAATACTGCTACAGATTATAAATACTATATTAAAAAATAGTACGACTGTAATATGACTGCTTCATTTGCCGTTTTTTTCGAAAATTCGAGTCCCGGGGTGGAGTAGTGTGTCGGAAACGAGAGTATGTGTAGTGTATTCATTTATAGATACCTACGTTTAATAGGATAGTAGTACATTTCAATAAAATTTGTTATTCACCAATATAATTATCTATTTGTTAATTTGACTTAATTCTCATAATTAAATAAATATACATGGAAGGTATATTTTAGAAAATATCCAATCAGAAAATTAGATTTTGTCGACTTATTTGTTATAACCGCGAAAACATAACAATGATTACATTGATTACAGTGAAGCCTAACATAAAACACCTGATAACTGTTCTCTATAATTATCAACAAATACAATTTTATTACCTCCTGTATACTTTTTCATATTTGAACGGCCGTTTCGAGCACTTTTCGCTGTAGGCGGATTGTCCGTTCGGGAATCGGATTTCACCCGAGATGACTGATAGCTAGACACTCAAACTCAGAATCCGAATTTCCGATTTCAACACACATACGAGAACCGGACACACACGCCCGGTGCATGGTCTGCGATCCGACGTAGTCGGATTGCCTACCTGACTAGCTACTTGCATACGAGCGACTTACACCCCCACTGCATCTGACACTCGGGAATCGACTTTCACCCGAGATGACTGATAGCTAGATACTCAAACTCAGAATCCGAATTTCCGATTTCAACACACATACGAGAACCGGACATACACGCCCGGTGCATGGTCTGCGATCTGACGTAGTCGGATTGCCTACCTGACTAGCTACTTGCATACGAGCGACTTACACCCCCAGTGTCCCCCACTGCATCCGACACTCGGGAATCGACTTTTACCCGAGATTACTGATAGCTAGACACTCAAACCCAGAATCCGAATTTCCGATTTCAACACACACACTCAAGAACCGGCATACACGAATGGGGCATGGTCTGCGATCCGACGTAGTCGGATTGCCTACCTGGCTGGCTGTGTCTTACGATCGACTTGAATCGCGTGACTTACGACTAGACACTCTTCCGAGTTCAAAAATTACCGCTTAAAAAGTGCTGCCAACACGACAAAACATAATACCCGACGACCCCCTTCCCCCCGCAGGCTGGATCAAAAAACCCAGCATAGCCGACAAAGATGCACCACCGCCCACACAGTCTTTCCGCCGTAGGCGGGATGACAAACACCGGAATCTAGTACGGTTTATAAACTTTTAGAAGTCTTTGGCTTGGACATAAATAACTGCATGGGTAGTTCAACGGATGGCACTTCAAATATGAGAGGCGAATATATTCTCTGCATGGTTGGAAAAAAAAATACCTGAACATATACACGTATGGTGTCACGAACATGTGCTTAATTTGGTTATGTCTGAAATGCATAGAAAGTGTATCGTTTTTTGGTTTATTGAATGCCATAGCTGTTTTTATTCCTGAATCTTACTTATGAATGAATAAGTGGAAGACAACGATTAATTTTAAATTTATATCAGTGATTGGCGAAACAAGATGGTGGGCTAAAGATCGTTGTGTTAGTAAAATATTTGGTTCATATAACTAGGACTGCAATGCGGTTAGCTGATTGCAAGAAAGTGAGCTGAGCGAGTTAAACACAACAAAGCTAATTGAACTTGTTTTTTGAATGACATAGATTTGATGGATTCTGATAACTGAAAAGGTACAAATTAAGATGACACTATCGTTGGGACTTGCTTTTGTTCGAGGAAGCGTTTTTACTCTCAAACATTTATATTTAATACATTTTTCTTAACTATTACAAATGAAAAACCAAACTAACAAATTATAACCACGGAAGAACAACATTGTTTTTAGTATAATAATCAATTATGATAAACCCAGAGCAAACTCAGAAGATCAAATATCAACCACGGCTTTATCAACTGTAATTCCTTGACTTTTGTGGACGGTTATAGCGAATGCCAATTGTAAAGGAAGTTGTTTCCGTGTACATGTAGTGCTACCTTTTTTGAAACTGACTGTTACTGGGACGATTGGAACCAAATTGCTGTAGAGTGTTGGACCTTGATATTCATCAAATTTTACCAATACACATAAAGGCTGTTCATCTAGATGAGTGTCTTTATTTTCTGGCTTATATATGATATCGTAAACAGTGCCAAGTGAACCATTGCACAAACCTTGCGATGTTCATAAGTTTTGTTTAAGCATCACACGACATCCTCTTGAGAGTTAAAACAATTTTTTAGACCTTGCGCATCGTCGGTGGAGCTTCGCGAAGAAGTTTTGTTGTTGTTCATGGATTAAATTGAAGTTACAGGAGAGTTTAGCTATCGTAGCATTGTTTCATTTAAAATATCAACTTCTGTTTTCTTAGAAAATATTCGTAGAGCGTTTTTGAATGTTTCGGTTTGACCTATGTTAATCACTGCAAAGCGATTCTTGAGTACTTCGTAATCAAACTGTTCCAAAGATCCTAGAGCCATTCGTTGTAACGTTTCTCTAAACTGTTGTTGTGAATCGCCTGTTTGTCGCATAATTTCCGTTAACTCGAATACCTTTGTAAACTGCTCGAATAAAACACGGCCATATACAGATGTAATTGATGTATTGGAAGGCGCCAATAATGATCGATCTAAGACTGGAGGCAACTGGTTGAAATCGCCTAGTAGATATAATATCGTTCCACCAAAGGCTGACTCTTGTTTTTCCGGAAATGCTTGACGAAGTCGTTTGTCGATGTTAACCAGCACACGAACTCCTACCATGGACATTTCATCGATAACACAGACTCTGATATTACGCGTTGTTTCTTGAAAATTACGCTCGGATTCGCCATTCAATTCATTTAGTAAACCACGCGTTGAATTGAAACGTACAGCTGAATGAATTGTTTGACCATTGATATTGTTGGATGCAACACCGGTCGGTGCCATAAGTAAAACGCTACCTTAATCATGGCGTTGTAGTTATCTCTTCTTCTATTCGTTGTTTGTCGGCTTATATTTGATGCTTTTCTTAATCGAGGCATGTTTCAAGTATATTTGTTGTGAAATTATTGATTTATGCCGGATCTATGTTTCTATGGAAACAAAATTATGGTATCGAAATTAGTTTAAATTTAGTTTTTCGGTGATTATGCCTCGATGGTAGGTCGGACATCGATCAAAACCACTTATTGGCACTCAGCGATGTCCACACTATCATCGTGCCAAGTTTGGTTCAGATCGGTTAATTCGTTGCAAAGAAGTATGCCGTTTAGTAAACCCTAAAGGTAATCCTAAAGATTCTCTATTTGTGGATATTATTCAGACTTTACATGAAATTTATATTACGGATACATTTGTTCCGAATGTAAGATTTAAAGCTAAAACATATATAGATGCTCTCCTAAAATATGAAACTATAGTGATGAGTCAAATTTATCTTCAAATATTTGCATCTACAACTGCATTATCATTATATCTACAAACAAATGGTATGGATATTTTCAGAGCATACAAAATGGTGAAACACATAATCAATACTCTTGAAAATCAGTCGAGAAACTTTGAACTAGTTATATGTGCATCAGATCAATTTGTTTGTTGGGCTAATGAAATATTTTCAAGTCGTGAATTAGACTACTGCATACCTATGAGCTTTTCACAGTCAAGGATTTCTAAAAAGAAAACAATGACTGGAGAAAAAATTGCTGACGACCCAATACAAAATGAAAAATTTATATATTGTGTAAATGTGTATAATGTTATATATGAATAAGCAGTTAATAGTCTTAAACAATGATTTTCGGAACATGGAAAGCTGTTCAAATCAATGTCGATTTTAGAACCTTCAGGATTTAAAGATATTAAAAATTATGATCATCTTCAAATTTCCAAACATTTAATGTACCTAGTCGATATGTTGAAAAAATTTGATGAAGACATCACGGTTGGAACTTTGGCTGATGAACTTTTTGATTTTGCTGGAAAATGGCCAAGGATCAAGCATATCAATAATCAAGGCTGGGCAAGTTAACTATTTTTTTTTTAACTCGTTAAGTTAAGTTAATTTGGAAAAATGTAAGTTAAGTTTAAAGTTAAAAGTCACTTTCCTTATTTATTTAACTCGTTAAAGTTACAAGTTAGTTGGAAAAAAAAGTAACTTAGCTTAGTTAAGAATAAGTTACTTTTTTTTTTCTTATACAACATATAATTACACCATTTACACCTCATGTTGAATATTTACAAATAACAAAATATTATAATGTAGGTCTTTATATCTTAAAAAAATGTATTTTGCTGTAGGTACTTATAAATTATGAAATCCAACAAAATAATTAAATTATTTGTATATACCTATTTTATTTTTTACCTAAAAGTTTTCCAAAGTGATGGTAAAACTTTTAAATTTTACTTTGTTATTACCAACGAAGTATTAATAAATAATAATCAAATTAATTTTAAATGTATATTGTATAGTATTAAATATTATTCAATTAACAGTTAATAAAATAACTACTTGTCTAAATACAAACATTTATAAAATTAATTTTAATTATTATTACTTATTAGTAAGAATGATATATTTAATTAAAGATAAGCGATTATTTTATTTTACCATAGTTTTCGTAGACAGCATATTATGATAACAGCAGTATCAAAAATAAAATAACATGGACATTTATTAAGCTTATAATATGTATTCATACATTAACATTCATGAAATATGGCTAAATAAACAACATACATCTACCCCCCACCTCCTGTCACGGGAGTACCCGTAAGCATATAGAGCCACCGGATTTGGATTCTTGAGACGGATCTGGTGCTCTATCCCCCGAGTTCTGCCTACCTCTCCTAAGAAAACCTCCGGATATTGGCACAGGACTGCTTTGACCAGCATACCGTACTCTCCTTCGGGTTGTTAAGTTGTTAAGTTGTTAAGTCCACTCCTACGGTGACCGGAGTTATTGGATTTCTCCAACTCACGGAAACACGTCTTTCTTTCCCCAGGTGGATTATGCAACCACTATAGTCCCAAGCTACTTGTTGCTCCACGAAGAAATCATGGCCCAGGAAGACATCTCCAATGAGATCGTCTAACACTGCTGCCCTGAAGCTTACCTCCAGATCCACTAACCGGCCCGAAATTCGGAAAACTCCGTAATTTCTCGGGTCCAACTGTCCTCCATCCGGACAATCTCCGGTGCTTTGGTAAAACTCCGGCCAAACTTCTTTGCCACCCACGGTTTGACGTATGTCCACGCCGCTTGGGAGTCCAGTAGCGCTACTACTGCCCCGAGTGCAAACTCTAGTTCTATGGCCGGTAACGGAACATCCGTTACTGTAGTTTTCCCCGTTGACACCGTTGCAATGGCTGGAGACTCTAACACTCCGGTCCGTAGATCCGAAAAGCGTTCTCTCAACTCGAACTTTGAGTCCGTATCTGAGTTTCTCCTTTTGCACTTTTCCCGTGGATAAGGAATAAACTCCTCGGAAAAATTAACAACTCCTGTGTTAACTCATCTTGTTCCGCATTACTTGAAATGCTGTCCACGACATTTTTATTGGAAAGATCACTCACCTCGGTGAGATTTTCACTTTTGTCCGGAACACTTTCGATCCTTAATGATTTTCCCGACCTGTTGTCCAGCTGGTCGGAACCCGTTTCCATCACTGAACCATTTACCGGGCCATTGTCACGAACTGTGGTTCCTTTACCGGAACGTCGTTTTCAATGGGTTTTCTCGGGTGGCTTCGGCGATTTCTCCGGCGTCTCTCCGGAGGCTCGACGGTTTTTACCGGACTACTCCTCACTCCGGAGGTTTCCTTCGGGTGACCAATGTTTTCCTCCGGAGGAATTACGTTCTTACCAGATTTCACCGGTTCAGAACTCTTTTGGTCCGATTTCTTCGGGCCCTTTCCCGAGTCTCCGGTCCGTAACGCTCCGAAGTACCGTTTCTTCGGGTCAGTTCTTGTAATTTGGTGGTTCCTGTACCAGAACGTTACTCACTGCCTGAGTTGAACTTCGTTGCTTACCACCCTTCGGACGACTCGTGACTTTTTTGCCGGTTACTTCCTGGCCGGCCGGGACCCGGCTGTCCCGCCGGTCTTTTGTCCCGACTCCGACTTTCTTTTCAGAAATGTAGCTTGCCAGTGGTCATGACTACCACATACTCTGCATCCTGCTCCCGAAGATAGTCGTTGCTTCATTCTTCACTTGGGATTTCTCAGCACTCTCAGCTTTTCGTTTATCCAACCATTTTAACTTTGGTGGTACGCTGGTGCTCACTCCCGCCTTATCCGTAAATACGGCCTTGCTACCATCCAGAACATGGGCAATCGCTCGTAATTCGCTGAACGATTTCAGTCGCTGTATACGTGCATGAGTTCTAAATTCATCAAGCATGAGTCCAATCACTGTCATTACCACCGCTTCTTCTGTCAGACCAAGGTTTAACCTCCGATACAACTTTTACTTGTGTAGGACGTACTCCCCCAGTGTTTCGGTCTTGGTCTGAGCGGTACTCAACAATTCTGATTGCAGACTTGACTGCAACTCGTCTCCGTTGAACGTTTCCAATAGTTCGGACCTGAACTCTTGCCATGGTAAGTCTAACGCTCTCATGGTTCCCCACCATGTTCCTGCCTGTGCCTTCAGCTGAGGGGGCAAAACGGTCACCCATCTAGCCTCGTGGATACCAGTTTCTTCAAGTATTGCCTCGGTTTGGAGCAAAAACCGCACTGGGTCTTCCTCTCTCTTACCGGCAAACTCTGGTATCGACGCACGGGCCATATTCAACTCATTTTGAGGAATGAGCAGGCTATCCGAGAAATGCACGCGTTTTACACCGGAAAAACTACTCCGTAACGCTTCATCAGGACTTCTGCCGGAAGTACAAAGATTTATGGCTTCTTAAATTTAAATTGGAAGAAGTCGAAGTAGAGATGAGTTTTTCTTTAGGAATACATAGCAAACATTTAAATGTAATATTATTATTACCATCACTATGCAATGTTTCCTTAAAATATTAATTGTTTAAATGACTCCATTTTGTGCATTTTGATTGCGATGTATCAGTATCCATATTACAATGTATTTTCAATTTTGTTTATAAAAATTAAATATTGAGATCAATACAAATTTATTATAGCAATACAGAACAATAGTGTAATAAAGAATAGTAGATTGTTGACAACGCGGCACACGCTATAGTCGACAGTCGAATGCCCGCTTTTAAATTGTACAGTACCAAGTTTGTCATGTCATTTAAATATAGACTATATATTAAGTATTATTAATATTGGTTCCAGACATCAGCTGATATTTAATAATAAATAATAATCCACCCGGTTATAGACTATAGTAAAGAGAATGGGTCACTCTCTCACTCCGAGCAAAATTATTCTTATCATATCCATGAATGAATATAAAATATATAACAAACAACAAATTTTAATTAAAACTGACAGTTTACAAACTTATAATATGGGATATTGGTTTTGGATAATATATGTTTTTCTTTTCTAAATAATAATCACCCGCATGACACTAATCTTTAATATCTAGACATACTATATAGTATATTCATTATTCTGTGAATAAGGAATAATATAAAATATTATTCTTTATTTCTCATAAGTCGTTTCGTATATTTTGACATTTTGTAAGTTCCATTAAATATTAGCATTGTTTAAATATACAGTAACTATAATATTATAGTATATTTAATCAATGGTAGGCCTCTACTTTTATTTAAATACGTTATTTATAGTGCAGAACACTTCGACAGTCTATAATATTTAGAATATTCGATACCTACATAATAATATTATATAGCACAATAATTAATTTTTAACATAGGTAATATTTATTGTTATTATTATTTTTTTTTTTTTATTACACAAAATGCTATAATAAATCTTTGAGGTTCGTACCTAGAAAGAAAAAAAAATAATTTAACGTAACTATAAAATAAATTAACGCGTTAAGTTGGAAGTTACTTTAAAAATAAAGTAACTCGTTAAGATAGAAGTGACTTCTTCAAAAAAAAGTAACTCGTTAAGTAACTTAGTTAAAAGTAACTTAACTTTAACTTTTTAACTCTTTAATGCCCAGCCTTGTCAATAATATTAATAACCAGGACGCTAACGAAAGAGAAGGTAATATAAATATAGAATCTGATTCCGAGGAAGACGAAGACTTGATAAAAAAAATTCAAATTAAAAATAAGATTGCCCGTCAAGATTGTATAGTTTGCCGTTATAATGTTTTAAAAACATAAAATTTACATACTATGGCTTATTCTTCTTTGTTTATGGCCTATATGAAGTATATCCTAAGAAAGTTGATTTTGCTATTGTTTAAAAATGTTGAGATTGTTATAAAAAAATTGCCTGTTAAAATACAGAAACACGTCTTTTTTGTTTTAACGAAAATCCATACCATATTTCCATAATCGTTAAAAAAGCCCGAGTACAATGACATAAGATACACCATGTATAATGACTTATAAGCGATGAGCACGATGTGCGTGCGGGTACTTTTATTGTTTAAGCTGCGATGTTAAATACGGGTTTGGACGACTAATATATTTTTGTATAGGTATTTAAATACTTTGTTGTACTTACCTATAACTACCGGGAATATACAGTGTGTTCAACGATAAAGGTAACACGGAATATTTTGAACGCATGACCTTGTATGCAATTCGGGTTTTTTGTAATGCGTAAAGGACATAAAATTACATTTATTTTTGATAAATCTTAATTTTTTTTTTTTTAAATTCTGCGCGTGCGCAACAAAATAATTTTTTGTTAAATGGCAACTCCCATTTTTGAGTTCAGATTTGAATTGTGTGCATTTATTCAAGCAACTTTGACCTTTAAAGTTGTGCTCTATCTTCAAAATTGACTGATTGAGAATGAGTCGAAATATAACATTTGTATTTATCGTATTTTTCAATAGTCTACTTTAGTTTTAATATTTATAAGTGATTTCGTATAAAATTTTCTTAAAAATTCAGTGTACTGTCATAAGTACAAGTAATTTACATTACTTCAACAGAAATTTTAACTCAAATTTCTTGTAAATGATTTAATGGTTTAATTATAATAATAATAAGTAAGTAGCAGCGCTGTTTATCAATACGTCTATCTTTTAACCCATATAAATAAGTATTATATTTAAAGGTACTGTACTACCGTATCGTAAATTTCGAGGATGTGTACAAGATGACGTTCAATCTTTTAGTTAGTAAACGTTGCGTAAAATCGATATAGATTTGAAACTCATATAAATAAGTATTATATTTATAGGTACTGTACTAGGTACCGTATCGTAAATTTCGAGGAGGTGTACAAGATGACGTTCAATCCTTTAGTTAGTAAACGTTGCGTAAAATCGATATAGATTTGAAACTCATATAAAATATACATGATAGGCCTACCTATATTTTGAGTAATATCATATTATGTTAAATCTGCAGCAGTATTTGTATCCTACCAAGGTGTATTGATAAGGTTCGTCACTCTGGACCCCTATACATACACACTTTTGATTGAAAATTTTACCACAGTACTATAGATACCTGTCCTATGAAGGCCGATTTTTTCATACTGTTAAATGCAAAATGCCTTTAACCTATGAATTAAAATGTTATTTTTTTTGGAGTTAGCGTCTAATATATATTATAATTTATAATAATTGGAGAATGTAATTATAATTTACATTTGCATTTTTGTTTTAAATATTTTTTATCAAGTAAACATCAATTATAAAATATTATGATGTATAATTTAGTCACTTCTTGGGATATTTGCAACCTAGTTGAAATCTTTAAATTAAAGATTTTCAAGGAAGAAAGAATGAGTTCAACTTTCAAGAGCATAAAACTGTCAAGGCCCCTTAATCAAATCATTAATTATTTTTTCTTAATTATATACAAAAATTACATGTACTATTTCACACAGATAAATTATTAAAATTATAGTAAATTAATGTTTTTAGTACTTATACTTTTTTCTTAAAACCTAAAGAAAATAGTTTAAATAAAATAGCCATGCCAATATATTATAGTCATGCCTCCAGCTTGAGAAGCACTGATATATGATGACCATATAAATCTATCAAGCATTTAGCATATATGTTGCTATCCCCAGGATATCTGTTAATATAATATAATAATATTATATAGGTACAACCAAGTAATTAATGCTTATAAAAAGGTATTAAAAATGTAAGCATTTGAATTTTGGATAGCCCATAGGGCATAGGTAATATTATAAATACTAAATTACTAAAATTATTCCAGTAGATTCCTTGAGAGTACCTGTAGAGTACCTATATTTAATAATTGTTTATAGCACATTTTTTAGCTCATAAATTATAGGTATAAATGTATAATTTATATTTTATTATAATAAAGATTGGCTATATATTAAAATATGTAGTGTTAAAATTATGTACATATCTTAGAGAGGGATTAAGATGGCTCAGAGTGGTCTAAACCCCCTCTGTCCCTCCCTATTTACGCCCACGTAATTATGAATTATTATTTGTTAATTTAACACTCTGAAATCATTATATATGATAATTTAGTGAATTACTAATAGGTAACTAATACATTTTTCATATATTTTTTTGGAATAGGAAATTAAAAAATGACAATATTTAATAATATTAATAATTGTATTTGATAAAAGTAAAGTATTTAAATACATGCATACAAATAATTTAGAACATAGAATGAAATGATTCCTTAAATCATAATATATTTTGAATTTTCTATGGCTTTGGTGTACAAAAGTGTTCGTTTATAGGCCTCTTTAAGACATACAGCGCTCCCGGTGGTGATGACTATCTGTAGTAAAATGTTCAATTAAGTTTTCAAACAAGTGACGACACCTTATCAATACACCTTGTATCCTACATAATTACCAAATTTGAATCAATCAACCAATAAAGTCACCTAAAAACTGTAATATATTAAGTAGGTACTACAAAGTACACATGTAGGTTAGTTATATTGTACTTGGTTATACTTAGTAAATGTGTAGATAATAAAATCGAGTATTAATTAATTATTAATTGTCATTATTTATTAAATAGCTTAATTAGTATAGTATAGTATAGTCATATCATTATACAATTTAACTGCCAGAATTTAATTAAATACATTAAGTTATATTTTGTTTAATCATATAGATAATTTGACTCACCTAAAAACTGTAATATATTAAGTACCCACTACTTTGTATATAATATATCGAGCCCATCAAACGATAAAACCTACATAGGTATATAATTAATATCAAATAGAATTTAGTTAGTTTTATTAGATCTACTAATTTATTAATATTGTATTTATAATCTATACCTAGCAGTATTTCAACCTAACCAAATCAGACTCACCTAAACACTGCAGTAATACATCAAGTACCTAGGTACCTACTTCGTAGTTTATTATACATTTAATATTTTTTTTGTTCAATAAATGTAGATAATAAAAGCAATTATTGCTATCTATGTCAATTAAATATTGTTTTTTATCAATTGTCTATTTATTTAGTTAAAAATCATATAAAAACCTACCTATCGATGAATAATAATATAGGTATATAAATACCGGTATAAGGAAGCCACTGAAAATGTAATATAATAACGCAGTTTATTGAATCAAAAAATCGAACTTTTCGACGCATATATTCATGCCCGTATTTAATAATAACGACACTGTTCACTCTCCTAAATTATTTGACGGGGAGGTCGGCCGGGGTGCATATAAGCATTCTGGGGTCTGTTTCGGCACCAGTGTTCAAATACGCATTCTCATTGGTCGATTTTAAATTCCCGCCAAATTATTACAGACTATAATATGATAATATGATAATCATTACAAATTACAATAGACAGTGCAATTAATAGTATATACCACCTATTGATTATTGCTTTTAATTAATTATATAGTGTTTTATGGTGTATTACTCCATGTGGAAGAATCCATTGTAGAATATTATTAAAACTTTAGCTTAACGTCAAATGGTTTAATATTTAAATATTTATTGGTGATAAAAATTCCTAAATATTTCCAAATATCAACCTGAGCAAGACATTTTAAAATTTTTTTATTTTTTTAAGATTCAGACTATAATATGATAAGACAAATTATAATATATTACCAGCTATAAGAAAGTTGTAAGTACAATAACAAACATTAAAATTCAAAGCTGGACACTAACTTTTTAGAATGCTACTTTTTAGTTAACTATTTAACTTAACTAGTTAGCTTAAATTCATATTAACTTTGTAACTTAACTAGTTGAATTTAATGTGTAAAATAATCTAATCTAACTCGTTAAAAATAATAACTAGTTATTAAATAGTAACTAGTTTTTTTTGTTCATTTATTGAACTTTTCAATTTCTTATATTGTTAAACTTTCTACATTATAATGTCTGGCATTCCAAGGAATTAAGGTTATTACCTACTTGTTTGAAACATTTGATCAAACTATCAGTTGCCAGTTGTTCAATTTAATTTTTAATTTATCACCAATAATTCAAGTAAGTTACTTACCTACCTACTTCATACCTAATTAATTTATGTAATAGGTACATTACATTTGAAAAAAACAGTTTTTTAAATTTAAATTTTAACCTAAAAAAACTTACTTGTACTCTAACTTAAGTTAATATTTTCTCCAAACTAACTTCTAACTAAGGGCCAGTTGTACAGTCTGTGATTAAAGTTAATCACAGTTTAATCGGTCGAATTTGGTAAATTTCAGAAACTAACTTATTTTCTAACTTTGTTACCCTTTATACTAAAGTAACTTAACTATAACTAGTTAACAAAAGTGACTAACTTGTCCAGCTTTGTTAAAATCATTTGAATGTAAATATAATAGCATTGATAATAAAATAAAATACTATCAATGATAATAGGTATAAGGAAATATACATACCTATAGAAATGTATGCATGATAAAATATATTTAGGTACCTACCTACATCCTATTTTTACATTCATAAAATGCCTTCCTTAGTTCAGAGTATAAGTGTACTGTGTACTAAATTTTTACTTACAACGCATAATAAGTAGGTATTTAATTGCATGCCTATATGTACATTGTACCTATACTTGTCTTACCTAAAATAATAATACTTTATTTATTTGATCATAAGTCATAACTAATATTATTGTAATTAATTTTTTAGATAATACAAATGTACTTGTATATTCTATTTTATTGATTTATTCTATAAGGTAAGATCTGAATAGTGATATTATTCTCATTTTATGTTACTTCATAACTCCTAGTGGTATGGTAGTTAATTAGATACCTACCTACCAATTACATGTACCTATGATAATTATATGGGCTATAATTTATAGGCAACTCTTAAATTAAATGATACTTGAATAAATTATTTTTTACTAAACAGGTAGGTAACAACTATTATTGTATTATATTTTTTATCATTTAGATTATATGATTTTTTTTTTTTATCTATTTTATGAGTAGGTAGGTAATTGTAAAAATACATAATTTGAAAAAAACACATTTTTTGCTGCTGGACCCATAGATCAACTAATAATTAGTTAGTTATAATAACAAAATGAATTACAATAAATAAAATAAATAATAAAACTGTTTATATCAATTTTTAATAATAGTCAATAACATAGGTATACTAATATTTTAATAATTACAATTAAAACTTAATAACCTATTCCATGTGATTTAGCATTTGGAATATTTTTCTCTACATTTTCTGCTAAATTTCTTCTTCTTTTTTTTTTGGGAGGATCGTTATTTTTTGGGCGTCCTACAGGCAGTCTTTTACTACCTCTTGTAACTCCAGATCTCCTTCGTGCCAAAGTTGTTGGCTGAACATGAATTGTTGCACGAGATCGATGTCGCAGAGGTATTTTACTTCCAGCAGTACTTAAAAATGATTCCCACATTGCAACAGATTTAACTTTTTGTAATCTATCCAAACATTTGTTGAGTACTGGAGTTGAAACTGTATCATTATATTTTGCTAAATTTTTTGTGAATAAATTTTGAATTTGTTGAGCATAATCATCAGCAGAGTTATTTTCATGATCATTGTTACAGTTATTTGTTATACTTATTGAGCTTGAGCAATGAGGATCATCATTATTTTGATAATTTAAATCTACCCCTTCTTTCAATGCTGTATTATTATTTATGATGTTTGATTCTGCAGTAAGTGGCATGTAAAATGATTTTTCGCGCACATGTTCACCGAAGGCTAATTTTGCTTACAAATAACGTGATTCTGTATTAATAGCTGGTAAACTTGGCATATCCATTTCATGATGATGATAAATTGCAGCTTGGTGTTTGCAAAATGCTCCTAGTTTTCCTTTAGGGCAAGAGAAAAATCCATTTGTTATATCAACTTCGTAAAAAGTATTTTCTGTTTCAGACTGCACTCTATATATATTTTCAGATAATTTTTTTATAGAGTCTTTTTTAATACTTACTGCTCGTTTAAGCTGATCTTCAAATATATGTCGAGCTGTATCATTTCTCCCATTGTCAAAAGTCCGTAAACGTCTTAGATAATATTCTTCTAATAAAGTACAAATAAAATCTACTAATGCAACTGCATTATATGCTTTGTTCCTAGAGAGAACTATGTCCTTAAAGATACGAACATTCACTTCTGAAAAATTATTAGTTTGGTGCCCATGAACAGAAGCATCCCGAAATACTAAACACCATAACTCTTTTCTTTTCCAATAATTATTAACATATTTAATCCATTTTTCATATTTTAAAGGTATTACAGTATTATTAATACAATTGTATTCAGTAGACATTTGACCGATTGCAGTCATATAAGCTTCTTCAGCACTATGCAAGTTTTTAGCTACTAAAATTCTATGAAATAGTCTGAACAAAATCTTTCTATCACCTTTAAGTACATCATGATTCGTATCCCACAACCATCTCCAGACAGATTGTAGTATGTGAAATCTGCATAAATTAATTTTAGATTCAGGCCAAATTGATTGGAGTGCTTGCTTCTCTGCTTCACAATCATCAATAACAAATTGTTTGGGAAACCCTTGGGCATTAAAACCATTAGGCATTGACTGCTTTAAAAGCGTGAAAGCTGCTTTATAGTCAACTGTCGACTGTCCTTTTGTTATGAATATACCTAATGGAACTGCTCCAATACCACATATTGCTAACATGAATGTTACCGAATGACTTTGAATGTCACAGGATGAAGTACTGTCTACAAAAGCGATATCTTAGGCAAATGGTAGTTGGTGAGCTCTTTTCATTATAGAGGTGATGACTAAAATGGCAAATGGATTTTCAGAGTACCTAACAATAATTCCGTTTTCTTCATAATACTTTTTCTTCTCTTCAAGTTTCTAAAACAAAAATTACTTATTTTAAAATCTAAAAACTTCAGAAACGTAGGTATTCAAAACTTTTAAAATATTAAAAAAAAACTATTACCCATTTAAACTGTAAAAGATGATTGCTGGCTTATTTATTTATTGAATAGATTTATTACACAAATATGCAGTCAATAAATGTTTATATTTCATATAAGTAAAAACAAAACTACACCTATATATATATATATATTATAATTTATTTTGTTTGTTACAGTGTGTTAATTTATTATCTTCTTATAATTCAAAACATTCTAATTTTTCAAAATAGGTTCTATGTTTTATTTATTTTTCTAAGTAGGTACTCACCTATGATAAAATATTTATTTATCTATTTGATGAACTATCAAATTAATACCTACCTAAGTGTCTATAATAATTTTTGGTATCAAAAAGATATTATAGATTATTATTTAGATATTATATTTGATAGGTAAATACTTAATTATCATAGACTTATAATAGATAGGTATATGTAATCTATTATAAGTACATGCCTAATGATAGACCATGAAATTATGTTCTTTTTTTTTATAATTATATTTTTTTATAAAAATAAAAAAATAGAATTTATAAGTAATAACAAAAACACTTTTTAATTTTGTGAAATTACCTGCAAAACACTTATATCATTAGAAGAGCCCAAATTGTTTTCTTTCCAAACATCATACCAATGGCGAATTGTCTTATATTTTAGATTGATAGTGGCATTAGCCAATTCATTGGAGTTAATACCATATTCTAATTCAAGTTTTGATTCATGCATTTTAATAGATTCTGATATACCTGAATAAAATTAATGTGTGTAAATAAACTCTAATTCAAAATATGGAAATTAATAATTCAATAATTATCTTACCTAAACCATCATTAAAATAGTTTTCAAACTGTGTTCTACATTCTTCAGAAGGCTTTAAAAAGGATAGTGCTTCTGCAGATCTAATATTGTTATTGTGATCATTATTTATCTTTATTATAGCAGGCAATCCATCCTAAAATAAAAATAGGTTAAAATAACAATACTTAAATACTATTGCCTATTGATACCTACTAAATAAAAATCAACTATAATATTAAATTTAGTACCTATGGCGCTTAATTGTTAATATTATAAATCATTATCTTACTTACTTTTACAAATTTATCTTTTTTTTTTGTATCCTTCGTTGTCAAATTGATTTTTATTTCTATCTTAGCATTACACTGGGCGTTTTTCGATTTTCCCATCATATTATCTGGTTTGGTTTACTTATTGAAACCACTATGGTGGCATACATAGATCTTTCTAGTAAATATTAGGAACAACTATTATTAAAAAGCTTTTTTGAAAAAAGTTTATTTTTATAATAAAATGTTACGATATGCACTAGGTATTGAACTATTATTGCAAACAATATCTATTTTCCTATTATTTAATATTAAATATATAAATATTAAAATTAAATTAAAGGTGGGAATGTGGGTATAACCTAGACGTACTCCCATTAGGTGGTGTAAAGGGGTCACATTATGTCACCCCCCTAGACAAATGTGAAATAATAGTTATTTCTTAACTGTAAATAATAAAATATTTTTACTGATGATATTATACAAACTTACATAATATTATTACAAGAAAATATGATTTATCTATGTTGTATATCTATTTTCTGTTATTAATAAAAACAATTTTGTTGGTACTTACTTAGTTTTTCTTTATGATATTGTTACCCCTTGTGTTCTAATTGATGGGCAGTGGGCACCCTTGGGTACCACTGTGTTGTATAGTAGATGTGTAGTAGGTTACCAAAAGTCAATAAATGTGTTAAATTTTAATTCAATTGTTTTTCATGGTAGGTACTATTTTGTACTTATTCAAAAAAACAATTCTAAGCTGAGATTTACATCAAGTATTTGTCATGAAATATGTTTTGATATTGCCATTAAAGCACCCATTAAAGTTGGTTGATTTAATTTTTGCAGAAAGCATACATTAATTATTATATTATTTATATTTAGTTATTATAGTTTATATTCATAGCATTTTATATTATTGTTATTAATTATATTCGGCAATACCACTTTAGTTCTACAGTAAAGTAGTATTGCCTTAAAAGTGTAAATGGGTGTATAGTATGAATACCTAGGTTATATCTTAAAATGATTCATATATTTTTAAAATGTCATTGTGTATAGTAAAATGTATAGTAGGTAGGTAAATAATACTACAAATAATTTAAGTGAAGCAATTGAAGAGATTGAAAATAACATAAATTTAAGTATAGTAAACAAGACTACAAATAATTTAAGTGAAGCAATTAAAGAGACTGAAAATAATATAAATTTAAGTATAGAAAATAATCCTACAAATAATTTAAGTGAAGCAAATAACACACTTGCTGAGTCTTGGGGAAAACATTTATTTTGGCCAAGACCAGATGTTAAAGAAGGCAAAAAAAGAGAACAAATAAAACTGCCATTTGCAGTAACATCAGTCAAGTGGATAGAACATCACGCACAAAAAGAAAAAGAAAAACTGATAAAAGAAGAGGAACTGGCCCAAAAAAGAAAGCGAAGAGAAGAAATTCAAGCTGCTAAACGCTTAAAAGTAACCAAACCAAATAAAAAAAAAAACAGGACAAAAGTTGAAAGAAAAAAGACCAATACAGAAGTTACACCATGTTAAAGATGAAGAAGATGTAAGTTGTATATACTGCAATGAACCCTATAAATTGTCAAAAAGTGGAGAACAGTGGATCAGATGTTGTAGTTGTACTGGTTAGGCCCATGAACTTTGTGCTGGATATGAAAATACTGCTGTGTTTGAATGTGATATGTGTCTTTGATTTTTATAAATTACCAATGTTATATTATTATACTAAGATTGTTCTGTTATATTGTTATATGAAGATTGTTCTTTGTTTTATTTCAACTTTTATTTTAACCAAGTCCAAGAAGGCATCTGTTTTAACTTGTTTTTATTTTATAATTAGTTATTACATTCATACATATTGTAATATTGTTTATGTTTTTTGAATATATTTCTTGTTTAAACATTTTAATTGATCAGTCCTTTGTAGGTCCAAAATAACCAGTTCTAATCAGCGGTCTTGTAAAATTACAGATATGTACTGATATACTTATTTGTAAAAGTATTTAAAATACATTGGTAGATATTTGAATACTCATTACTCAGTAAAAAAAGTTAGTAAAGTGGGATATCCTTTGGCTTTAAAAAAATTAAAATAAATTGACAGTTATTTATACAATTTTTACCATAACATATATTTGAATAAATTATGTTGGTTATTTTAGTATTTGTATAATATTAAATGAAATATGAATAATTAAAAATAATACTATAACATGTTCAAACACTGGGTCTAAATTGTTCAATCACTAGTCCAAAGTGTTCAATTACTAGGTTTTTGTATTTTTTTTTAAATATTGTAATTGATCTATATATTGATATAAATTGGTATTGTTTTATTTATACTCATTTTAAAATAGACAAAATAAGCAATATTTTAGTTTACACTTTATAAATATGATATAAAAAAACAAACGTATCAATGAATTCTAAAGGTGGAAAAATCCTTAACTGTTCAATCACTGGACGGTTTACCCGTAAACGGTCCAGTTACTGAACACCCTCCAGTTATTGTACAAAGTTTAGTTATATCTAGAATTTAAGGAAACAGTCTGGTTAAATCACGTAATAATAAATAAATTAAATATTTGACCTTATGTTCAAACTGTAAACAAACAATCTGATACTCCATGTATGATAGTAATCCGGACTGATAACGTCTGAAAACGGCTCTCTCACATTTATTGGCAAACCGAGGTCAAAACTCTAAGTAAGTAGCTTTGAATTTTTTTGTGGGAACTTAATAACTTCCTTTATACTTATTTTATCATAAAATTAATGGTTTCATTATATATAAGACTACATTCTGAACCGTTTTTAAGTTTTAAATGTATTAAAAATATTTTTAATTTCTATTTATTTGAGTGTTCAATTACTGGAAACATAAATTCAGTAATATCTAGTTATTGAATGGGTGTTCAATTACTGGTATATTAACCTAAAATCGGATTTGTCTCAAAATTTGCACTTATTAAATAACTAAATCAAGGAATATTTTTGTTTATATTACATATAGTTCTTAAATGAATATATCCAGTAATTGAACAGGTATTTTATACTATATTTTTTTGATACGTTAAGATTTATCGATGAATTATCCTATTAAACTATCGTCCACGGCTCTTAGGATCATTATTGGATAAAAATATGTTAATATTTAATAGAAATTTGGCAGGTATTCAGTTTTAAAATATATAATAGGTACTAAATATCTACATGTTCTTATTTTTAAGAACAATATACCTACCTATTATTATTTAAGAAATTGAATACTGTTAAGTTATTTAAAATATAACCATTAACCATGCATAAGGAATATAAATATTTTTTGTTTTTAAATAAAGCACATATATGTAAATGTTAAACTTTATTAAATTAAAAAACAAGGTGTTATATACGTAAACCATGAATTAATATTTTTTTCAACCCATATTCTAAGAGAATTTTTTTTTTAACTACAAGTTATTATGGTTATGGTTTTACTTATAATAGTTTTCAAGATGGCAATTAAATTCAAATATTCGGTTGAAGACCTAGATTCAGCCTTAAAAGATATAAGAGACACAAAATTATCAATTAACAAAGCTGCTGTGAAGTATGGAATACCTAAATCTACATTGTCAATAAAATTATCTGGAAAATCTCCTTTAATTAGGAAAATGGGTCCTAGTTCATTTTTAAATGTTGATGAGGAAAATAAAATAAAAAATTGGATCCTAAACAATGCCACACTTGGATTTCCTTTGAGAGAAAATGATGTCAAAGATTCAGTGCAGAAAGTTATTAAAGATGTTCCACGGGTTACACCCTTTAAAGATTCAAGACCAGGGGATAAATGGATGAAACTATTTTTAAAAAGAAATCCTGAAATAGTAAAGCGAAATACAGAAGTAATTTCAAAAGCACGAGCAGCGGTTACAGAAGAAAAAATCCGTGATTGGTTTACAGAGTTAGATTTATATGTCAAAAACGAAAATTGTCGTGATGTGTTAGATGATCCTAGTAGACTTTTCAACTGTGATGAAACTGGTCTACAAACATGTCCCAAGTCTGGTAGAGTTTTAGGTCCTAAAGACATAAAAGACTTTTATGAAATTGCCCAGGGACACGAAAAAGAGTGTGTTACTGTGTTATGTACATACTCAGCGAAAGGTGGTGTTCCACCGCCAATGGTATTATACCCATATAAAAGAATTCCAACATCAATATTGGCAACGTTTCCTGAGGATTGGGTGATTGGAAGATCTGACTCTGGGTGGATGGTGAGTAGCACATTCTATGAATACGTTTCAAATGGATTTTTTCCATGGCTGATCAAAAATAATATACAATTCCCAGTGATATTGTTCCTTGATGGTCATAAAAGTCATTTAAGTTTGGAACTTACTGAATTTTGTGCTGCTAATAAAATTATTTTATACTGCTTGCCTCCGAATAGTACAAACATTATGCAACCGTGTGATGTTGCTATATTTAAACCATTAAAAGCAAGTTGGAAAAGTGTTGTTGGAAAAAACAAGAGATCAGGAAATCCAATAACTAAAACAAATTTTGTTAATTATTTCAAGGAAGCATTCAATTCGGTTAAAACCAGTTCAATTACAAATGGTTTTCGAAAATGTGGATTGTATCCGTTCAATGCCGATGCAGTAGATTATTCTAAATGCATTTCATACAGAAGAAAGATACTTTATCCAACTCCAAATAATGAACTGGATATTTTAACAATAGAGCAGTATAAAATTACATTAAAAGTTCTAGAAAAGTATTTGGGAAAAACCAATATTGAGCAATTTGAAAGCAAACTGCTAAACCCGCTATTTCCAATAAAAAATGTGTCTTCTTAATTGATTTTTGGAACAATATCAAACAAAATATTTGTATGGACAATTTAAATATTATGGATATCGATAATATGCCAATTGAATTTGATTATGATAATGCCTGCCGATTAAATGAAAACAATCAAAGTTTTATCAATTCCATGACAGAGCATGAAGATGTTATACCTCTTGGTATTATTAATTTAGGTAATATTTTCATATTTATTAAATATTATTATTTATTTCAAATTATTATGTATTTTATATATTAATAGATTTGTTTTGATTTTTTAAGGTGCTGAATTGGAGAACACTAATTTTGAGGATATTGGATCAATAAATACAGCTGTTGAAGGTGTTACAAACAATTTAAATGAAAATATCGAAGAGACTGAAAATAACATAAATAATATAATAGCTGTTGAAGAGATAACAAATAATTTTGATGAAGCAATGGAGACTGAATATAATATAGCTGTTGAAGAGATGAATGAGATGATGAATAATTTTTATGAAACAACTGAAGATACTGAAAATAACATAAATTTAAGTATAGTACCTACCTATATGTAAAAGTTATAATTCAACATGAATATTTTTTTTTTTTGAGTTATATCAAAAAACAACACATTATTGTAAAACTAATACATTCATTGTTCCACTCAGAATTTAAATTTATAAAAATAATTATTATAAGAAAGTATTACACTTTTCCAATACTATTTGAACCAGCTAAAATATAATATAATATAATAACACAGATTATATAAAATGTAATATTTCATAATTTCATTTAATCTGTGGTAATAACAACTGACTAGTACCTTCATATTGTTGTACTAATAAAAAGTTCTATACACTTAATACATATTATGGACCTACCTAATAAGTAATAATATATTTGATTTGAAGAGTTAATAATATTCTACAAAAACTAGGTATTCAACAGCAGCTGTTAATTTTTAAATTTTTATAAATATTTATTTTTGTTTTGAACATTAAAATGAAGATACCTGCATTCAGTATTATTATAGCTACATAAATGATTAATTACATTAATTTTACATTATACATTAATTTACTATTTAGTAAATACAAAGTTAACTTACCTACACACACATTTTGAACATTCATTAAATGCTGATTTATTATTCATACACCTACTTGTATTTGTTTCATTGCTATACTCACTAATCCATTTAAAAATGTCTTGCTCAGTGAACAAATTATAGAGATAAACATTACTTTCACATTCGATCAATTTAAACATTTTTTTATTAATGGAGTAATACACCATAAAACACTATATAATTAATTAAAAGTAATAATCAATAGGTGGTATATACTATTATTTGCACTGTCTATTGTAATTTGTAATGATTATCATATTATCATATTATCATATTATAGTCTGTAGTAATTTGGAAGGAATTTAAAATCGACCAATGAGAATGCGTATTTGAACACAGGTGCCGAAACAGACCCCAGAATGCTTATATGCGACCCGGGTCGGAGTAGGGACGCCCCGTGCCGGGGGTGGGGACGGCGGTGTCGACCGACGTCTGGACCTGCGGCGCGGCAGGACGAGAGTCTTCAATCTCACGTCCGCGTACCACGAGTCGCCTCGTTTTTATGTAACAGTCCTTTTATAAATTGTGCTAAATAAATATATTATACTTTAAATAGTACTGATGTCTGTGTTTCATTAATATATAACCCACGGGGTTCCAAATACGGTCACCAGTGTTTTGCCATCCCGTAGATTGCTTTGTGTCATTAGCGCAGTTGGAAAAATATTCAGAACCACGAGGCCCGAAACAGGTAAGGAATTTAAATTACTTGTTCAAAACCTCAAAAAGGAAAGAAAAAAAAATAACACGGGGAATATACCCTCCCTACATAACTAGGATAGCAAGGCGAAATCAATAGTAGTAGGAAGGACCTCCACGTGCTAGTACACGATGCAATCTGGTCAGAAAACTATCAACGAACTGACAATCGGGGAACTAACCAAAAGAGGGTTAGGAACCATGGGTACGAAGTCAGAACTTTACCTAACACTTAACAATACATTCAGGAAACAGAGGGGAAAACCCCACAAAATTACGTTTTGAAAAAAGCGCAACAAAACCCCCCACAACCACCAACCTGGGTGACGGTAACACACGCACCCGAAAGCAGCAAAAAGGAGGACCAACATAAAAAGGGAATGCGGGGAATCTAGAGTATACATACATAAAATAAAGGGAAATATACACTTATTATAAATTACATTTCAAAATACAATTATTGAATTATTATACAATTTTTTTACTGTTACTCAATTAAACAATTAAATAATCAGTTGATAATTATTGATAATATACTGAAAACGGATGATTTCTTTGATTATTGTGAATCTCGATACACATAAACCTACGGTATAAGCACCGTATATTTTAGAACCGTGGTATAAGATGAGTACTCACCAATTCACTATTGATAGTCTTATCTTTAATAAATATTATTACATGGTAGTAGCCTACAACTGTTTAACGCTGGTGTTTAGTTTTAGTACACTACTCAACGTCCAACGGTTTGATAAACGATTACAGCCATACGATTACGGTAATTATTAGTTATTTCCTATTAATTAATTAAATTTAATATTAAATTAACAGCAAATATTTTTTGTAGCAAAAATGAGTGATTCAGATGGAGGGCCATCGACGCCGAAAAAAATTCGTTCCAGTAGAAATGAGTTGTCGAAAATCAAAAAACAAAGGACAAACAGAAAACTATTTTCCCAGGAATGGTTGACAAAGGATGAATTTAAGGATTGGTTGGAAGAAGTTGGAAAAAGACCATTTAAAGGCGAAGTGTGTTGTATGCAATGTTATTTTGGCAAGTGGCAAAAGCGAATTGGATAAACATAGTCAAGGAAAGAAGCACATCATCAACTCCAAAGGGATCAAAGGTACTTCTAAAATATTAACAATGTTTAGTGATATACAAGAACCAAAAATTAAAAATAACGATATTAAAATTTCTGCTTTCTTTGCCGAACACAATTTGGCATTTCATTTGATTGATCATTTAACACCACTTTTAAAAGAAATATTTCCTGATTCTAAAATTTTCTCTAAGTTAGAATTACATCGCACTAAATGTACCAGTATTATAAACAAAATAATAGCACCTATTGAAACATCTGATATTACGGATATTATATCAAAGAATCCGTTCTCAGTTCTTGTAGACGAGAGTACTGATATTTCAAGTCAGAAGTTTTTATGTTTGATATTAAGACTTGGACATCCAAATTATGGTACTATACATACTAAATTACTTGAACTTGTTAGCATAGATGCAAGGGACTGTTCAGCTAAGAGCATTTATGGGGAATTCAAAGAAGTATTAATAAAAAAACATATTCCTTTGGACAATATCATTGGTGTTGCATGTGATGGAGCAAGTGAATGGTTGGAAAACACAACTCATTCATGACACATATTACTGAAGATTCGCCTGACGTGCTTACTATGCGTTGTATTTGCCATTCCTCAGCTATAATAGCCAGCAAAGCTACAGCACAATTACCACGGTCTGCTGAACAGCTTATACGATCAGTAGCTTCTTATGTTTCTGGTAGCGCAAAACGCTGTGCTCAATTAAATGAAGTACAAGATTATTTTGATAGGCAAAGAAAAAAAATTTTAAAGTTACCTGATACTCGATGGCTAGCGAATATGTTATAATTTATCATTATCAATTATCACACCTTCACCTTCACATCTTTCATACTTTCACAGTTTCACACATTTAATTTACCTATAGTCGTTTAATTGGATATATCGTTAAAATACAAATAAATTAATTATAAATATTTTTACCTGCTCTTGTCTATTGTAATTTTTTGCATATTTAGTTTTAAAAGTTGTTTATACAATAATATTATGGCTGAATATTATCTTGGTTGGGAATTGTTAGAGTTGGAAGAAAGGGTTAGGATGTTAGAGAGGAGAGTAGAGAGAAAAGTACTCAGAGATACTCAAAATCCATATGATCTACCAATAAACGAATTCATGAATACATTCCGAGTTAGTCCAGAACTTGCTATGTACTTAAGAAACAGCATTCGTGATTCACTTCAACGTGAACGTAGTTCAGGACTTTCAGTGGAAATTCAAGTAATTATACAATTTTAGATATATTTTAACCTAAATATTGTTATATACAATTATAAATGTGTTAAATTTTTACACATGTTTATTTTTAATTAGATACTAATATACCTATTGAATTATTACAAAATTAATTAGTCCATAAAATATACACTGTTTTTGTTATTTGTACAATATTGTTGTTTTGTTTTTCACACTTAGGTATTAGTATGTAATGGTAAACTTCTATGCAAAAGGTTACGTTAGGTTGGTGTACTACCAACGAGCTGGAGATAATTTTATTACAAATGTTAGTCAGTCCTCGGTCAGCAGATGCATACATAGTGTAACCAATGCTATAAATCAAAAACTATTGAGGCGTTGGGTTCGTTTTCCAATGACAGCAATTGAAAGAGACAGGGCTCGAGAAAAGTTTTCAAATGCCCCACAAGCTTTTGAAGGTGCTATTGGTGCTACTGACTGCACACATATAAATATTCTTGCCCCAAAGAATCATGAAGAAGCATACGTGAATCATCATGGGAACAATTTTCTTAATGTTCAAGCGGTATGTATAGAATAATATTAATTTTGAAACACAAATAATTTTTGAAATTTTAATTTTAGGTAGTTGATCCAGAGTTAAAAATATTAAATATTAACGCCAGATTCCCAGGTGCAAGAAATGATTCTTACATATGGAGTGTTTCTCCTATACGGAGGGCTATGGAATTTCATTACAATGGGGGTGAAAGATACACATAGTTAATTGGTACTAATAATATTAAATAATTAATTACACTAACTATTGAATTATATGAGTTGTAAAAGTGTTCATGATTATTTCAAGGTGACGCTGGTTATCCTCTTGAGCCTTGGCTTTTAACACCACTAACACGTTATCCAGAAGGGACACGACAGTATCAATATACAAAAAAACCCTGCAAAGCCAGAAACATTGTAGAAAGATTTTTCGGTGTATTCAAAAGTATGTGGAGATGCCTCTCATATCAACGTGTATTGATGTATGTACCTGTAACTGCTGGAAAAATTGTAAATGCATGCGCAGTTATACATAACATGCGTGTTCATTATCGTCTTTCTATTCTGCCTTTCGAAGATTGTATTGAACAAGATTCAGTTGGAGGAAATAATAGAATTAATGAAAATAATGAAATTGAAGATAGAAGAGGACCAAGGGTGGTTGCAATGAAAATACAGAAACAGTTAATGGCTAACTGGTTCCCTAATTATGTTGATGGTGATCAATAATAATGTATCATATATCAAATACCGGGGCCGGCGTTGTGTATTCACTATAAATATAAATTTGCTGAATCATTGTGGCCCTAATTGTTATTTTGCCATGTTTGTATAATATTTCTGTTTCATTTTTTTTGTTTAAATAATTTTGTATAAAAATTAAAAAAAATTGGTTGAACTCAACATGAATGCTAAGTTAATTATTATAAATTCTCTATGAACATAATTTACTTTTAATGAATTTCTAACAAATACTGAAATGCCATTTAATTTTGTTCAATTTTTTGTATTAATAACAAATCAAAATAGGCACTTATTTACCACAACAACATTTTTGAAAATAACATAACTACTAAATATTTACACAATAACTGTAATACATAATAAATGTATTTAAGAAAATTAAATTAAATAAATCAACTTCTGAAGCAAACAAAATAATAATAATACAGATATATTATATATCTGTTAACATTAAGGAACTACATTTTTTCGATTAACAGTTACATAACAGACACCATATTCTCCTCGTTTGTTAATTTCCGTTCATCATTTTCAGCCATTTTATTCATATCACTTGCCAACTGAGAAATAGATAGACTTATATTCTGAAAAAGTACCAAAATCATCATAATCATTAAAAGAATATCTACATACAAATACATTTATTAATATTTACATCCATATGTTGTGCATTTCTTTCAGCTAACTTAGAGAACGTATTCCTTGCATCTCCCAATTGGGTTCTTAAATTCTTTTTAGCTAAATCAAAATATTTTCAACTACCCCAAAAGTTGATGAGAAAAAAAATTGAAATCTCAGTATCCTACTTCACTAGGTATGTAAAATTGCTCTCTTTAAAAATATAAACATTTACCCATATTGTTTAGAGTTTGAACCAGTATTCTTTTACGAAAGTTAGTTTTCAAAGTTGACAGGAATTTCAGGTTGATAACTTGAAATCTGAGCTGAATTTGGAGTTGCAATCGTAGATTCATCTTGCTCATCATATTCAATAATGTATTCATTGGCAGTTTGATTTAAATGATCAAAAACAACTAACAAAAACAAACAATTACATTTTTAACAAATTGTATTTAGTTATATAGTAGGGGAGAGTGTTGTGCCATGGACTGCATGTACCTTGGTCTTATATTTATTTCTGCCTTTATAGGTAAATGGTAAAGAATTAATTCGAGGAGGAAATTATAGTCACTAGTTCTATGACATTGAAATATATTCAGTTAGAACAAAAAAACCACTGATGAATTTATAGTAAAACAATTTAATTTCACCTATCAAAATAACTATTTTTGGTTTTTTTAAATCTTCAACATTTAAATTTGTGATAGAAGTTCTTAAGGTTAGTGCCATTTTCCGTTAAATATTTTGAAATGATAATTTTAAATGGTGTTAATTCATACAAAAAAGTTTTATTAAGGTCTAAAAAAAAACCAAATTGGTTGGTATGCATGTACTAAATAATTTGTTTGAAAAAAAAAAAGTACTCATGTATAGATTTATTATATCTACAATAAAATGGTCCCAAGGTACAAGTGTACAACACTCCCCTAATTAATAATTATTTTTAAATTGTTTACTTTCATTATCAACATGAGTTCTAATTGGTATAGGCTCGGTTTCTAGTATGGAATGATCACCTGCAGCTAAACGTTCAACATCATCACACTACCATAAAAAATTTACATTATAATAAACCCATGTACCTATTTGTGAAATATCACTATTTCAACAATTATAATTCATATTTTAATACTTGATCGTCTGGAAATGAATCAGGACAAGTTGTGCCTTCTACATATTCATAACCCATTAGACCGAGAACTTTGTTCTCCCTGTCAGTCAACTCCGGAATGTTTATAGCCTTATTCCCAGTCAGTCTTTTGGCGTTCCGGAGAGCAGAATGTTGTTTGGACACTTTAGTCTTCAGGTCCCTAAATGACTATAATATAACAAAACCCTTTAAAAACACATTGTATAATTTATACAATACAGCATAAAAATTATGGACACTATCTTATGATTTACATTTTTCTATAAGAGAAACACTTACAAGTTACAATTTGCTATCATTTAATTGAATACTAACCTCTTTCCACGATTTCACATCCTTCTCCTTAACCCCCTGGTTTCGCAAATTATTTAAATTCACAACTAAATCATCCCATGAACCTCTCAAGTCATCCCTTCCGTGGACAGAATTAAATTTTCCTGTGGCTACATGTGGATGCTGGACCATGTAGTCAAGCAAAAAAGATAGTTGTTTTTCATTCCTTCTTCCCTGCCTTGATTTTTTTCAGTTCTGAACTTGGCTACTGTGTGACAATGAATAATTCAATATTTATGAACAATGCAAATTAATACATTAAACAAATAACTAAACGATTATTTACCTGCTTTGGGTATTTATGGTATCCATTTGTTATATTTATATTTACAATTTATTTAAGTTATAAAATGATAAAACCAGATGTTTAGAACTTGAGGTTCTCATTGGCTACAGTTTACAATCTCCCGCTGAATAATTATTTCATATCGAAAATTCGATAACCTTTTATGTATCAATGTTTGTCGATAAATAGTTTTATAGAATCGCAACTTTGATAAAGATTTTCGATACATTTAGTGATACTCATTAACGAATTCTTATCGATATTATTCGATACATTATTATCGACTTACAGAATCGACCTACTGGCGCCATAGAGCTCCAAAATGTATGTGATTGCCTATTCAGCCCCTTTCTCCTTATCACTCGCATGTATTTGTTAACTAATACAAATAATTTAGGGCTATAAATCAAATTAGTTATTAGAATGTAATATACTGGTGGCTCTGATAGCTACTAGTATATTAACAGTTGCAGGTAGCTAGACCGTTTACTGTGAAGATGAGGTAGTAGTTGAATGATTATAACACCAATGCCAAATTATACTGTTGTTTATTAAAGTTCCAACAATCACAATGGTGCTAAGTCCAAAATGACAATCGTTATACGGAGCTGCGTGAAGGTGCTTGCAGTAGCGTTGAGTGGACACGTCTGAATACAGGCCATTTCGGGGTCCCTCTTATAGTTCGGTCCCCGCTCCCCTTGCCTAGTGATTCGGTATCTTTGTTCTAGCGGATGTGGGTTATGTGGCCATCGACCTAACTACGCATTTGCGAAATTGCTAATCTATTTCCCGCATTACTAATATGTACTGGGTGATTCTTTTATCAAACAACACTCATTATTTCAAAAAGTGTAAATTTTTTTGAAGATATTTTTTTACTTAGTTTCAAGTCGCTTATAAAACAACGTTTTTATTAAAAAATTATATTTTTAAATATTTTTTATCCTTAAAATTTTTTAAGTTTTTTTTACTTTTTTGAATAACAACATAGGGTTTTAATTTTATATTCCAAAGCAGAATATTTTTCTTAGTATTTTGATACATGAAAATCGAATTTGGGTTGAGTAGTTTATGAGTTATAAGTATTTAAAGTTTAGACTAGCGGAGTGGAGTGGTTCGGGGTTACCCCGCGAAAAGTTTGTCCACTTCACCGCTCGTCTAAACTTTAATTATTATTATTATTATTATTAATTTATTTCTCAACCCAAATTCGATTTTCATGTATCAAAATACTAAGAAAAATATTCTGCTTTGGAATATAAAATTAAAACCCTATGTTGTTATTCAAAAAAGTAAAAAACTTAAAAAATTATAAGGATAAAAAATAATTAAAAAAATAATTTTTTAATAAAAACGTTGTTTTATAAGCGAATTGAAACTATGTAAAAAAATGTCTTCAAAAAAATTTACACTTTTTGAAATAATGAGTGTTGTTTGATAAAAGAATCACCCGGTATTGTTACATAGTGATTACATAGTCAGCTTAGCGGCACTCTCTCTTTCATATTGCGCCTTGGCCTTATTCCTTTCTACTGTTGAAAACTCTGGGTCTATTCTCTTCACTGACGCTTGGTACTCACTGTCGAGAGACAAGTATTCCGTGCCGAATAGTTCGAGGAACTCTTCGTCGGTGTGGTCTTCTGACAGTAAGTTGAATGAGTTTTGTGACATGACTTCGTGTCCTATTGGAGAATAAGTCATGGTCACAAATTATTTATATGGATTTAATTGGATACAGAGGATGATTGATCGCAGGATTTCCCTGGATCGGGAGGAAAACACATATCTTCATCCTTCTTTGGATCCCCGTGGTACAACTTGATGTTCTTCACATTGCACCGTATTATTTGCTTAGTCAAATCTTCCAATAGTACAGTATTGCAGTATTGCAGCACTATTGTGTAAGGACCTCTGTACAGCAGAAAAAATTATGTATTTCGTGATCTTCGGCTGATGATAGTTTATGCTCTTTTACGAGAAATCGTTGACCCGTGTGATAGCGTATGCATTTTTTTTCTTGGTCTTTGGTTCGGTTTCTCGCGTTGGCTTTTGTTCTTAGTCTTTTCCTGACTATTTCGATGATCTCTTCTTGATTGGGTCCGTATTCATGGTCGGGGAATTGTATCTGTGGTGCTGTGGTGGTATCTGGTTCTTGTCCATACAACACCTGATGTGGGGTGTATCCCGTTAAACTGTGATATGTATGGTTGATCCAATACTCGATTTTTGGAACCCATTTCACCCAGTTGGTGTGTTTTGCGTGGCAGTAGGTGCGAAGCATTCTTCCTATCTCCCTGTTGGCTCTTTCGACTGGGTTGCCTTCCGGGTGGAACGTGGTTGTGTGCCTGATCCGGATCCCTAGGGCTGTCAGTTGCTTGAACCACTGCTTACTGTGGAACTGGGTTCCATTGTCAGTTAACAGCTGGTCGATTTTTCCAATCCTGGGAATATATTCATTGATAATTTTCCTCAGAATGGTGGCGGATGTTGCTTTTTTAGGTTGCTGGTACTTCTTGCTGGTACGCGCACTTCAAAGAGGTGATGGCGTTGCCCGCCATTTAGTGCGCGTAACAAACACTCACAGTCGGACGAACGACGACGAATAGTTCATGCGGATTCTGGCTGTGGCATATTCATGAATGCGCGCTATTGTGCGAGAATTGTAATTAGATGGTTCTGTTTCGTTACAAACTCTTTTATATAATTATACTTAGTTAAATAGTCTTATTACTCATATTAAAAGTCTGTGTTTAAATACTGTGTAAATAAAACTATTATATACAATATCTACTTCTGTTTAAGTTAAAATTTTAAGGAACATACTATCCGAAGTTGGATAAATTTTACACCTTTTAAATATAAAAGAGCATGGTAACTTGAACTTTTTATAAATTTCTTCAAATATTAAATCTGTCCACGTTCCTGGTTTTAAAACCCTATCATTTCTTTCCTTATTACCTTTACCATACTGTACATTTATAGGTTTCATTTTGAAATATGTATCATATGGAATGTCTAAATCTAACACGATATTTTTTTTTAGTTCTGAATCTGAATCTGTCTCATAGTCCGATGTAGTACTGCTTTCCGTATTCGATTCATATTTTGGATTACTATTTTCACAATCGTCATAAGATGTTTCTAGTGGAAAAAAATTTTTCTTTAAATTATTCAAAATGTTGAATAGATTTTGAGACACAATCAAATATAAACTATAAGGTTTGACAACGTTGTTCATTTCATTGCTTATTTCAGTCCACGCTAGACTTCTATAATGCAATTTTCCATTAATAAACAAAGTTTTAACATACATTAATAACTTCTTTTCCAGCTCTACTGGGTTTACCAATAGTTTTCTGCCCATCTTAAGCAATTACAATGTATATATAACCTACGTAAAACAAAAATATATTACAAATGCAACAACAGAATGTTTAAAAGGAAAATAATCAAAAGAGATTTAGTAATTTGATTAAGGCATAACAAATTGTATTTAGAAATAATATAGTAAATAGATTTATAGATATGAGTTAAATATTAAAGGAGCTTACGAAAACATACCTAAAAAGGTAGCTCTTACCATTATAAAAATGACAAAAATTAATTAATACAAATTATAATAAATTAAAAAATATACATACAAATAATTAATACAATTTAATCAAGATTTATAATAAAATTGCCTCAAAATATAGATTAATATAATTTGAAAATTAATAAAAATAATAAAACAATTAATTAAAAACACCATTATATATAAATCTAATAATAGTATGAAATCTCAAGTCTTAAAATCTCAATTCGTTTTACTTAAATAACGTAACTTATTTTTTATTTAAAAAAATTGATTTAACTACTTTTGAAATTAATTAAATATTTAAATGTTTTAACAAATCTGAAAAAATAAATCCTCAGCTCGATTTTTAATAATACGCATTATGAAAAACTGATCAAAAATGTTAAAACTATTAATTAAATGAATGTATATCAATAGTTAATAAATATGACTTGTAAATAAAAATTAATTGGTAAAATCAGTTTTTAATAGGATAATTAATTATTATTACCTACTAGTAGTTATAGTTTATTATAATAGTTATTTAATATTTTTATTAATTACATTTTGCAGTATCACTTCAAGTTAATATATTTAACTTAATATTATGTCAATTTTTTTATTAATTTTTTTTAACATATTATACTGTTAATAATTAGGTATACAAAGGTAGGTACATTAATTATGTTCATAATTTTTATGGGGCAAATTTATGCATGATTTTTGAGTCAATTTTGTTTTTTTTTAGTCATTTACTATCTTTTTATTAATAATCTTAATTATTCATTAAAATCAGTAGAAAACTTAGAAATCAAAAAAAAAAGTCAGGGATTCACGCAGCCCCCGACTTTGGCCGATAGACTTCGGACAACATGCTATTAATTATTATTTATCAAACAGTTTTATTATTAACATTTATTATTAAATTATGGATATTTACCAAATAAATTTCTTATATTAAGATATTTATTCCATTTAGATGATTTTTTATTAAATAGAGATTACTTATCAAATATTAATTTTGTATCATATATTGATTTTTTAACAAACAACGATGAAATAAATATTTGAAGAATTAATATAAAAAAATCTATATTTGATAAAAAATGTAAATAAAAAATGTTTCATAAAAAAATCATATTTAAAAAATCCTATATATTTGATATATATTTAATGTTCATAAAAAAATCGGTTTGAAAAAACTTTATATTTCATAAAAAAAATGTAAATTAAATAAAAATTTTACTGAAAATTTTGTTTGATAAAAAATCCATAATTTAAAAAATCGATATTTAATAAAAAAATATATTTGCTCAAAAATTCAAATATTATATAAAAAAAATGCACACAAAAATGTGTGTGTTATGGAGGTACCTAGGTACCACTAATGCGGCATAAGTGTTTCCGATCAAAAATTGTGTTGAACTTTTCTTTTAATCGTTTAAAGTTTTACCTTTAAAACCGAACTATGTGTTAACATAATATTATGACGAGGTTTTATAGATACGAACGTTGGTAGTTGATAAACGTAAACAATCTTATATTACATTAACATCAACACTTAAATCCAAAAAATATGCATAATTCAATTTTAGATTCTGAGCAGAACGATGAATTTATTGATTTTACAACGGTGTGTTCACAATGTGAATATTTACTAATTTTTTAGTGCATAAATCCATACATATTACGGTAATTTTAAGTGCTTAAACATCCGAACCCTATTTATAAGTCTAAAGCTCAAATGTTAATAACATTTATCAAAATCTCGATAATGTTCAATTCATTTTAATTTCAAAAATAATAAAATGTTCAATTTATATAACAAAGATTAAAAACATTAATACAAGGATTCTCATAAATAGGTCATAACTTAACCAAACAAAATGAAAAAAAAAGTATAAAAAAAGTTGTTTTTTAATAGACATTATAACTTAAAACTTAGATGAAATTACATATTATTAAACCCAAGAATAAGTTCCTCTTTATTTAGTTGTAATATTATTCGTGGGTATACATGAGATTTCTAGAGTAAATTATTGTATTGTATACACTATACACTATACACTATACAGTATTGTTGTACATTACACACAATGGTATTTTCCAATATACCTAATTTTATATTACCATTATTACTTCCAGTAGTTCTAGGTTGTATATACAACTACCATATGATCAGTGTTGGGGAAGTTACTTATTTTGGGTAATTAAATTACATTACTAATTACTAATCAAAATTGTAACTAAATTATTTTTAAGTTGGTTTTTTTTTTTCATTTTGTCAAGTTACATTACTTTTGAGTTTTAAAAGTAACTCAATTAAAATGGAAGTTACTTTTTTTTTTTTTTTTTAATATCACTGGAGCTTAATAACTATTTTTTCTATATGACAATAAGCAAACTAAATAATGACTATCAACAATATGAAATTATTAACAATTAATACTAATTTTGCTACACATTAAATATCAATCTTTATTTTTCAAATTTATTTTAAACAACAATGCGTTTTCAAAATTACAGTCACTAATTTTAGATCGCTTTTTAGTGCTTATATCTCCTGCTATGCTAAACAAACGTTCAGCAGAAGCACTTGAGGGTAAAGCAGTATTATATTTCAAAAAAATTAATCTCATTATTGGCATGTTTATTAAAATAGTGAAAAAATCGTCCGCAGTAGTTGAAATTTTACTCATTAAAGTTTTTCTAGATAGACATAACCGATTTGGAAAATCTTTCTGAATGACAATTTTGAATTTTTCTTCTTCGACAATATTAAACGCATGGTTACCCATAATAACAAATTCAATTATCATAGAATCTAAATTTTAGAATCTAAAAAAATATTCATTTCAAAGAAATAATTTTAAATATTAAGTTTCTACAAACCTTGACTAACTGGCTGAGCTCTTGAAAATGCATCATTGTTTGTTGCACTTTTGCACTTTGGTCACAATCAAACTCATTATTGTTATGTTTATTAGTAGATTTTTCAATTTTTAAATCTGCTACAAGCTCTTTTACTTCGGAAGCATGTTTTGACTAAAACATATAATATGTTTTTATATTATTATTAAATTATATGTAAATTTAGAATGTATTTTTTTTAAATGTATGTAACAGTTAAAAGAAAAGGCACAAATCGACAATCGTTACCCCAAATTATTGTAAAGGTTTGTCCAAAATGACGATTTTCAGAAGAAAATACGCATTGAAAAAATTACACAATTTTAACTACCAACAGTAATTTTCTAGTTAATTTTGCTGTAAGAAATTATTGTTATGAGAATTGATAAAAATTTTTACATGGCAATTCTGCATTCACATAAAAATATTAAAATATTAAGATTTTCTCATTATTAATTACTTGCTTAGCATAATTGATTAAAATTGTATTTAAATAGAATATCTAGTTGGCAGTAAAATTATTTAAGTATTAAAGTATCTAGGTACTTACCGTTATATGTCTCTTTAAATTTGAATTACTCTTAGTAGAAGTAGAGTACATTTTAGAATTTACACACAGTTTACCCTTCACTTCAAAATTGTTGTCATTTACCGAAATTAACTTAAATAAATTGTTGTACCTACACAGACCATGGTAGCCGTAGCTCACGTAGGTACTCCACTTTCACTGTCTAATTCCATTTTATATACAAAAATGCACTTCAAAATTATAAAATCCAGTGATTCACGAATGTCGAATTGTCGAATAATCTAAAACTTAAATCGTAATGAACTAACGAGCCATGACTAATAACTAATAAGTAATAGTCAATAGGTATCAGAAATTCATAAGATTAGATCGTCGACGGACGACGACAGACGATAGTCACCGATTAGAAGAAACGAATTTGTGGGTAATTATTACAATAAGCAATAAATAATAATTATTGAGTAGGACGAGGTGGCCGAGCGGTCTAACGCGTCGGCTGCGGCGCTGCCGGTCGCGGTTTCGATTCTCGACCACCGGGCGGCATTTTTCTCCGGGCAAGTCACGGTGTCCGGAAAACAAGTGCCGCCATCCCCCACTCCGGGGCATTGCAGAAACCTACGGGTGCCCCATTCGAAATTCTGCCAAAAAATACACCCGCGTGTAACACCCGTACCGTTCCAAAACCTACAGTACTAACCCCCCTCCCAATGGTCTAAATTGCCGCGAGATAATTAAAAAAAAAAAAAATATATTATTATTATTATTATTGAGTTCCAACAACACTGTTGTACAAGCAGACGCCGATGTCGTGAGACTGCTGCGAGCGACCGCGGTGACACAACACAGAGCAAAGATAACAATTCCATTCTAAAAATAACACTTTATCCGATAAAGTTTATCATCAAATAGTAAATAGCTATAATAACAAAAGTATTTTAGTATCACAAGTTCAGAAAATTCTACTTATAAATTATAATAATTAGGTATATGATATATTTTAATATTTACACTCATTATCAATACCTACGGGCTACGTTCTAAAAATGCATTAGTCCAAAAAAAAAGTAACGAGTAATTTAGTAAAAATTACTACAAAAAAGTACCTAACTTAAATTACATATAAATTACTTACAATAAAATGTAATTAAATTACCATCAAATTACTTAAAAAGTAATTTCGTTACAGTAACTTGTAACTTAAAATTTCAAACACTAACCGTATCCAACGCTTCCAATCCAAAAAGCTCCGAGCCATAACTAAAGCACCTTTCTACGTGTCCAACCAGACCTCACATAACGATCTTGCCATCTCACCCGTCTGTGATGTAGCTAGAACTTTTTATAGACGATTTAACTTATCTGTTAAAAACCATGATAATCCCCTAATTAAAGGACTTGCGTCGGAAAACATACCCGACAATCCTAGGAAAAGACTAAAAAGGCGGTGGTGTCGGGACCTATTAATTTAGTTAATTATCTAATCTTTATTTCTATTTATAACTTTATTGTTAACTTATTGAAATGTATATAAACAGCTGACAAAGTGTCTTCACTGGAAGGCTTCTTAAATCCGTCCTTTCCTCAAGCCACTTATTCAATTATCTATTTTACTTATTATTCATTTTATTGTAACAGATTGTAAATAAAAATTATATAAAAAAAAAAAAAAAAAACTTGTAACTTAAATTAAGTTATTTCCCCAACACTGCATATGATATAAATGATATAATATATATTAAAAATCTAATTAGTAAAGTATATATATTACGTACAATAACTTATTACTTTGGGAGATTGTGATGTTGGGAGAACAGGATATTGGTCAATTCTGGAACCATTTCTTATACCAGTGGCGCAAACAGGATTTATTCAAGTTTTTCTGTTCTTTTCCTGAGTATATATATACATTTTATTTCTTAATAAACACAATTTGCCTGGTTTAAGGCCAATAAAAATAAAAAAAAAACATAATTATATTATTTAAATTATAGATTCTGAGCGAAGCGTTGAATGTATTGATTTTACGATAATGTGTGTTTTTTTTTAATTTTTTCTTTATTTTTGTGCCTGTCATCATATTTTGGGGTAATAAAACTACTTCGATTTTCTTCAAGAGTATCTTGTTTGATGGGAAAAGGAATCTAATTGGTAACAGGAGGAAAATTTTAAAACTCTCAATAGCTTTCAAATACGCTGGGAATAACAATATAAAAATTAAGGAAAAACGGGAATTTCGACAAAATCGAATTTGGTTTTTGGTGTAACATTTTTACTGGTTGTTTGTATTCACATTTTATATACAAGATAAAATTTTCTAAATATTTTGATTTGTTTTGAACTGTTTAGGAACATTTTCTGTTTCCAATTTTATTAGTTTTTTTTCCTTTGAATGTCAATAAAACTTTATTTGTTCGATAAAAAAGCTTGAAAATTTAATGCAAGGCTCCTACTATATCGTTACAATCACATTTGAAAAACATTAAACATGTAGCGATTTTCCTATTTTGTTGTTATTCAAAAACGAATAACTGTAGAATGTAGATACATTAACATTTTTCTGGTTGCTTATATTTTCATTTTCTATACACCATAAAATGTTTAAAATATTTTAACTCTTTTTGAGCTGTTTACGGACATTGTAATACAATTTTATTTGTTCTGTAAAAAAGCGTGAAAATTTAATGGAAGGCAACGCAATATAAAGAATACATAGGCACAGTTTTTTTTTATA
Source organism: Macrosiphum euphorbiae (assembly GCA_949089665.1). Lineage (NCBI taxonomy): Eukaryota > Metazoa > Arthropoda > Insecta > Hemiptera > Aphididae > Macrosiphum > Macrosiphum euphorbiae. Next base: position 27,660,295 of record CARXXK010000002.1, read on the forward strand.
AGCATTTATACTTTGAATTTTGACAAAATTTATAAAATGTTTAACTTTTATAGCTAAGGATTGAAAATTTAAAACAAGTGTCCACGTAAATAGGCTTTATATAAATTACTTTATCAACAATAATATCATCAAATATACTTAGTAATATCATAGAAATTGGTAGTGTTTCTCCTTCTATAAATATTAACCATTTAAATAACCATCATCTTAAAATGTCAGCTAGGGAAATGATGACTTTTGTTCACTTCTTTTCATTGATGGTTGAAGACTTGATACCAGAAAATGATGAAGTATGGGCATTTTTTTTAAATTTAACTCAAATTATTGATGCACTTTTATCATATTATAGTGTATGTGAACCAAATTTAATATTTTTAAGAAAGCTAATTAAAAACCATAATCAGCAATACATTAATTTATTTCACGACTCATTAAAGTCAAAACACCATTTATTGACTCATTACCCTACAGTTATAAAACAATCAGGGCCTGCAAGACATTATTGGTGTTTTCGTTTCGAATAAAGAGCTCAAGTTGTATGCTCAAGCTACAACATCTCGTAGAAATATAACACTCACTCTCGCAAAAAAAATGCAAATTAAATTTGCTTATCAACTCATTTGTCCAAAATCCAAAAATGTAATTGTCAATAAAACTCATGAAGTAGGAATAGTAAACAGTTAGAACTTATTCAGACTTTAGTTTCAAACCAACAATTTAAATGTTACACCCAAATTGACTTTAAAGGAACTCTTTATAAAACTAATTTTTATGTCACTAAGGTTACAGACAAATTACATCTTTATAAAATATTACAAATTATTATTTTTGATTCTGAGGAATACATGCTTGCTGTTCAAGACATTAAATTAAATTATTTGCATTCCCATTTTAATGCGTACGTGGTTGATGAAAATTTAACAGTGTTAAATAATATATGTGTTTATAAAATAGAAGACTTTAGCGGACCTCCTATAAACACTGTAAGATTAGTAAATGGTCAAATAATGATTCGACTCAAAGAGTATTATTAAAAGTGTATTATAATTATTATGTATATAAAATTTGCAATTATATTTTCTATTATTGTAATATATTTAGTAGTTAAGGTTAAAATTAAAATATAAAATAGTATAAAAGTTATATTTATAATATACTAATCATTTTTGTTAGGTGATAAATGTATGTATTCAAATAATACATTAAATAATTTATATCTTAATTAAATTACTATAGTTGAAAATAATGAGTACCCTCTATGAAAATGATGAATATGAATTGCCAATCAATTGTAATAATAGTTAAAATTTCTTGGATATCAGCAACTATAATTTAAATCCTGAAAGTATATCACTTCATGAAAATTTGGAATATTTAAAAATGGACGAAAATGAATCATCAAAACTAATGACGCAGTTAAAAGAGTGGAATTTGAGCTTTTTATATCAAACTTGTGTTGGTAGGTATTAAGAAAATAAATTAATATTGTTTATAATAGTTTTAACTTAATTATTATTTTTAGATGCACTGGTTGATACAGAAGCATTTGAATACATTACACCTTCTCAATGTGACACTCTATTGGCAGGTTTTCCTTTTGGTATCCGAATAAAATTTATTGGGAAGTTGATGAAAACTCGGTCCACAAATAAGGATAGTCAAATAAATGTGTGTACATGTACACACAATAATAATAGAGATGGCCATTTAAAGGTGGCAGTTCATGGTACTACTACAGTTAATATCGATAAGCCTGTATTAAGTTTATGTGAGGTCCTTGGGTCTTCATATCAAGGATGCTTGGTGCTTGACCATTTTAAAAAAAAAATGGTTTTTTAAATGATGCTAGTAGGACAATACTTGTTGACATAGTTATAAAAACAGCAATCAAAGAAAAAATAAACATGACAGTTAAAGTTGCTGAAGAAATGGCCGATCAAATTATTGCTGCATTTCCTAGTGAAGTCAAGGTATTGTATTCAATATTACTATTTGTTAATAATTTAAATTCATATAATTTTTTTATAGGATTATTATTTTATGAGAGATGGTCCAAAAGCACCAAAAGGTAAACTTTATGCCAAATACCATAATGTTATTAGAAGTCTCAAAAGTGGTGGACTTATTGAAAAAACTAAAAATACAGTAAAACCAATGAACTCTGGTTCCCAAACAAAACATTTTCAAATATCACCTAGCTAATTATTAGTTTTTGGAATTCATCCATTAATTTTTTCATTTCAGAAAGTGAAACTAATATTGACCATTATTTAAATAGTTTGAAACACGATAATTGTACGTTTAATGAGATTGAAGTTATATGGGCGGCTACAGTTAATACCAGATTGAATAGTATTAGAAAAAGTAAAAGTACCTCCGAAACATTACTATCTTGGCCTAGTTATAAGCTTCCAGCAGGATATAGATTGGTAAATGCTAAATAATTATATTATACCTATACAAACATTAAAAAAAAATTTTTCATCCTAGGTTGATATTGATTTTCTCACTGTTCAGCCTAATGCATCTAGTTTAATGACAGTATACCCTAATTATATTTCAAAACTTATCAAACTATTTAAATTCAAAATTAAAGATTCACAAAGTACTAAGCTAGTTGAAGATTTAAATGAAGAAAATGTTCTAACAGAAAGTAAATATTTTATGGCTTTTTATGATGTTCTTCATTGTAGAATATAAATAATTTTTAGATAGTCGAGATTGTTATGTATTTTACCTTCTGCATGCTCTATTCGTGCCAACATCCAAAAAAACAACCCGTGATGACAAAGGACGAAAATAGCTCATTAAATATTCAATAAGAGATTCACAACAATCATTTATTACTTTTGCTGAATCATCTGCTCAAGTGGAAGTTGTAATTGCCAGAAAAAAAGGTTTTTACTTTATTTTAATATAGCAATTATTACAAAATATTTTTTGAGATTTTATTTAATGAAATAATTAATATTTATTACATTCAATATTTATTGTTATGATAATCGTAAATTAAAAAATATAAATATAAATACATTTTTTGTTCATGGTTCATATACATAATATATTATAGTATGTTCAACTTTATTGGTGTACATGGGTATTTGATGCAACAATAAAGTTTAACACTTTATACAACTACATGATAATATGTTTGTGAGATTGTGTTTAATAATTAAGAACAATAATAAAATATTTATAATTATTCAAGCACTAAATAGTATTTATACTTTTAAAATATGAAAACAACTTGGTACTGAATTTTTTATTTTGTTGTATTTTATTTAGTTAATGATAATTTAATATATTGTACTTATATTTTTATTTATTTTTTAAATTTTAATTTGTCTATAGATTTAGGAATTCCAATTCAACCATTCATAATTATAATTGGGCAGTTGTCAAATCAAAAAAACATCTTAATATATTTTGATGACATAAAATATAAAATATTAACGATTCAGAGAGCCGTAGATGTAGTGTTCAAAATATTTCATGTATTCAATTTGTCATATCCTCCAGAGTCTTATATGGTACGGTTGTTCATTCAAAAACTACTTTATAATATCCATGATACATTAGATCAACCACAACCGGTAATAAGTTTGGTGCTGGCTGAACTCGATATGTAAAAAAATTTATTTTCATTGATTTTGTTTATATTTAAGTTCATATTTTATTACATTTCTGATGATGTCATATTTTGATGTTTTTCAATAATATTAAGTTTGTATAACATAATCAGTATTTATAAATTAATTTGTATAACTGCTGAAATTTTTGTGTAAAATATTTTATTTTGATTGATTTTATTTATATTTAAGTTCATATTTTGTAACATTTCTGATGATTTCATATTTTGATGTTTTTCAATAATATTAAGTTTGTATAACATAATCAGTATTTATAATTTGTATAAATAATTACTTAGTAATTATAATTTAATTAAAGTTTATAATAAAGAAATAAAGAATTGCCTATATATATATTTAATGAAGCATACCTACATTGTTATTGATAAAATTACATTGTTATTTTAATAAATAATTTTCTTATTATCAACATGCATCTTTATTCATTCCAACATTATACTTGTTATACCAATAAAGATATTGCTAAAAAGTTTAACAAATAATATTTATAAATAACAATTTTCCTTGTAATAGGAACAATTTTTAATTTAAAAGAAACAATGTTCTATGTTAAAGTAACAACTACTTTAAAGCTGAAAACAACAAAATTATTGTTATATTTACATAGTTTTTGTTGCTTGTAATAAACTCTTATTTTCTACAATTATTACTAGGTAGATATAACAAACGTTTTGTCGGCTCAGGAGTGACAAAAACATTGTCGAAACACTCGAAACAATGTATAATTTTCATGTATGAATTTCTTTTAGTGTAGGCTGACTGACTGTTTTCGCTCAGAATCGTTTTTTTTATATAATGATATTATATCGTTGAATTCAAATTCAATACCATCCATTACAGTGACCCACTTGTAACCTACTGTACATTAGAACGACACCCACTTGCCCACCTTTTTTAATTTATTTTTACAATGTATGCCAATTAAATTATGGTATAGTCCTATTGTCTCATATTAATCTCATAAGTAATAATCAATCTAATTAATAAGTTTCAATGAACATTTCAGGGAACTTTTAAAAATAAAAATAATACTATGACATAAGCCAAGGGGGGGGGGGGGGGGGGGGTCCAGACCCGTGGTTCGCCACTGTCTTATACCCGGTTCAAATTCAATCACATTAATATCAGCAATGTTTATTTCATTTTGACTGGATAGTTCTAACACCTTTAATACAAGATAGGGTTGATATAGGTAGGTTTATACAGAAAAATGTGTAGGTACATACCTACCATTTGGATGTTTAAAGAAAAATGGAGTAAAAAGCATTAGGTACTTACTAGTTATTAACTTACTGGAACAGTAATACTATTTTTAAACAAGTTGAATTTGTTTAAAAATGTTGACAGATAACCGACTTTTGGGATCAATGTTTTGATCATATCTTCATCCAGATTTATCAATTTATCAATTTTCATTTAAATTAAATTAAATTATAGTTCTATTTTAAAAAATTTTCAATCATTAAATTAAATGAAATAATAATATTAATTAAATTTTTCCTAAACGTTAATTAAAATAAGTTAACAATTATTTGAAACTTAAATTAAATTAATAGTAACTAAAACAATAATTTTGTTTTTAATTTTCTCTTTAAATAATTTCCATTATAATAAAATAATAAATTATTCGAACTTGACTTAAATTAATAGTTAAATAAAATAATAGTTTATTTAAAAGAAATCTTCAATTAGTTAAATAAATAAATTAAATAAATATTCTAAAATAAATTTTATTCAAATCAAATAGAAAAAAAATAATTAAATAAAATAATATTTTATTTTTATTTTTTTTTTTTTTTATTGAACAAACATAATATATTTACAATCTGTATTTACAAGTGATACAATAAGTAAATGTGATGATTTTTGGTAAACAGGAGGGGGAAGTCACCCAGTGGCAGCACCCCGTGGAAGCGATTTAGGGAGAAAGTAGGTCCCTACACCAGTTCCTTTTCAGGCGCCTGGGTGGATTACCTGGAATTTGATTTGATGAAAGTTGGGTGATTATAGGATTAGAGTGAGTAATGAATGTTTTGTGTGTTTTTTTATAGGTGATTTTGGCAAGGCTGTTTAAGGTTGGAATGCAGATGTCTTTATGGAGTGATTCATTGGTAATATACCATGGGGCACCAGATATTAAACGTAGACAAATAGACTGAAACGCCTGTATTGTTCTAGTATTTGAGGGTTTGGCTGATCCCCAAAGTTGTATGCCATAGTACCACATGGGTCTTAGAAGAGCCATGTATATTGTTCTTTTAGTTTTTAATGAGAGCTTTGAGCGGAGTAAGGGTCTAAGAAGGTAGAGTCTTGAATTGAGAGCTTTACGCTTGTTTTTTAAGTGGGGACCCCATGTAAGGCGTTTGTCAAGAATTAAACCCAAATATTTGGTTTGCGTGGAGGATGGAATTTGTTCATTGCCGATAAAGGTTGCGGGACATTCTAAGGATCGAAGTGTGAAGGTAATTTGAGAAGATTTTGATGGGTTAACTTGGATTTTCCAGTCGTGAAACCAGTTGTTTAGAACATTTAGGTGGTTTTGGATTTTTTGGGCAGCATGGATGGGATCTTTGTCAGTAGCAAGAATAGCAGTGTCATCCGCGAACGTACCAAGTAGTGTGTTTTCGTTTAGAGGTAGGTCGCTGGTAAATACGTTAAATAGGAAAGGAGCTATGTCACTGCCTTGGGGAACACCAGCAGTTGCTATTTGAGAGTTGGAAAAGGTGCCGTTAATTTTTGTGACAAATGTTCGTTGGTTTAGATAAGATTTAATTAGTAGGTAGTACGGAGCAGGCAAGAAGGATTTTAATTTAAAAAGTAAGCCGGGGTGCCAGACTCGGTCGAAAGCCTGTGCGATATCTAGGAAAATACCAATGCAGATTTGTTTGCTCTCGAATGCTGATGAGATTTGATCGACAACTCTATGCAGTTGGTGGATTGTGGAGTGTTTAGATTTGAAGCCGAATTGGAAATCAGGTATAATTTTATTAACTGTGGCAATTTTTGTAATTCTTTTTAGAAGTATTTTTTCAAATAGTTTTCCTATGACAGACAGAAGGCTTATGGGACGGTAGGAGGATGGGTTTTCAGGAGGTTTGCCTGGTTTGTGGATGAGTATTATTTGAGCATGTTTCCAAATAGATGGCATGTAAGAAAGACGGAGTATAGAATTGAATATATATGACAAAAATATTATTGTTTTGGGTGGTAATTTTTTTAAAAATAGAGCAGTTATTAGATCATAACCAGGAGCTTTGCCAGATTTTAAATGTTTTATATAGAAGAGAACTTCATTTGGGGAAGTGGGTTTGGCAGGCATAGAAACTGGTAGTGGACTATCTAAGAACTCGAATACTCTGGCAGAGTGCTGGGGATTAGTTTGTATGATGTTTGGTTTAAATACTGTAGCAAGGTGTTCAGCAAAAACGTTGGACTTTTCATAGTCGTCGGTGATTTTAGAGTTATCGGGGCGACGGATTGGCGGAGTTGGTTCGATATGTCTAAGGATTTTTTTGGTTGCTTTCCAAAGCGAGCCGTTTGTTGGATTTAGGTTAGAGATGTAGCTATTATAGGATTGATTTTTGTGGTTTTGGAGTTGCCTTTTAAGTTTGTTGGTTAGGTTATTAAAGATCCGCTTGTCGTTAGGATAACCTGTAGTTTGCCGTTTGGCACGAGCTTTTCTTTTTTGTCTTAAGAGTTCATTGATGTGGCCCGGGAGTGGGTAGTTGTCCAGAATTGTGTTCAAGGCGGAGGAATAGTCGTTACTTGCGCGTGAGGACAGTTTAGCCGCGGATTGGATCATTTCTACAAATGTGACAGAAGCTTGCTCAATGTCTTGGGTGGTTTTAAGAGGTATGCCTAATTTAGTATTTTTGCTTAAGTACTGTATGTAGTGGGTCCAGTTAATTGGGCCTGAGGTTAGGGAAGGTCTTATTGGGATTTGATTTGTTTCGCCATCAATGACTAACTTTACTGGGGTATGATCAGAGGAGAGATCCGTGATGTTAAATATAGCTAAGGGTAGGTTACTTGGGGTGGAATATATGAAGAAATCTAAAATATCTGGATGCCTATTGACGTGGGTGGGCCAGTATGTCGGTCCAGTTGGTGCAATATTTTATTTAAAAATAAATTTCTATCCTTTAATTAAAATAAAATAATAATTTTATTATTCGGACTTTAAAATTAAATAACCATTAAATAAAAAAAATTTAATTGTTTAAATAAAATAATTTAATAGCTGTTCGGAACATTGAATTAAATAATAACGTAATAATTTATTAGAAATAAATTTAATTTATTGGAAATAGAATAAAATTAAATATTTTAGCGAATATATATATTCGAACAAAATTTTTTATTTTCAGGTTGAGTTTAGTGATTGATTAATTATTAACCCTTAACTTGGTATTGTATCTTTTTGGATACACAAAGTTTGTGAATTTTTGTACGGAATCCGATGTACAATATTTTTATTTTTATTATTTGTACACTTTGATAAATGTCATATCTCCCACGTGAGTACACTACGATAACGTTTCTATGATGATTGGGATTGATAATAAGTAATAACTGTTTTTTGTTATCATTTTTTGGAAATTTAAAGCCAATCAAACTCGTTGACTTCAACTACTAATTTCATCAAATTTTAATGTGTTACTAGAATCAACTCAGTTAATCACTTTTATGTACAGTTTCTAATAATATATGCAATAATGCTTATTTTATATCAATTTTAAAAGTATGTATCCTTTTAGATACATGAATATTAGTATTGGTTTATGGCTATGTATCTTTTAAGATACAATTCATAACTTTGAACTTTCAAGTCCAATATTTTTTTTGACAACATTTTTGAATTCAGCGACCTTAAATTAGTTTGAAAATATCTACTTTAAAATTTTCATTCTAATATTTTAATGCTTGACAAGTTAAGGGTTAAATAAATATAAATAAATAGTTTAAATTAATTAGGTTGAACAATTCATAAATCTTGAGTAGTATTTAATTGAAATAGATCGTGTAATATTATAATATATTGGGAGTTATTATAAAATATTTTAATTATTTTAAGACAGTTAATTCTTTATTGTTGAATATATTGAGTTTATTGGGAATTTTTATTTAAAGGCCGGAAGTAAGTCCTTATATTTTGTGAATTTTATTGAGACAATTGATGTCTGTATTTGAGAATTTTATTTAAAGGCCGGAAGTAAGTCCTTATATTTTGTGAACTATTTTAGACAATTGTTGTCTGTATTTGGGGGGAAATTTATTTTAAAGGCCCAGAAGTAAGTCCTTGTATTTGTTGAATTTATTTAAGACATTGATGTCTATGTTGATTTTATAGGCCGTGAAGTAGGTAAGTCCTTTTGTGTTTTGAATTATTACGACACGTGAAGTCCAGTTTTATTGAATTTATTTATAGGCCGTGTGGTAAGTCCTGAGATTTGTGAATTTATTTGAAGACAGTGAGTCTATATTTTTGAATTTTATTTTATAAGGCCGAAATAAGTCCTTACGTGTTGAAAAGAATAGGTTGAAAAAAAAATATATAGAATTAATTCAATTAATACAGTTAGTAAGAGTTACTATTCGAGTATAGAAGTCGTATTACTGGTTAATTGAATTAATGTAAAAAAAATTTTTTTTTTTAATAATAGGAAATAATTATACTATTATTATTTAATTGGTAGTTTAGTTATTTATTTATTTGATATTTTATTAACGAAATAATTATTTACGTAAGATTAAATTATTTTACGCTAGTGTGTAAATTAAATCTTAATTCCATATTTATTTTAAATCTGATTATTTAATTTTAATTACTTGATTATGACTATTGATTAATGAGTCAAAAAGAAACCAATACTAGTTTAATAGAAAGCGAAACTGAAAGCATACAAGTAGTAGACCAGGAAGTTAGAGAAGTCGTATTAATTAAATCTGATATTATTAATAATAAGGATAGCGAATTAACTAAAGAAACAGCAGTAGTTGACGATAAGGAATTATTAATTGATTTAAGTACAGAAGAAGGTTATCAATATTCCAAAGATTTCGATAGGGAAAAATATTTAGAAGCTATTAGGGAAAAGGATTTATTGAATACAAGCATAAGACCGATAATAGTAAACGAAACTGAGCTGCGACAGATAGGTACTCGTACGCAGAAGGGGATAATACATACGCAATTAGAACACGTTAAACGAATCAAGAAAACCAAAATGCCAGGGAAGATTCCATTAGATAAAGCCACCCTCATGATCCCTACATGTACCGGCGAACGGGACGTTTACCAATTCATAAAAGCTTGCGAATTAGCATGTTCGGCAGTAGAGAAAGAAGACCTACCTATTCTCACGAAATTTATTAATACCAAGTTGTTCGACCAAGCTTTAAATGTGTGTCGATATAGGGACACCAGCGATTGGGAAGGTATAAAATTAATTTTATTAGACGCTTTCGAACCTCAACAATCCACTTCTTCATTGCAGGTAGCATTAAATTCAGTACGTATGAGAGGTAACGAAGATGTAGGTGCATATGCTAGACGTGTAGAACAGTTATATTTCAATCTATGTGTAGCAAGTACAAAGGGTAAAAGTACAGAACAGGCAAATACAATCCGCGATCAGTTAAAGGAACAGACATTGGTAGTTTTTATAAAGGGGTTAATACCTAGCTTAAAGACCATCGTGAAATCTCAAAAACCACCCACTTTAGAATAAGCTATCCAGATTGCTAAGGATGAAGAAACTGAATTTAAGTCTGAGTCAGATGCATACCAATACTATAGAGGCAATAGTTCAGGTAGACAAGAAAACAACTCTAACGGGGATACCAGCAATTCTAATAGGCGGAATAATAATTTTAATAACACTAATCATTATAATAATTATAATGCACCGAGTAACAATAGACCGAATTATAACAATGGAAATAAACCGAGACAAAATTACAGTCCTAAAGGGAATTATAACACAAATCCGAATTATGTTAGGCCACAGTATAATCAAAATCCGAATTTTAATAGACCTAATATAGATCGAGGAAATAGGAACAATTTCAACAATAATCAATACCAGCCTCGCAATAATAATAATTTTAATCGCAACAATAATTATAATCGTAATAATAATTATCGGAATGATAACAATGCAATAGGTAATATACGATGTTATCAATGCGGAGGTAATCATTTTGCCCGGGATTGTGTACAACAACGTAATAGCAATAATTCACGTCCATCTAATAATAATTTTACTAGACAGCCAACTAATTATAACGCTCCAGCAAATATAGTATGCACATATTGTAAGCAAAATGGGCATGACGTTTCCACATGTTTTAGAAAACAGAATAATGATAGACGTAATAATGGGTCGGGAAACTTGCCAAGATCGGACGACAGGAGTGGCGCTCGCCCGATAAATTTAATAGCCACAGTAGAGGAAGATTTAGACGATGTTTACACATCGTGTCAGTCTTAAACAACAACCATATTACTTGTCAGTCTACTAATATAAAAAAAGAATTCATGGAACTACTTGTAGACACTGGAAGCGATGTTAATTTAATAAAATTTAGTACTTTGACAGGTGACACACTAGTTCAAGAAAATAAGAAAATATATTTAAAGGGAATTAACGATAGGATCGTATCAACTGTAGGCTCGATAAGAATAACTTTAAGATTTAGTGATGTTAATATAGAAACGGAGTTTCAAGTAATACGTGATTCATTTCCTATACCTAAGGATGGTATTCTAGGACAACAATTTTTAATGGAAAAAAAGGTAGTGATAGATGTAGCGAATAACTCGTTAATAATAAATAATAAGATAGTTAATAAAATGATTAAGGATAGTTTATGTTTTAAGTTGAAGCCAAGGACGGAAACAGTGGTGACTGTGCCAATTGCCAATCCGGCTATGGAGAATAAAGATATTATAGTTTTAAAACAAGAATTAATTAAAGATGTATACTGTGCCAATATGGTAGGAACAGTAAAATTAGGAAAGGTTATGGTTAGTATATTAAACGTTTCCGAAGTAACTAAAGAAATTAATGAAAGTATTATGAATCGAATATTATACGATACCGCTACGACCTATAGTATACATGCGGTACGTACTGAGATTAATAATGATAATCGTGTAAATAGAATTTTGAATTTATAGGTAGATACGTGAACACAGATAGGAAAATATCATCAGTCATTAGGAATAGGCGAGGGCTGATAAACATCATAGGAAGTGCTATGAAAACGTTATTTGAGGTATGCGACGATGATTGCACAAAAGAAACTAATAGTAACGTTGAGAAAATAGAAATTAGTAATGAATATATGTTGCACATTTTAAAAAAACAGACCACTGTAGTAAGGTCAGTAGTACAAGGAATAGGGAATACTTCTACCGAAATGAATAATTTATACATTGAATTAGGAAAGAAACAGGGCGAAATTTATAAGAAATTAAATGAAGCTGCTAATCACACACATACCATTGAAACAATGATCATTAGCAACAGAATACATAATATTTTTACCGCTTTAATTACTCAATTTTCTTACGAAACCACAACCATAAGTGCTATAATTACAGCAGCTAGAACAGGAATTCTACATCAAAGTTTAATAACCCCTAGGGAACTGGCAAAACAATTGACGCAAGTTAAATTAAATTTACCTGTGAATCTAAATTTACCTATGGGAACCCAACCAAATGAAATTTATGAGTTGAGTAAAATAACAAAAATGGCCGTGTACTATAGTGGAAATCAAATAGTTTTCTTAATCAAAATACCTTTAGTAACTGAACTCGAATTAACATTATTTAAAATAATCCCAATACCACACAAAATTAATTTCAATCATAGTATAATACTAAAACCAGAATTCCAGTATGTAGGCATAACTAGGAATAGGAGACAATTCACAACGTTCACTGAGACCCAATTACTAAGCTGTACCGAAACAGAAATTTTCAACATATGTCCAGAATTTCAGCCAATACAACATGAGTCGGTAAGACAGCCATGTGAAATTTCATTATTCAAAAATCCGGAATTATTACCCAATAACTGTGAAGCAGGAATCATACTAATATCGAAAAACATTTACCATAAACTAAAATATTCAAATACATGGATTTATTCCACTACTAGCGACACATTGACAATAACGTGTCAAGGGGAACAGGAACCACATATAGTCAAATTGCGAAATCAGGGTTTAATAAATTTAACACAGGAATGTCGAGCTTATGCTAGCGATATAGTCTTGAACCCTACAAGGGAAATAAAATCCAAGAATTACGTCAACTTTATACCTAAATTAGGAATAGGGAGTTTGGCTTTAAAAGTTCCTAAACTAAATTTATTGGCAATACCAAGATATACCCAAAGGCATGATTTATTGAAACTGGATAACGTCCATGAATTAGCTCATTCTTTGAATGATATACAATCAATGGTAGATAAAGAAATGGACAAACAAAACGGGAATGCAGACCAAACTAAACCTTATTTAATCTATGTGTTATTAGGTTTATTATTATTTTCTTTAATATTAATTTTATTATTGTACGTAATGTACGTGTACAATAAAAACTTAATAGGTACACGTTCCATGAGAATAAGACATATTGAGGAGCCAGTAAGAAAAAGTAAATTTTTCAGACAGGCAATTTACGAACCAATGAATAAATGTAGTAAGACATATGACTTGCAAGGACCAATAGTACACTGTAAGTCATATGAAGAAAAGGATAAAAACATACAAGAAACCTCATTTTCAGATACTGTTGATAGGAATATAAATACTAATCCCGCTAACTTACCAGCAATAATAGATAGATAACTAATAACGTAACTAAATTGTAGTAATTGTATAATTAATTTAGATATTCATATTTGTATATAGAGAAAATACCCACAAATTCGTGATAATGGATTTTGAATTCACCAATATCCATAAAACCAGTAAGGTCCTCATCTCAGGAGCTATTTCGAATAGTTTGGACCGTTTTAAAATAAGGAAGTTAGAAGGACGACCATTATATTTACCAGAAGACGGGGAAGTACGACCGATGAAAGACCGTGAAGTATTAGTTGCACAGAGAGCGTTGGCTCGAATTTTTAAGGCGAAAACGGAACTGCGAGACATATGTTTGGAACAACTAAACCAGAGTCTAAGAGCCCCAGTAAATAGTTTAAATGCGACCTATATACGAAACTATATACTGCGTGGTGACAAGATTAATGTGTTAGTAGTATGGGAAGGTAGTTCTGATAAGGTCATTCTCAAAAGATTAGGAATAACAGAGTTTCCTATATTAAATTTAACTTGTTATGATAAATACTTTAATAAGCAATTTTATATGCAATTGGAGACAGTAAACCCTAAAAGGACAATTTTTGAAATAGAAGTAGGTACTTATGATAAGTCAGGGAGAACCTTAAATCTTACAGAAGCACATAACTTAATTTGCAGGAAAAAACACAAAATTACACATGCACACGACCCACGAACGGATGTCATATATACAAAATGTATTTTTGACTTCGTCGTACGGAATTATAAATATGAAAATTTAATTAAACATTTTTAACAATTTAAAAATTTAAAGCTTCAAAATTCAAAATTGCAAATAACAACATTTTAATATTATAGGAAACAGTAATCTAAAATGGATAGGAATGAACAGTTATTACAAGAACTTAACATTAGTATAGCAATCCAGACACACACGAACTCAGAACAGGGAGAATGGTATAACTTTACAGAATGCTTTGACTATCACATAATTTCTGCTAATAATGCAATACTGGTACCATACGAAAGCAGAGAGGTTTTGGAAATAATAAAATGTGTAAAAAGGTTTGTAACTGATATGGTATTGGAAAGGGATCTAACAAATCCAATATGTATGGATTTGGCTAGGTACATCGAAATTATACCCCACGCAACAGATATACTGTTTTACGATAGGTAATATAACGGAAATTAATATATACTGGTCAATATACCATTGGAGAATTTAAAATTTTAAATATTATTATAATTGTTAATAATCAAATATTACTATTAACCAACATTTTATTGTAATCAATAAATATTATATACCTATGTAAACTAACATTTATTATTATAACATTAAATATTATATTAATATTGTATTGGAACTATTGTATTTTAATCAATTAATTTAATCGAATTACTAACAAATATTTTTATCTGTATTTAAATTTTATAATATATGTAACATTATTGTATCAATTTAATCAATTGTAATACTCTAGACGAGTAATCTAAAAAAAAAAAAATGTACTAAAAATTATCTTGTAAATTGTCATAATAAGACAATGATTAATTATTTATATATTGTATCTGTAAACTCATGATCTATGTAATTTATGTAAACCAATTGTAAACTTTCACCTATGTAAAAATTTTAAAGCTTTTTGTAGCCCCACAAAAACCTTTGAAAGGGCGGTGAGGTGTAGCGAGCTGTGACTATTTAGCCATATGGGTTAAACACATTTAATGCATACGTAATCATATAATATTCGCACCGCGTATATATAAATATTATACTCGAGCGCTTCTTCGAATAGTAATAATATAATATCAATAATAGTAATATCGAGCGCGTGACCATGAGCGGCGTGCGACAATAGATATATGACTACGTATATGGATAATCCTAAAATAATATAGTTAGATTTGTGCTGTTATCAATTATTTATTAATTATTGTTGAATAACACCACAAATGTGCTATATAGATATATGTGGACTTCCGGCGCGTGCAAGCGTGTGAAATTCACAAAAGGCTTAACCGCAAGACCATGTATGGTTTTAGAATAAAGGAAGGACCATATATGGTCTTAGAAAGTATGGAAGTGGCAAGGGACAGAGATCCATCGAGGAGAGCTGATGGACAAGCGTCCATCAGACGAACAACCAACCTCAACTTCAACAGTCACACTAAATACTCATAGTCACAACTCGCTTTTAGTTTATTATTTGGACTTAGAATAAATTTCTATAAAACTGTTTTATATAATAAACACAATAAATACTATCAAAAGAGGTTTTGTTCAATTATTGCTTCCAAATCAACAAGTAACGCTGTAGGGCACGTTACAGGTTCAACCCTACGTGGAGTCGGATCGCAAGTCGGGAGATTGTATGTATTTTCCTGACATTTCATATACATTTTGCTTTAAGTGAAGTGTATTTGAATGTATTTGATAATATTAGTAGAAATTGTACTTACCAAAGTATACAGTTAGCTATAAAAGTGTATAAAGTTTCGATAACAAATTAATTTATTATAAAAAGTAAAATAACCAATATAAAACTATATCTATACATACCGAATCGGAAAGTACAAATTATTTCCACCAGAGCACGTTTTGTTAATCTGCTTCCTCAATAGGAAAGTGAATATAGTTGGTATTTTAGAGGGGAGGGGGAAGTAAAAATTCCCAATAGTATTCAAAGGAAAACAAAGAGGAAAACAAAAAAAAATTAAGGAAAACAGGAATTTTGACCCAAAATTCGATTTGACAAAATTGATTATGATTTTTGGTGTAACTTTAAAACAATATAGGTACCGTACATGCATTACATTTTTACTTAATGTTTATATTAGCATATTATATACAGGATACAATTTTCAAAATATTTTGACTTGTTTTGATCTGTTTACGGATATATTCATAAATTGAAAATTGAATACAAGGCCCCTAATATATTGTTACAATGACAGTTAAAAAATATTTAATATAATTATTCACAATTTTTTTTACATGCATTTAAGTTCGAATTTTGACAGGATGGGGGAATGGCAGTCACCTAAGCAAGAACTTCTATTTCTGACAAATGGTTAGTCCGAAACATTATTAAATACAAATAAAAGAGGTATTAACTTGTTAGGTACAACATACTTACATTTCAGATTTGTAAAACAAATGTAAATATTTTATTTTTTTTTTTTTTTTTAATGGAAATTACCAACATTGGAGGGGTAATGATAGTCACTCAAAAACCCATGCAAATTAATAGGGAAAATCATAATTTTTATTATTCTAATCATAATTTCATAAAAAAAAAAATAGTAATTATTGTATTAATGTTTGCCTTTATTAATAATAACCTCTACATAATAACATGGGTAACATAACTTTGTAAGCCTGGGATAACTTTGTAACAGTAACTTAATATTTAAAAATTGTTAACAATACATATTATGTAACAAAATATTTTTTAATTATTTAATTTTATTTCTTAGACTTTTAAATAATGGGTAGGTAACATAACTTTGTAATAGGAACTTAATATTTAAATATAGTTAATAATACACTTCTAACACAATATTTTAAAATTATTTACTAGACATTCTTCTATTATAACCATCACATACATAATTTGTTGGTGAATCTGCATCACTGCATTCTGCATGTATCCAAAATCCACATTTTGTACATCTATACCAAACTTCGCCTTTGCCTCTTTCTTCACAGATTAAAAAAGTTTCAGTACCATCATCCACATCATCACATATTGTAGGATGTCGGTGTCAGTGTTAGAAGTAGAAAGGTTGGAATTGTGAGTTGCGTTTAATTCATTTAGTAATTTTCTTTTAGTAATCATTTTTCTCTTTAAAACTAAAAAAAATAAAAAATTAGGTATACATTAATAATGATACAGTTATTAAGAGTTAGGAACTTCACCACTGACTGTTGGTTTTTTCAATATTCGTTTCTTTTTAATATTCCCAGATTCTTCTTTTGATTTTTTCATATGTCTTTTTCTTTCTCTATCAATTAATTTGTCCTTCATAGGAGATGCAGTAATGATAGTTTAATGTTGTTTAGCTGCTTTTCGATAACTTTTGAAGGAAGTGTTTTTGGAACAGGAGTTATTTCCTCAATTTTAACACTTGAATTCCTGGGAGATGGAGTACACTGTACTGCTGGAATAAAAATTTATAGAGACATGTTTGAAGTTGTTGGATATTGATACTATTGATTGCTGTAGCTCTGATTTGAATCTGTTAAGTTTTGATTAACAGTTATAATAATATCGTTATTCTAATTAATACCATTTTGGCAAAATGTATTAGCTGCATAGAAATTTTCATTGCTAAATATATTGGGATTTAGTGGATATATCCCAGGCTGAAAAGCCTGAGACACCTTTTTGGATACTAGTTACATTTAAGTAGGCTTGATTAAAAATTTCTGATAAATCATATGGAGTGATTTTGACCATAGCCTTACTTTTCATAAAAAAATCACATTCTCTTCTATAAGCTGCCTACAATGGCCAAAAAAAAGGTAACGTCAAAAGGTTGCATTCTATGAGAGCTATGAGGTCGTAATGACAACATTACTATGTGATTATCTCTGCAATAC
The DNA here is from genome assembly GCA_949089665.1 of Macrosiphum euphorbiae. NCBI lineage: Eukaryota > Metazoa > Arthropoda > Insecta > Hemiptera > Aphididae > Macrosiphum > Macrosiphum euphorbiae. The sequence continues at coordinate 27,678,373 of CARXXK010000002.1, forward strand.
TGAAAAGCAGCTAGTGTAATGTGACTTCCATGATTATCAGGAATTAACAAAACTGGTTTTTCAGCTGTAGGATTAGAGTAATCTGAAAAATTTTTCACCCATATTAAAAATATTTCATCATTAGTCCACCCATTTTTTGAACATTCGTACAGAGCACCTGGTGGACCATTCTTTGTCAGTTTGCTGTCCATCCTCTTCCTAGGGAAAATAAAGACTGGAGGTATATAGGATCCAGATGCGCTAATGGCACAAATAACCGTAACATTTTTGCCTCTTTCCCATCTTGTTTAAGATCCAACTTGTTTCTGTTCTTTGGGGGCTAGTATATTTCCAGGGTGGTTTCATAAATATTAAAAATTATTGTGGCAGTAAACTTGTATTTTTTCATTAGACTTTCTTGATTATTAAAAAATAAAGAAACTTCCTCTTTATTAAAGGCAGTGATTCCACTTATACTTATAGCTTCTGATTTTCTGACAGTAACTGATGGATTTCTCATTATGAAATTATAAAACCAATCAATTCCAGCTAATTTTAATTCTATATTAAAATGATACTGTATGTTATTTCTTTCTGCATAATAAAATGCAGCTTGTCTCAGTTGCAATGGTGTTAAGCCATAAAACAGTTTTGTTAAACTTTTAATATGTTCAGCCATATCATATTCTTGTCTGGTGTAAAAATAGGGATACATCCCAAACCTGGCGGTTCAAAATTCTTAGTTTTTATCCTTTTTTGTAATGCACTAAATGGAATATCAAACGAGTCTGCTGCTTTGCGAATGCTAAGTTTTTTTTTCAAAACTAAATCCACTGCAGCTTTCAGTGACTTTTCAGACGATCCTCCAATGGTGGTTTTTCTTTTATATGATCTTGGCATCTGAAATATAATTAATTAAATTACAATCAAATTTTTTAAATTATTTAATAATATAAAAATACAATTTAAGATTCAAAAGTTAGTTTGTTAATCTTGCATCTGTGTCTGGGGTAATGGTAGTCATTTTGTAAATGACTCTCATCACCCCACAGTAGCGGATCCAGGACTTAATTTTTGGAGGGGCATGGGGGGGGGCAAAAGTACAAAAAGTTCCAAAATTGGCTAAACACAGTGTAAGACAAAGGAAAACTACGGTGATTTGGGGGGGGGGGGTAAAAGCTTTTACCCTCCCCGGGATCGGCCACTGTCACCCCATAAGCACTGACTACGAATACCGCATTCTGCAATTTTTAACAAAATAATATTTTTTTTTATTGGTGATTAGTTTAATTAAATTACTAGATATTTAAGTTACAACCAAAGTAAAATGTAATAAAATAAACTTACATTGAAAAGCGTTTTTCGAACACGATTTTTAACAGGATAATGTGGAAAAAACTTTGATAACAATTTATCGGGAGTATAACATAAATGAGGGGCCTCAATGCAAAACGTACCTTTTCCATTTTTAAGAAAATTGAGTTATACATTGATTCTTATGGTAAATTGCATGGGGAATCGAATGGTCGTATTATTATAAGCCAAAACGGTCTTTTTCCTTAAGAAAACGATGAAAGAAAAACTACGTTTTCTGCAAAACGTTTCCATGATATCCTTCAATTCAAAACAATCTTTTACCATTTAACTTCAAAATATACCTTTTCCAACATTAAAAGTGTACTATACACAGAAATTCGTTGCACAACGTACTATTTCCTTCATTATTTGTCAAAAAGGTCTATTTCCATAATGAAACATGTTGAAAGTGAAGCTTGACGTACTAGTGATTTTAGCATTAATATAATAAGTAATAACATGACAATATGATTATGTATAAGTATAATATATAAGAACGTACAACTGGACAATTAAACTGTGACTATACACACACACCGCGTACACTCGGTATGACAGAGTCTGTGCAAGTGAGTATTACATACATCAAAGGACCTATTTATATGAACAATCGAGATTCGAGGCCATCCCGTATCCGTATATAATATAGAAAGCGATAGTAAAGGTGTTGCTACAGCTATATCGTAACTGCATAAGTATCTATTAGAAAACGACATTGTACACGCACGTGTGTTTACATGGTTTGAATACTAATATTACTTGTATATTTCAACAACACAAAACGCTCATTTTCCTACGTATTTGTATTGTCATTAAATATATTTTTTTCCAAATGGGTCTTTTAATTTTTAATTATATTTTTATGTAAATTAATTTTAAATTTAAGTTTGTTCAATTATTTAAAATTAATTGTTAATAATTATATTTATGCCATGCGTTTATTTAAAATTCTGTGTAATTCAAATTTTCATAAAATGTATCTATCTCGTTACTAACTTCATTACAAAGTGAGATATTATGTTACCATTTCCCTCCAAAATCGTATTGCTAATCAGAAATCTTTTGTCATTTATACTCTATAATTTATAGTTAAAACTTAAAATTTAATAAATAATTTCCTTTTTACTGTTTAGAAATGATTTTTTTGTTATAATTTAAGAAAACACTACCTTATATTTTATTTTATATTCCTCATTACCTTCCACAATCACAATGAGAAGATCACGTATAAACAAAATGATTAATGCAGCGACTTCAGTAAGTAAACAAACTTTTATTTTTTTTTGTAATATACATTTTTAAGAAAGTATTCCTTGTTCAAAAATGTATGATTTACTTAATACTGTATAATTTATTATTATTTCAGGCATTTGAAGCTAAACGTTTAACTTATGGCCACATGATAAATTCAAATACTATAGTAAATAATGATTATCTGCAGGTTATTTAATATTGTTCATATATGATAATATGTATAGGTGTGTTATATGATACAGTATGTATAATATTTAAAATGGGTTATAAAATTAGGATAAAGTACAAACTTGGCTTAATTCTTCCATAAACGATGAATCTAAAAATAATAATTGTTTTACTGTGGACAATACCTTGGCAGATATGGAAATGGAACAATTAGATAGAGACTGTCAGATTTATGTAAGTTGATGTTAATCATTTAAACTAAAATATTTATCATCAAAATTTAAATTTTAACATAACGATAAAATACCAAAACAATATATTACCACAGAGAGTACTTAATAAATATATAGACATGTAGGATGCATAATGTAAAAATTACCTACATAATACCTACTGACGCGTCTACAGCGATGGTTGTATGGTGTCCGCGGTAAGCCGGTCGTAAAGTGTTGGCGAGTTGTACGAAGGAACAAAAAAAAAACACTAGTTTCGATGTATTGTCCGCGAGGGATGTATATTTGACGAGTAAACGGTAATGAACACAGTAGAATGGCTAAACCGAAAACGTGGTCGACACTTGGTGCGTTAATCAAAGATACGGTGTAGGTCGACGTCTAGTTCGGCGAACGGTTGCTGAGCAAGAGGGCGAGCCGCCGGCGGCCGGTACTCGTCTTGCGCGACTTGCCTTCCGGTCCCGCCTTGCCTCTGCGGCGTGGTGGGAGAGTTGGCGATGTCGCGCTCGTAGCCTGTAGATGGTGGCGGTTGTCAAAAGCGCAGACCGGTCGCTGCGTACCGTGTCATACTCCCCTGCCAAACCGCCACACGGGGTACACTTGTACCAGTGACGGGCTGCGACTGCTGGGTGTCGATGATGGTCGCTGTAGCCGCAGCCTCCGTTGGATGTCCGCTGTGCAGTCCACCCAGCCCCGGTTGTAGATGTCCGCCTGTGGGTCCTGAAGGAGTTGGCGGGTCGTCATCCTCGAGACCTGGGCGGCTGTTCGCGGCTCATCTTGACCACTGGACACCAGCCCCAGCCGTTGGATCAGGTTGGCCACCTGCTGCCACTTCTCCTGCTGTTGACCGGTCATGTTGTCTGTAAATGATGCTTAGTACAGACAAAAAGTTAATTTAATTTTGCTCTATTGGTGCACGTTTCAGGCATGACACATGTATTTTCCGCGGCGGTCGCGTCGGTTAGAAAGACTCCTTTACCGACCTGTTTCGTTAGCCTTACCAGTCCCCACCACTTTGGTGCGAACCCGGCATGAAAATCTTTATGTGCCTTAGAAAAGTGGTGTGCTTTGTAGTAGACTACGTCGATCTTGTCGAACTTCACCGGTGTGCCGGTGTTCGTGCTTGGTTTTACCACTACCTTTTTGCCTGAAATACGTTTTTCCCGCTCTACCCTCCTCTTCCTGTGATTTTTCGATGTGTACAGGCGCAGCTTTAGACAGCGCCCAATCTCCGGGTCCCTTGCATTCCCTGCCGAGAACAAGGACCGCGGGTGGGTAGCCTTTCAGTTCGCTACACCTGTTTCGTATCGAAAATAGAATTGAGGGTAGTTTTGTGTCCCAAGATTTATGTTTGCCCTCGACTATCTAACTAACTATGAAACTCAAATAAAAAAATTACATCCACAGCATTTTTACCATTGTTATGGATTTTACACACAACACAAAAAAAAACGTACTCACCAATTGAAGATTAAAATAATTAATGTATTTTTATTAAAACTGGTAGTAAAAATTAAGTGTAGCTACAAACTGTTAATCGAACACTCGTAATTCTACGACTGACTGACTCCCTGTGTGTTGTCGTGACGGTGCCCCGTCTCACATAAAAAAACCCTTATTCAGCGGTTCCAACGGTAGCAGCGTCTTACGACACACACTCTGCATTATGATTGTCTATATATGTTGTTAACATATATAGATATATAAAAAATAAAATATGTACTAATCAGGGGTTCTTAACACCATTTAAAATAGTAAAATAATTTATAATTGAAACTATATAATATTAACTATATAATTAAATATAACTAGAGTTTGCTAATATGTTTTAGCATTTTAAATTTTAAATGTATTCTTTCGAATAATGCATGGTTATAAATAAAATCTTATTGTTCATTAAATACTAATTTTATAAAGGTAGTTAAATACTTATGCATACCATTGTAAATAAGTTAATTAAGGTCTTACTTACTAGCTTCTGAAATTATGCTGATGCCAAAGCCTTTCCAAGATTCTTTATAGCCAGACAAAGTATTGCTCATCTTATTAATTGTTGCATAATATTTTTTATCTGGATATTTACAGTGCAATAATCCATTCTTAACATATGTCCATGACAAGGGTATGAAATCAATGCAATCTTTACCGTCGACTGTTTTTTCGTCAAATTTTATAACAGCATGTGTTGAGTTTTTCTTATAATCCATATCTGTAACCAACCATATCATACCTAGTTTATAATATATAAAAAAAATGATAATATTAAAAATAAATTAAGTTATAAAAAATATATGTATACCTAATACATTCACATTTTAATGTTTTCTTTACAACTTTTACTCTTCAACTTGTTGATTTTTTTTTTTTTGGTTATCCACAATATTAACTAACAATACTTACAATATTAACAACTAACCTAACGATATAATAATAATAATAACAATAATAATAATATAAATAAACATTTGAGTTTAAGAGATTGAAATAATTTTAATTACAATAGCTGAGAAAATTTAATGAAAACTATTTTCTTAAACATTAAAAGTATAGTTAAATAGGTATAAAAAGAGTATAATAGTAATATTAATAGTAATTTAAGAAATTAAAAAACAATATTGAATTAGGTAATTTAATAACTGAATATTGTTATTACACATGTGATAGGTACCTTACAAATTATAGGTACTTTAACCATCATTTCACCAAAATTATCATGTTTGGTATTTGAGATCTATAGGTAACGATATCTATATAAATGTATATAGTAGGTAGTTAAAACTAACATACATTATAAATAACTAATGACTAATGAGTAATAAGAAAAGAAGATAGGTACTTACCAAACAATGTATAAAACCGACGTAGCAACTAGGTGGCTGGGTTGTAGATATTTTTTATGATATAACATACAAATATTTATGACACAAGAAATAAATAAATTACTGATTGACAAGAGCGGTTTACTGCTTCAGCGCGTCAGTGGTCAGTACTCAGTACACGATAGCACAACAGCAGTGCTGCGTGCGGCGAGGCGGTGGCGGCGACAGAGACATACGTCGTTACATGGGTTTTCCCGAAAAAAACTGATCAACAACAACAAATTTCTATATTTGTATAATTAATATCCTAAATAATATTAAATATTATATAATACAATATTTAAATGTAATAATATACCTAGGTTCTAAATTGGTTTATACTTACGAAAATAATACTGAATATAATATTATTAACACATTTCAATTTAAACAAAACAAATGTTTTACACAAGTACTTTCCAAGACTGTCAAGCTCGTTGTGTGATGGTGATGAGCCAACTACAAGAGATAAGGGCTGGCCTTAAGCCCTTAGCTCAGAATTAGCATAACTCTCACAACTCGTAAATCACCCGTAATATGTCAGTATACCGCCAACGCTTGGCACAACCACGACTAACACTAACTGGCCCAAGGTCGCAATTCATACGGTGTCCGCAATGTGTCCGTACTGAGTCAGTACTGGCAGCCAGTACAGGCTGTGCTAGTTTAAAAGTACTGGTGTAATACTGGCTAACATGTTATCCAGTATTGTGCCGATAAGGGCCAGCCTACTATCGGTTACCAGGGCAGGTGCAGTCCTGCGCACGTTGTGGGTAATGGCATAAGTAATAGATTTCCGCTTCGGCATGTTGCCTTTGTCTGTGGCTGCCCCATGAGCCGGTTGTGTTTGAGCACACATGTCACCGGTGAGGTGAGTGTGTTCAGTGGTGGGGTGGTGTAGGTTGGTGGTCTGTGAACGGGTGTCGACTGGTGATGTGAAGGAAAAAAATTTCGTAGTTGGTTGTTCAGTGTGTTGATTTACCGAACTACGCGCTTTTTGTTTACGTGTTTTTTTTCCGTGTGTACTACCGATAGTGGGTGGTGATGAGTCGATGAGGGGGACTAGTCCTCGTCGACTCCCGCCGTTTCCCGACGTGGTCAGTCTGTTTGGACACTTGTCGTTCCAATGGAGTTCCCCACAATATCTGCACGCCCCCGGTGGTTTATTATCTGTGTTTTTTTTAAAAATATTTTTTTTGACCAGGGGTGGGTTGGTTTTGTCCGTTAAGGTCGATTCACACATAACAGTGACGTGACGTGACGTGACCGTAGCCTTCCATGTTCAGTGCCATCCGTGATGTATTTTTCACTTCCATCCTCACAATACCGTACCTTTTCATATCAGTGCTCCCTCGTGATCAGTCGTGTCTACTGTCTACTGTCTACTGTCTACTGTCTACTGTCTGTTATTCGGAATTCAATTTTTAGTGTTTATTTATTTAATTAATTGACTTTTTGAGTGCACCATGGATTTTAGTATAGAAGAGCTTAGTATAATAGCATTGCTTTTGGACGAGGACGAAAAGAAGGAAAAAAGAAGACACTGGGTTCATCCCATATGGAAGTTTCGAGACACCGAAGGAGAATTTGCAACATTGTATAGAGGATTGGTGGACCACGAATTCAAATTTTATGAATATTTTAGAATGAGCCAAAATGCATTTTGTGATTTGCTAACAAAAGTGGAGAAGTATAAAAAAAAAGACACATGCTGGAGACGGGCTATTTTTGCAAGAGAAAGACTGGCGGTTTGTTTGAGGCAAGTGTTTGTAATTTATAAATAACTAGCTGATCACCTTAAAAAATTATAATTCTTAAAAAATGTGTGATTGTCCAAGTACTTTTGGGTGTAGGTACTCGTCGCAGTAAGTGCAACTCGGCCACCCTGGTATTTGGCAACACTATTTTAAGTCAAATTCAAAATAATTTGTAAATTATCGTGATTTTTACGTATTTTTTCAAAATTTGAACTTACAATGCTTATTAAAAAAAACATGACTGTATTCTTAATATTTTTCAACTGTCATTGCCAAGGTAATCAATCTATTCATAATTAGGTATTAACTACTCAAAATTCTTAATGATATATTCATGTAATCAAAAATTAAATTTATATTATATTTATTACCATACATTTATATATAATTTATAATTAATCAGATATGAAATTTTCCCAATATTCTTTTGCTGTATCTTGGGAAGAAGAAGTTTCGTCAATGGTTTCCAACTGATTTGGATGTCGAGGATAGTAATTTTGCATCGATTGCAACTCCAACTTTTGCACTGTAGAAAAAATATCAGTTTGCTATATTCTGCAAGTATGGAGGTAGTGATTTTAAAGTATGTGATATCCCAAAGAGGAAACAGTCGATAGGGTTGTCCAAAGTTACGGTTTGTAGTCCACTTTTGCTTGATTTTGTCTCTTCTTCCTTTTTTTCAAGTAAGCACTTCATGAGTGTAGATGCTGCTGTCTCAGGTTGAATATTTTTTTTCCTACTAGGCTTAGCAAATTCCACAGCAGAGGAAGAAGGTTTATCGTTCCTAGAAGAAAGATTAGGTTGGGTGAATGACTGGCTGACTGGTTGCTTGGATATTTCTGGAGAAAGAGTATGGTTGCTAGAAGTAGGATTATGTTGGGTGAGTGACTGGCTGACTGGTTGCTTGGATACTTCTGAAGAATTAGGAATATCAGTTGTTTGCAGAGATTCTTGTCCTTCATCATCATTATTAAGTTCTGCATATTCAGTGTCAGGATGCCTTCCAATGTTCCCCTTTGTTTCGCGTTCTTCCATGTATTCAAGCAAAAACTGTAGCTGGCTTTCAAATCTGTACGGTTTCACTTTTTTTAACAGCTTGTCCACTTGTGGTTCTTCTTTTACTCAAAGACTTTCTGAAGTAGTCTCGTATGTTATTCTACCTTGCTTTGCAATTACCACCTGTGCAGACAAAAATATAAAATTATTCAAATTATAATCAGCAGAGCGAGTTTCACCTTATTTAAATTTAAAAATTATTATTAAATATTAAAAAAAAAATTCTGAGCGAAAACGGTCAGTCAGCCTATGATATTAATAAGTATATTTGATGATATTATTGTGAATAAATTAATTAATATATAACCTATTTACGTGGAACTTTGTTTTAAATTTTTAACTACAAAATAATTATTAAATTATAAATTTGATAAATTTTGTCAAAATTTGAACTTTAAATGACAATAAAAAAAAATTGTGCCTATGTATTTTAAATATTTTTCAACTGCTATTAGAACGAAATGTCAGGAGCCTTAAATTAAATTTTCACGTTTTTTTACCCAACAAATAAAATTTTATTGGTTTTTTTCAGAGAAAAAAAACTAAAAAAATTGAAAACCGACAATGTCCGTAAACAGCTCAAAAAGAGTCAAATTATTTTCAAAATTTTATCGTGTATAGAAAATGGTAATATAAACATTCAGTGAATTTTTCAAGTATCTACAGTCACACGTTTTTTAATTACAACAAAATAAAAAAATCGTTACATGAGAAATCGAGTGAATATCAAATGTTGTAAAAATATGAATTTCAAACGCTCATACAAATTTAATTTGACTATCTTGCAGACATTTTTTTTTATAATAATCTCTTATATTATAAAACACAAATAGTCTCCGTTTTTCGCCACCAGGCGCGACGCGACAAATAAGGAATTCCGCGTTTCTTCCATGACGACCAATCATATTACTTCTCGCGCGTTCGCTAAATTTTCACGTCGCGGCTCGCTTATCTCCCTTTTCGTTATCGACGATTGACGTGAATATTTTCGAATATTATTTTCCCGAGTTATTCCGTATTTCTATATATTATATAATATAATAAAAAAGTGTGCGATTTTTACAAAATTTGTGATATTTCCGTGTGTAAAATATATATAATATGTAAAACGCAATATTCAGAAACTGTTCAAGTGTTATGTAAATGTCATTATTATGAATTTTATTATCGTACCGTTGTGGAAGCCGCCATTCAGCCATTCAGCATTTCAATAATATTAAAAATATAAGTAGTTTGAATGCACGGATTAGATAGACATTTTTCACGAGTATTGCAGTAAATTTGACTATTATAACTAAGAGTTTTAGTAGGAGCTTGGTGTGTCGATTGTTTATGACAATGTCGTTACATACGTAATAAGGTAAGTAATAATAAGTAAATTCAATACATTTCAATTATGTAATATTATTATATTATATACGAGGGGTAATTACAGAAAGTTTGTACACCAGATTACTGATTTAAATGATTATACCTATGATTTCCCATGACTTACTACAAAGATTACCTATGATTACCCATGATTACCCCCAAGGCGTTTACCCCTCGATTATAATATACTAATATTGTATTACCAAGTTTAATTACTTCAATTCATACCTTATAACTGTACTAACCTTTACATTGGGTTACACGTATTAATTTTTTGCAATATTTCAAGCAAATTTCAAAACAAGAAAACTACATTTACATATTATATGTTATAAAATTATAATAAATTGAATTTAAATTCCTCCAAAGGTGTAAAACTATGTTTAAAATATTGTAATATTTGTCAACATTTTTATTATGTCGTTGGCATGCAAAAATGTATTATACATGATTTATATATATTATATTAATAAATACATAGGTATCATTTATATTCTACTTTTTTAAACTTTATTTTAGGACAACTGTATGCAGCGTTTTCCCGAGTGAGGGACTCTCAATCCATAAAATCCATTAGAGTTGCTATGTACAGTGATGGCCGTGGTAGATTCGTCACTAAGAACATTGTGTACAGAGAAATTCTACAAGCGATATAACTGTACAATGAAGTCTACAAGAACTTAATGAACATCGAATCCGATCTGTGTGACACATGGTTTATAAGCAGTCGTAAGTACGACTCGCGGAGGAGAGAAAGTTCGACGATCTCCACGTGGTTCTCTCTGGATGCGGATTTTGTAATGAATACGTAACTGATGCCGAACATGCATTTAACCTGGCTGCGACTCGCACACTAGATGGTAAATTATTTAGAATTATTTATATACTCTAAAAATATATCAGCAGATATTTGTATGCATTTGTATTATTTCAGAAACATTATACTAAAAATGACTATCAATGCAGATGTAACAGAAACAGAATCATTGTTGTACTGCTACTAAGGCATAGGAGAAATTCGACAACCTCTACGTGCTTCTCTCTTGATGCGGATTTTGTAATGTATTTGTATCAAATGTCAAACATGCATTTAAACTGACTGCGACTCGCACACTAGGTGGTAAATTATTTAGAATTATTTATGTACTCTAAAAATATATCAGCAGATATTTGTATGCAATTGTATTATTTCAGAAACATTATACTAGAAATGACTTCATCAATGCAGATGTAGCAGAAACACAACAAAAAGATTCATCATTGTATCAATACTGATTACCAATTTGCAACTAAACCATACTCTGATAATCATAAGAATTACTACAGCTAACACTTAATTATTATTCATTGTTAATTTGTAACTGATGTAGCACATACACACACATATATATATATGTATATACACTTAAATTGATTAATAGTAAGATTCATACACAAATTATTATAATTTCAAAAGCATATATTATCTACTATAACCAAGGTTTGTAAGAAATTTTCAATTTTGTTGTATGTACAATATGTTTCATTTCTACGTATTGCAGTCGACGCACGATTCAATTAAATTTTTTTAAACATCATTAAACTACACTATATTGTATGTTTGAATTTGTATTGCTTAACAATGTCTTTTATATGTAATAAACATAATGAGGTATGATTAGATATTTTGCCACCGCAAATAATTTTCATTGAAAAAATATTATGCAATTACTGATTAGTAATACCTAATTGATTATACATTATTTGTAATTTAAAAAAGGTGCTCTGCTGTACTGTAGGTTATAAGTGGGTCACTGTATAATGGATGGTATTAAATTTGAATTCAATGATATAATATCATTGTATAAGAAAAACGATTCTGAGTGGAGACGGTATATCAGTCTAAGTTAAGACATATTATATACATATTACATATATATCGTATTAAAATAAAATTGACCTATAATAAATTCCAAATTAATCATATCACAATATCCATTAGGTACTTATAAGCGTTATACATCAACAACAAACCGTGATACTATCATAGATATATAAATATAATAGTACACTTTAGAAGTTTCAAGTACCCACGAATAATATTATACAATCACAACAAAATAACTAAAATAGTTATTCTAGGTTTTTTAATATATAATTTCGTCCAAATTTGAATTTAAAATGTCTGTAAAAAATAACTGTGTTCATATATTTTTTAGATTTTTTGGTTACAGTATGAACTATTCATGAGAACCTCTGTTTTAAATTTGCAGTCCTTAGCTATAAAAACTGAAGATTTTATAATTTATTAATTACAATGATTGATAATTTTCGAGATTTTGATAAATTTTGTCAAAATTCGATCTTTAAATGCTTATAAAAAGAAATTGTGCATATGTATTTGAAATATTTTTCAAATTGATATTGTAACAATATATCAGGAGCCTTGTATTAAATTTTTATACTTTTTGACCCAACAGATAAAACTTTAATGATAGGTATTTATAGAAAAAAAAAATAAAAAAATCGAAAACTGAAAATGCCCATAAACAGCTCAAAAATATTTTCAAAATTGTATAGTGTTTAGAAAATGCTAATATAAACATTCAGTGAAATTTTCATGTATCTACAGTTATTCGTTTTAGAATTACAAAATAATGAAATCGGTACATGAGAAATCGACTGAATCTCCAATGTTGTAAAAATTTGAATTTCAAACACTCATAAAAATTTAATTTGACTTTCTTATAGACATTTTTTTTTTTGATAAATGTAGAAAATCTTATAAGGAATCTTGTATTACATTTTCATATCTTTTATTAGCCATTGGTTAACAATTAATGTTACCATTAATATTATTCAGTAGGTAACTAATAATACCATACCAACAATAATTTGTTCGAGCCTAGCATACCTACCGTTTTAAAGGAGAGTTATGCAAACTTATAAATATGATAACATCTGTTATATATATGTTGTAATATAACTTGGGTTAGGTTATGTATAAAAAAAAAACACTTAAAAATAACTGTTGTTATATATAATATATATATTTTTATACATTATTCATTCTGAAAATATATACAAACACAAATTAGAATTAGACAATAAAAAGAACACAAAAATTAGTACACAGGAACTTTTTATAGCTTACCACTAGCTTGCTGTCATCCTATAAACAATGTATTTAAAAACATTTATAACCAACATGTATATTACAAATATATTACAATATTATACTCACTCTTACATACATGGAGGCCATATCATGGCCCATGGATGACACAGCACTCGAGCCACGGTCATGGCCCGAGTGCTGGTGCGAAGTTCTGGCACCATTCCCCAACGACGGGGGGGGCGAGTCCCGCAGCCGCTGTGAGGTCGTCTGTCTCGAAGGAGACCGGTCTCGCCGCTGGAGGGGGGACCGATCTCGCCGCCAGAGGGGAGAACGATCTCGCCGCTGCGGAGAAGACCGGTCTCGCCGCCGAGGGGGGGACCGGCTCGCCGACTGGGGGAGGACCGGTCTCGCCTTCGGGGGGGGGGAACGATTTCGCCGGCGGGGGAGGACCGGTCCCTCTGCACTTTTGGTCTCCTGCCTGCATAATAAATAATATTTTAGATGCATTGCCTACGATCACATATATAATATACACAAAATACACTTACAATGGCGGGCCAGGTGACCAGGTTTTCTGCAATTGTAGCATTCTGAAAAAGAAAAGCGAACAACATTATCATGTTTATCCATAGACCTATAAACTAATGGACAACGCTTATGCCGGGTTGCATAAACGGTCATTAATTTCGTTAATTAATTTTAATGAACCAATAGCGCGCTATTGAATGAATAAATTATTTAATGGCTCACTAAACGGTCATTAAACTTATTGGTTCCTTAAACTGGAGGTTACCAGATCATTAAATTAGTGATCAGATTTCGGCTCACTAAATTTTTATGCAACGGTTTATCACACAATTATAATTTTTTCTCAAATCTCAAGATAGCTAATATGCCTACCGATACGAGTTATAGCTACTAGTTATTAAAATTTGCATCTTATATACATTAACATTATACATCTATTATCGATCTACAGTAATTTTTTAGTACCTATTAATATATAATAATATATAGATAGGTATAATCATGTCAGATAGTTCGGAAATACGTACATCGGATTCCGATGATGAATTTATCATGGATATGTTGTATCATCTACCAAGACCAAGGCTTTTCCGAGGTAGATCAAATCCTCTAGAAGAATTTGATGAGTTTGATTTTAAATGCCGTTTTAGGTAGGTAGTATGTTTAACGTTTATAAACATAAATTATAAATATTAAAATATAATATATAGGTATTACGGCATATAAAATCAGCTATAGGTGTATCGTGTATCGTATAGTATCGTAATCGAGTAGGTACACGACTTCATAATATCAAATATGTATATTGAATATAATTATTTATTTATAGGTATAAACCGTCCAGCTGTTCATCTTGTCTATCGGCTGACGTCACAGTTACCAACACGGCATTACTTTAAAAATTCCATTGTAGGATAGTATCGTCATAGACAAGTATATAAAAGTAAATAAAAGTATATATAATCGTAACGGTCGCCAATAATCAAGATGAACTACCTAGGAATGAGCAATTTTAAAATTCTTATGTCACATATTAAAATGTCTCAAGTTTCATGTTAAAATAATTTAAAAAAAAATCTCACGAGATAATGAATAGATATGATAAGCCCAGGCCCCAGATAATGTTCTTACTTTTAAGTTAAATAATAGGTAAATTCACTATATTAATTAAGATTACTTACTATCTACGTAAAATTGGAACTCTTGAACACAAAATTTGGTTTTTGTACGTTGCATAGATACCTAGGCGTCCTCTAGGGATACTTGATTAGTGATTACCTATTACAAACCGTCGTAAAAAACCAAAATACACGTCATATGAAAATACAACTCGTTGAATAGAGAAAATAGATCGATGACGTCCATGAGCATATGTTAATTTTTGTTTGAACTTGTTTCACACATATATTGGTCTATATAAGTATAAAACTATATTCAGGGCCGGATTCAGCCTAGCCATAGGCCTAGAAAAAACCATACACATGGGTAGTGGGTGGGGTTAAACCCCCATTACAACATGGACAGTATATAATTGTAATTATTAATATAAACCTCACCCCTCCCCTCCCATATAATTAACTGTACCTAGAGATTTGGCACATATTATTTTTAATAGGTTGCTGTATGTATAGAAGTACTAGCAATAATATAATTTAGGAAAATAATTCATTAAAACATAAGTAATAGTACATTTTTATACCTACATGGTATAAATACCATATATATATATACATCAATGGGTTAACACTATAGGTACTAAGATGCACATGATTGTTTATTACACACATCAAATTAATAAAGTACATGACACACAAGCACTAGTGTTAATATAGATGTGCAACTTATACCTAAAAAACTTAATAACATTTATTATTAACTGTTGGTGGTGGGGAGTGGGATCAAATTGTATAGTTTGCCTTAGGTCTGCTTGTCAGTTCGGCACGCCACTGCTTTATATATTATATATATAGGTATATGTGCAATTGCATCTATATCTAATAAATATTATCTTTTAATTAATAGGCTTTCAAAAGAAAGTTTTGGTGTCTTAATGCATCTTATTGTTCAAGATGTTAAACACGAAACAAAAAGAAATGTTGCACTGTCTCCAGAAGTACAAGTGTTAATAACTCTTCGTTATTATGCTACTGGAACATTTCAAGTAAAAATTATATAAAATTTTATCACAATATAATAAGCATAAACATTATAGTTTCGCTAATTAAATAATTACATTTTAAAGCGATAGATATAAATATATTAGTTATACAATTTTAATTTCAGGCAGTTATTGGTGATCATATCAGAGTTAATAAATCTACTGTATGTAGAACTATTAAAAGAGTTTCAACTGCTATTGCTCGTCTTTACCCTCAGTTTATAAACATGCCTCGGACCGCACATGAAAGAAGTATTGTTCAAACAGGGTTTTATAAAACAAGAAATTTCCCACGGGTTATTGGTGCTATAGACTGCACTCATATACGGATACAGTCTCCTAATAGTGATATTGGTGAACGGTTTCGTAACAGAAAAGGGTATTTTTCTTTTAATGTTCAGGTTATATGCAACAGTAATATGGAAATTATGAATATCGTTTCTCGGTAGGCATAAAATATTATACAGTATAGACTAGATAGTATATATTAATGATTATATATTATAGATGGCCAGGATCTGTTCATGACAGTACGATTTTTGACAATTCTTTAGTCAGAGCAAAGTTTGAAAATCATGAATATGGGAATAATGTTTTTTTGATTGGGGATGGTGGTTATCCATGTCGAAATTATTTAATGACTCCACTCTTAAACACGAGTACACAAGCAGAAGAAAATTATCAAGTAAATAAACAACTAAAGCCCCCATCTCTACTTAATCTATTACCATTATCCTTAGTAATCATATAACTAAAAAATTACTCTTTCAAAAAAATCTGAAAACCTAATTCAAAATGAAAAAAGTGGTTCCTATTTGAAAAACAGAAGTTTGTATTATCTTTAAGTGGTACATACAATCTCAAGTAATATTGTTTTCAAATGTATTTAAAATTCCAAAAACGAGAATTTGAATATATGCATAAATTAAGCATACAAATAGGATGTGCATGTAATTTTTTTTTTATAGAGAGCACATATTGCTACAAGGAATGTTATTGAAAGGGTCTTTGGTGTATGGAAAAGAAGATTTCCTGTTCTAGCTGTTAGAATACTCACCCAGCTTAGTACATCTATGAAGACTATTGTCGCCACCGCTGTATTATATAATATGTTATTACAACAACGGGATGAAATGCCACATAATGAAGAGCCAATTAGACCAGAGTTCTTACATGAATTTAATGCAAATCCCATAAGACAGACTGGAAATTTAGTCAGATCACAATTAATTAATTCAGTTTTTTCCTAGAAACATAATAACATTTTAGAACATGGAATTTTATTTTTTATTCAAGTACAATCATTTGTTTTTTATGCTCTAAATTCAATAATAATTAATATGTAAGGTCAGACATACCTTGTTAGAAAGATTGGCAATTTTGTTAGCATAGTTAATTAGTTAATAAATTAGGTAGGTAAGTAATAATGTTAATAAGAAAGAAAAGTTTTTTATGTAGAATAAAATGTTAAGATTTAATATAATTTTAAAGCTGAACTAATAAAAATGTAAGAATATATAAAATTAAAAACTGTATATAATTGAGAAATAATTAGTACTAAAGCATAGTGAAGAATAATATAATATATTATTATTATTATATATATTATAATTATATAGCTAATAATAATAATAATAATAGCTAGAATAGTTATTCCATTCCCCACATTTTTTTTTTGTGTTTTAATTCGAGTAATAACATTTCCTCTTTTAATTTGTTTTGACGAACATCACTCTCCATCTTTTCCGACTCATATTTGAATTTTTTGGCCATAAGATCGTGTTCTAATCGAGAAGTTTCCAATTCTGATTTTGCTTTAAGAAGCTTAATTTTGTACAATTCGTTCTCAAATTTGGATGTTTTTTCTGTTTTTTCCAATTTTTTATTATTTAAAATGGCGAGGCCTTCATAAATTTTCTTATTACTAGTAGTACTTGTCGGTTTGGTTTTATTTAATGATGAGTTTGATGAAGATTCTGCATGCCAGACGTGTTGAGGAGTGTCAGAAGGAAAGGAAATGGAACTGGAAGTTTTGGGTGTGGATCTGTGCAAAATACTCAGATTTGAATTGTTTTGATCCAAATCAGCTGTTAGCAACATTGAAAAAGATAGGAAGGAATTATTTTAAATAAAGAAAGGACTAATCATAGGCGTGCCCATGGGTAAAATTTGATTGCCTACTATTTGGATATGTATATGAATAATTTTATTTGGATAAGTACATTAAAATTTGCTATTGTATGTTTTATGGAAAAGGAACATAATATTATGTTGTTTTTCTATAGATTCATTTTTTTTGTTAGTGAAATAATTTATTACACTGTCAAGTTCATAGAATTTGGAAATTTTCTCTATTTATAAAAATTGTCTAAGCACGCCTATGAATCTATTGTAAGACTCCAGTTATTATACATGTATTACACAATAATATAGGTTTGGAATAAATAGAAACAATAATTATGAAAAGGATGATAGGAATTTTGAATAGCTATTAATAAAATATTAAGAGGACGTACCCACTTAAGTTGTCTTTGTCTTACACATGTAAGACATAGCAAATTTTCGTTTACAAAGTTTCTATAGCAATTTTGATATTAGAGTGAATTGACCTATTTTTAAACTTTTTGGTAAGAACATAATCTGTGTTCTCTAGTTGGTTTTTTTATAATATTTTAATTGTTATACAATTTATAGTACATAATACATGGTTGTGGGCTACCAGAAATGAAAAAAACTCTTTAAAAATAATAAAAAATGTATTAATATGGGCCCTTTATATACGTGGGCCCAGGGGCCCCTTTAATTCAGGCTTGCTCATAACTCACTTAAAAATTAAAATAAAACTAACAGTACACTATTGAAACTGATGAACAAAAAATTTGTTATGTTGTACACTTGTAATTGATTGTGTATGACGGAGACAACACGTCATGTGGGTACGATGTCCTCTTAATTGATAAAGAAGAAAAATGGAATTGATAAACAAATAATTAAATTAAATAATATAAATTGATTAACATTTAAATGAAATTTAATAAAATATTGAAACATGCCTGTCTTCTACTATAATATGTCCAAATCTATTAGTTGTAATTATTGTTTATAACTTTTTTTGGTGAATAAACTATACTGATGTACATGTAACATGTTGGATGTCTGTTTAATGAAAACATTAAATTAATTTTATTAATAATATACCTACCTTGGCAAAGAAGACTAAATTCATCCCCCGAAATGTCTTCTACAATTATCTGGTCACCACTTATATCTTGAACTGAATAAATTAATAAATTAGTTCATTAAATAATGTTTCATGTAACTTTATCTTATACTATTAATGTAGAAATGTTCTACTTACTAGCTTTATAGTCAGCATCACCATCAACATTATTTAAAAGTGGATCCATCCTGTCACCGAGTAGACCTATAACTTTTTGTGTAACATTTGATAGTGTTGACTGATTTGTACCACCCCCAGTTTTATAATGCTGCACCTAAATTAAATATATAATTATGAAAACACTAACATAGTAACGTAACATAGTGTGCTAAGTAATTTCTCTAAACCATTATATCATGCTAATTAAATTGGGTGATTATACTAATGAACTGTTTATAATTTAAATTGATGCAATGTTGTAATGATGATTTCAGCAAGAAAGATTCAAATGTTTAACAAATAGGCAGGGGAGTATTACCTTTCAACTTGTATTATAATTTCACAACTAAAGACAAATTTATCAAATATTATTATTAATAGTAATTTTAAATAGTAAGTACTACATAATATACTACTGATATAAATAGGTACTGTAACGATTCTAACAATTCATAAAATTATACAGACCTTGTACTGACTTTTTTCTTTTCTGGCTTCCCTTTTTTGCGTATCATACATATGTTTTATTTGGCCTATATTTCTAACACCAGACGTTTGAATTGCATTGTAGGCATTAACAATTTCTGACCATGCCTCATTTTTTTATTATTCCACACAGCATCAGTCTATAAACATTATTTTAAATTAATGCAGAAATAGAATTGAAAAAAATGTTATTAGGTAGGTACCTAGGTAGTAAATATTTATATTTTCAATATTTTTATGTACAATATGTTAATAAGTACTTTATTATAACAAACAAACTTATTCAGTGAATTTAAATAAAAAAATTTACTTACTTTAACATTTTCAATAATTGATTTATATGGCAAAATAAGATCAATCAAATACTCTTTTTCACGTTCCGTAAAATTTTTACCCCGCTGTCTCTTCTTAACTTCACACATGCTGTCTTCCATTTTTTAGTTTTATAGGAACCTACACCTTTCAACAAATGTACAAACGAAACTTTCGTTACGAAAGTACAAAACACATCAATCGGCACTCACACTTCACAGGACAAAGACTCGTATTGACTTAATATTTACCAATTGGCAATTACCATAATATTTTCATTATATTATATATATGAGTATATTTTCAATTTGTACCACGATTAAAGATATAAATATATATATATATATCTTTAATCGTGATTTGTATTAATAATTAATATTATCTTCTCAATTCGGTGATAACAAAATTATCAAAAAGACAAAAACCACATACTAGGTATAAACCAAAAGTAGTTTAATACATCTTTTATGCAACACGGTTAATTAATCAGTACATTAATCGGTTCATTAAAAGTATTTTAATCATTCATTAAAACAAACCCTTAAACTAATTTAATCATCGCTTTTATGCAACCCGGCATTAGAGAGAGAGGTAAGAGGTCCAATATACAGTATTAGTTTCGTAAGTCTATGATTTCCCACATTATGTTTTTCCTCTCTTTCTCTTATATGATTCCATCAAGATTCCCCCACTATGTTCCTTCTTACTCACTCTATATTGGCGTTACTCAGTGATGGTTGGGTGGTGAGGGAGGCGCAATCCATTAGTTTATAGGTCTATATGTAAGAAAAAAAGTCCCCGGAAAATAGTCCCGGCTAAAATGCACTTTACCACACCCCTCACGAATTTCGATTTTTTTTTTTTTTTTAAAAGACGTGTTTTTCAACGCTAATTTCGAAACTGTTTGAATTTTTGTGCGGAAACCATTATTTTGGAAGTTATAGCCTCCCAAAGTTAACGATTTTACGTTTATACGCATGCGCGCAACATTACTATATTACCGCGCGGAGCGACGGCGCCGAGAAGCGCAGCGACGAGTGCCGCTAACAAGGGATCACTGCCCATACTATACAACATAACTGCAACAAAAATGCAATTTTCTTAACCCTGTAACCCACTTGGGGAGGTGTTGCACAGCAAGTCGGGGGATATTTTCGATTTGCGGAGCGCATTGACGGCGCCGAGGAGCGTAGCGACGAGTGCCGCATCACTGTACGATGTTTTTTTCAAATTGGTGGCTCGGTGCAACAAAAATGCAATTTTCTCAACCCTGTGACCCACTTGTGGAGGTGTTGCACAGCAAGTCGGGGGATATTTTCGATTTGCGGAGCGGAGGTATATAGGTATAATAGGTACTACAATATACTCATTAGCTTATCTACCTGATATAATTATCATCAAGATAATTGAATATAACAATATTTGTAATAATATACAATTTAGTTATAATGAAATAGTTATAAAATAGCGATATTGATATAAAAATAGAACGAAGACCAATTAAAATGTGCAATTTTGTGCAATTTTGAAACAGATGAAGAAAATGCTGATAATATTGTTTATTAAATATTTAACATTGTGTATAAGTACAATATACAATAAAATAAAAAAATTGAATTTCAACTTTAAAATTATTGTCCCCGTAAAAAGAATTTAAATAGGTTATACACGCTCCGCGCGGCGGTAATGCATAGTGGTGTTGAGCGCATGCGTATAAACGTAAAATCGCAAACTTTGGAAGGCTATAACTTCCAAAATAATGGTTTCCGCACCAAAATTCAAACAGATTCGAAATCAGCGTTGAAAAACACGTATTTTTTAAAAAAAAAATCGGAATTTGTGAGGGGCGTGGTAAAGTGCATTTGTTCCAATAGTTCCCGGTAAAAGTCTCACGGAAAAAAAAAGTCTCCAAATTACTATTTGATTTAAATTCTGTCTTTTATCATATAGGTATTTATTAAGTACATAGCCCATAGGTAAAACATGTTACATATTTGTATTGAAAATTATTAACAATCAACTAAATTAAATAGATACCTTTCTAGGATTAAAAATTATTGTTGATAAGTATTTATATACATAATTAAATACATTTTAAATTTATTGAAAATAATATAATATCTTAAACATATAATAATATATAAGATTTGTGAACCCAATTTATTTAGAAACATAGATATACCAGTATATAACAGTATAGAGGAAATATCGTTTTATTTATTCTACAATGAGAGACTTTGTTTCCGTGGGACTTTCTTACCGGGGACTTTTTTCCCGTTTACCGTATATACGTCATGACAATTGACAATATTTATACATACTTTTAGGTGCTACCAGTGGCGTATTTGAGGGGGGGGGGGCGATGGGGGCGATAGCCCCCCCCCATTACCCAAGTTATGTTTGTATATATTTAGTATTATAAATTTATGTTGAGAAAATACTACATTTAAAATTACGCGTCCATCTTTCATATAAATAAAAATAACATTTTTTTCCATGAGTTTTCTATGATATTAGTTTTTCTTCCAAGTCTGGGGAAGTATAAAATATGCGTGTAGTAATCTAGCGATCATGCCTGTTTGTTTAGTCATGAGATAACGTACATTGTACATTGTTCGTTTGATACTTGAGTCGTTTAGTGTTTAATTTAATTTATTTTTCTTTGTTGTGTAAGTGAAATATTAAAAATATTAATATGGGTAAAAGAACTTCTACTGATCAAAGCTCGCTTTCTTCGTGGGTGATAAAACGACCAAATGTTTCTAGTGTTTCTACTACGATTGACTGCAATAAAACAAATAAATCACCAAATTGTTTAAATGAAGTATTATTAGATTCTTTAGAAAAAAAACAAACTTCAAAATTGACAAAATTAAATGACGATAAGATTAATAATTTACCGCCTACTACAAGTAATTTAAACGAATTTACAAGTGATATTAGTGATATAGGTTATTTTTTAAAGAATACATTTTCAAAAATTCCTGACGACATTAAGGTAAAATTATTGGAACTACCTAATATTCCTAAAGATGATTTTGTTTACCCATTCTCGACTCACATAAAGAAAAACAAGGAGGAACGAAGGTTTTTGAATAGATCACATTTTGAAAAATACAAATGGCTAGTGTATTCTTACGAAAAAAATGGTGTTTTCTGCAAATATTGTGTATTATTTAGTAATAAAGGTGGAAAAGATAGAGCAACACAATTAAATAAATTGGTAAAAGAACCACTAAATAAATATGCAAAAATCTTAGGAAAAGATGGTGATTTTGAAGTGCATAGTAAAAAATCAATATCATATTGATAGTATTCAAATTGCTGAAGATTTTTTACTGAGATACAAAAATCCTCACAAAGAGGTAATCAATATTATTAATACTGATAGATTGAAACAAATTGAAGAAAATAGAAAAAGGCTAAAACCAATAATAGAAACAATAATTTTTCTTGGTCATCAAAATATACCTTTAAGAGGGCACTATGATTCAGGACATTTCTATCAGAAAGTTAATAGTTTATTACCAACAACATCAGATATGAATTCTACAATCAATAAAGGTAATTTTAGAGAACTCCTAAAATTAAGAATTTCATGTGGAGATTCTGATCTGGAAAAACACTTGAAGTCTACTCATTCAAAAGCTACCTACATTAGTCCAGTTATTCAGAATGATATCATTGAATGTTGCAAAATTTACATTACAGAAGAAATTGTTAAAGAAATTCATGAAAGCAAGTATTATAGTATTTTATTTGATGAAACGACGGATATTAGTCATATTTCACAAATGAGTTTAATAATTAGATATCCATATAAAGGGATTATAAAGGAATGCTTCATGGGTTTTATTAACTGCCATGATATTTATGATGCCACTGCAACTGACGATGATACAATTGAACAGGTTGAGAGGAATCCAGAGACATTTGAACCAAAGCTCACTGGTGATATATTGGGAGAAGTTGTGGTAAATATGTTGAAGAGTTTGACATTAAATTTAAAAAACTGTGTTGGAATAGGCACTGATGGATGTGCAGTTATGGTGTCTATTACAAGAGGTGCTGTCAAAAAAGTCCAATCGCATGCAACAAATGCTTTACATTGCCCATGTTCAAACCATGCATTAAACCTATCAATATCTAAATCATCTAATGTACAAGTAATCCGTAATACCATAGGGATAGTCACAGATGTAATTTCTTTTTTTAATTTGTCGTCTAAACGCAATTTTGTCTTAAAAAAAGTTTTAAATCACAAACCACATCTAAAAAGTTTGTGTGAGACCAGATGGGTTGAACGCCATGATTGTATCATGATTTTCAAATCTTCTTTGTCTGATATTGTAGAATCTTTATCATTAATTTCGAATTGGCAAGAACAAATTTCTTCATCAAAAGCAAAAATATTATTGTCGGCACTTTGTACATGTGAATTTATTAATGGATTGCAGTGTCTATCAAGTGTATTGTGCGTGACATCTAAGATCAGTAAACTACTACAAGCAGAATGGCAAGATGTATGTCAAACTAAAGAAATTATAACTGATGTTATTAATAATCTTGAAGAAAAGAGAAAAAACTCTATTGAAAATTTCCATGAACTCTATATTGAAACAAAAGAAATTATGTTGAACTTAGAAGTCGAAGAAAAACTGCCCCGTTTAACTGGTCGTCAAACTAAAAGACCTAACTATCCTGTTTCATCAGTTGAAGAGTATTACAGAGTGTCAGTATATATTCCTCTGGTAGAAAATATATTAAATGATATGAAGGAAAGATTTAATAATGAAAAAAATCAAGCTTTTTTATTTTTATCTCAACTTACTCCTAAAAACATTATTAAAACTAACAATGATGATGATATTGTTAAAGTAGTTGATGTCATTAAAAAATATTATACATTTGAAGATATGGATTTTATTGATTTGGAAGAAATGAACCTTAAAACTGAAATTAACCTATGGAAATCTAAGTGGATAAGAATAAAAGATGAAGGTATTTTAATAAATAATAATTTAATTTGTTAGAGGTGTACCAATAAATAAGGATGTTTTTGTTTTAGGTGGACATGTCAACCTAGATGTCATCACTTCTGCGGAAACTTGTAATGAGATACTTTATCCAACTGTAAAGAAGTTGCTTTTTATTTTAGCATGCTTGCCTGTTAGTGTTGCCTCAGCTGAAAGATCATTTTCTACTCTTAGAAGGTAATGCTTAATTCTAATTGCATGCATAGTATATTAGTATCATAGGCATAACTAAAAGGGGAGGGCTTTGTTGGGCTTCAGCATAAGTTGGTATTAACTTTTTTTTACCTACAACATAAAATATGCAATTGACATTACTATACTTATATTTGAATTTCTCATTTATTTTATGTAGATTAAAAACATGGCTTAGATCTACAATGGGGCAAAATAGGTTAAGCGGATTGGCTTTATTGCATGTGCACAGATCAATAAGTATAAATATTGACAAAATTATTGATAAATTTTCACAAATGAAAAAAAGAAATATTGATTTTATAATTTAATAAATATAATATTGTTTTACTGTAATTTGAACTTTATTGTATTTTATTTACCTTTATTAAGATATGCAAGGTGTAAAAGCTGCAAGTATAAAATGGACCAGTAATCAAGAATACACGAATATATATAAAAAAATATTGTACTTAAGTAGTGTATAATGTTCCTAAATTTAGTACCGCCCCCCCCCCCCATAAAATTAAGTCAAATACGCCACTGGGTGCTACAATTGCAGAAGATGGTGGTTGGTTGGTTGCAGCCTGCACCGTCACCTTGCAATTTTTAAAATGAAACATTCTACAACGAAAAATTAACATTAGTAAAGTTGTCAAAAAACACAAAAAAAAAAGTGAAAAATATAATAAAGTAACGAGTACTCACTTCCACTGGTCGATGGCAAATAAATATAGAATTGATTCCACTGTTTAGTTTTGACTTGCATTTTAGTAATGGTATTTACCGATGTTATTACCAGCACCGCGGGTCTGTCAAAATCGTTGAGCATTGACAAAAAGCTTATTAAAATTAAATAGGTAACATTTGGTAATACTGCTGTCACGTGGTGGCAGAGTAAACAGCGAAAAGCTCAGTGGACCTGGGCGGCTCTCCGCTCCGACTTCGGGCGACTTTCTTCCACGAGCGTCTGTGCGAAACGTTCGTTTTTACGAATTGCGTATACTACTATACAAATTTACACTCTTTTTTTTTTTTCTTACCTTTTTTTATCCTACCTATTTTTTTTTTTACTACGTTTGGCGTTTTATAGACTAATGAGTACTATTTTTTTTATTATTTAAAGCTTAATTGTTCACCCCGTGTACTTATAGTTTATACATCATTACAGTTTATTTACTGCAATTCACACTTTATATTGGCATAATTGCAATTTAGCTTCCCCTCGCCATTTTAAATTTTTTTTATCGAAACTTATGTAACTCATCGAGTTAAGAACGATGATGCAATCAAAATTTGTCGCTCTCACTTAATTTCGAAGTTATAGCCTCCCAAAGCTAACGATTTAGACGCAAGCGCGCAACACTACTAATGCCGCACGAGAACCTCGAGTTTGGCGACCGGAGGACTTTTTTAGTTGTTTTTATACTTAAACTGTGTAACACTGTATTACGAAATAACTTACCCTGTAACCTACTTAAGGTGGTATTGCATAGCAAGTCGGGAGATATTTTTGATTTGCGGAGCCAGCGACGAGTGCCGCAAACTGTATAATACTGCCCATATACGGCATATACTACGACATAACTTTTTACTTTCCCTGTAACCTACTTAAGGTGGTGTTGCATAGCAAGTCGGGGGATATTTTCATAGACATATTAATAAATGGACTGCGCTTTCCTCACCTCCCATCTATTCGAATCTGAAATGTACATTGTGTGAGTGAGATAGAAACTGTTGGGGGCAATCATGAAGGAAATAATATTATATTTCATTTATGCCATGAAATTATTGTAATTTATAGATTATATATAGTACTAGCTGATCCCGTGCACTTCGTCGCCCGTTAAATGGATCAACTCAATACTACTCAAACTTTGTTCAATTCATTATTCAATATTCGGTGTATGGTGTTCAAAATTTATCTTATCTTTCCCGTTGCCCTGAATAAAAATTCTGAATCGCAGCAGTACATTATCAGGTAGGCAATCTACCTGCGGTAGATCGCGGACCCCGTGCTGTTTTTACGGAAGTGTATGATTTAACTCTAAAGTATCAAAGTTATACCAAGTTTATTTTGATGTAATACTGTGGATTAATATAATAAATTTGGTTGCTCGTAAAAAATCGCAACTCTTAAAAAAATTATGATTGTTGAACTCCTTTTGGGTGTAATTTTCTGCGGTAAGTGCAACTCTGCCACCCTGGTAAGCAATGTTCAATAATTCGATTTGATGCAAGCTTGTACCTGATCTGCCCGAATAACCAATGGCAACCAATAAATAAATGCTAATTTCTAATGTATACTGTAACCAATGGCAACTATAAATAAATAAAAATAAAATTTCCAATTTCTATCGTGAATCTCAATGTCCCTGTTTCAGCACCTATTTAAAATGCGAATTTTGGCAAATCCTTTCTTAGCGCACGTCTATATTATAATAGCTATCCGTATGCCAAATTTCAGCCAGATCCGTCCAATGGTTTGAGCTGTGCGTTGATAGCAGTCAATCAGCTTACTGTTTTTTATATACAGATATGGTTGCCATGGTAATATGGACACACACACACACACACACACTGACATACATTCATTTTTATATATATAGATTGATATGAAATCTTGGTAACCTTAGTAACCATGGCAACCTTGGTAACCATGGTAACATGGACACACAGACACACAGACACACTGACACACTGACATACATTCATTTTTATATATATAGATTACTGATACTAGTTATACTGATACTAGTGATACTGATAAGTGATAATCATTATTCATTACTATAATATATTAATATGTAATTAGTTTTTAGTTTTATAGTTTTTAGCTTTTAATTATTATTTCTTATTAATTAATAATTATTGACAAATGACAATCGCCACTCAGTGAAATAAGCATTAGCAAATGTTAAATAGTAAATAGTGATTGTTGTGAATATTTATTGCTTTTACATTAAAACATATTTATTATACAAATATAGGTAGCGTAACATTGGTATTAAACAAAAACTATTAAAATATCAAAATAAACTACTGATTTTTAAAATGAACAGTTTTTGTTAAAAAAGATCTTATGCGCTGTTTTGGTTCACTTGTGGTGTTGTTTGAATGGTGTAATCGAACAGTAAAATATGTCTTCAAGGTCAGATGAATTAATTGAAGCAGGTGATTATCTAGTGGAGATTGATTTAATATATGGTCAGATATACAGTTAAACATTTTATAAATTTGTATTTTTGACATGGATTTTGTAATTAAATAATGAATTGGGTCGTTTCGAATACTTGATAGTTTATGTTGAAATGATTTAAAAATTTGTTCAGCTATTTTGCATAAAACTACGACATCACGTGACGGTTTTATTAATCCTCCTCTACTCTTTACTCGTATCAATGAAAATGCATTTTCATTATTATTTTCGGTAATTGCAGTTACACAATTTAAACATGACATTTTATTTACAATTTTTCTTACAACAAAACCAGCAATATATTCAACTACATCATCTATGTATCGTTTTTCATTGGGACTTAAGAAAACCAATTCATCTGTGACTTGATTTTCTTCTGACTCTTCTTCTATTGTACACAAGAGATCCAAATAGTTGGTATTTGTTACCTGTTTTGATGATGTAACAAATAGGATAGGAGTCAAATCTTGTGGTTCACAGTTTGCACCATTCGATACTTTAATTTCATTGTGTACAATAAGGCGTTTGTATGCCGCTTCAAATTGTGATGCAGTAGGGTTATTATTAAACCCACCCTTTGCTCTAATTGCAGAAAAGAACATCTCCAGATGATCCTGGGATATTTTGTACGTAAGGAAAAAGTCGAGTATTCCAGTTTTAATAACATCGTCAAAGACATTTTCAATACTGGTTAAACAAATGATCAAACCCATAAACCCAGTTTTCCTTTTGGATGTAATAACAGATTCAAACATATTTGGCGAATTCTGTACAGGTACTTTAAAATTTTTTATGTATTCAATTGACTCTTTAATAAACATTTTAATATGATTTTCACTGTTTGGAAACAATGGTTTTTTAAACTCGCTTTTACTCAAAAAATTTCTTGTATTCAAGACGTCAAATATGTTATTAATATGCCTACAAAATTTTGCTGTATGTTCAACGTGTTTAAAATCGTCCATTTTTAAACTATTACAGCAATATTCAAATGCATCAGCTACACTTGTGCTAAATGTTTGTGCCGCAAGTTTAACCTTCATCTTTTCTTTATAGTAGTTAATATGCCTGTTACGAATTTTTGTTCCAGCATGAATACCAACTTTATCTTGTAAATTAACTAGTTTTACAAAATAGTCCCATTTAATTGGATTTTTATCTTCATCGTACAATTCTTTCCAGTCACCTAATGTGTTTCGACATAGTTTGATCATGTGTGCCGGATCCAAAAATAAATGTACTTTTTGTTTGGTTTCAGGATGTTCAAAATATGGTTTGAGGTCAGGAAATGAAAGTTGAGCACCTAAGTTTGTTGCCATAGA
The DNA here is from genome assembly GCA_949089665.1 of Macrosiphum euphorbiae. NCBI lineage: Eukaryota > Metazoa > Arthropoda > Insecta > Hemiptera > Aphididae > Macrosiphum > Macrosiphum euphorbiae. The sequence goes on from CARXXK010000002.1 coordinate 27,708,093, forward strand.
TAAATTAGTAGCTGTTCCATCAAATGTTAGTGTTTTTACACTAACATCAGTATCGTGTACAAATGACAATACTGTATTCACCAAATTGGCTTTTTCCTGAGAACTTAAACCGTTTACTAAAAAATAGGCAACTGGAACTTTCCAATTTGAATTCAAAGCCACTAGCATAAAGACTAATGCTTCTTTGCCTCTTGGCAATCCATCGTGATCTAGTTTACCCGCTCCATAATTTATAAATCCCTGTTGTCTTTGGCCATTATAGTGTATTTGATCATTTATATAAACTTCGTCCATAAGCAAACCACAAACTAACTTTTTGTTTTTTGTTTCCATTTCTTTACATTTAATTTTCACAGCATTTAATGATTCAGATGTAAATCCAGGCGCACCATCTATTGAAGAGTACCAATTTCTTATAGTGCTCGGATGGGGGAGATTTTTGTTAAAAGCATCTCGTACATAGTTGTACGCTGCTGGTGAATAAAAGTGCAATGTAAGAGCAAATTTTCGAATTTCAGGAGTGATCATCTTAGCTGTTGTTTTATGTAACTGTTTAAATATAATTTCACTTTCAAAACTTGGTAAGGTTTCCTGAAATATTGATAGTTTAAATGGTTATTAAAGCCATTAAACCATAGACATATAAATGTATATGTCTATGCATTAAACACAAAAAGGTGTACACAACAAACATGCATCACAATAGAAATGAAACACTACATAAATAATACAATATTAAATTTTTTTTTTTTTTTTTCCAGTTTAATCGAGAGCCGGAGAAGGAACTGTTGCTCACATTGCTTCTTCTCCGGCCCCCATCGTTTATTGCACATCAACAAATTAAATACAATAACTGCGCCCTTGGACGCGCTCCCACGACCTGGCAGCCCTTCCTTAGCGGTTGCTAGTGTAGTATGCGGCTGTCAGGGAGTGTTACTCGGGGAACTAACATTTCAATATGGTTGCTTAAGGAGTTGTCTTGAGCTGGTGGTTGACTACTTAACGGCCCGGCGTTTCGGTCCGTCGGCCTGGAGTCTCGTTCAGGTCATCGCCTCCTTGGTTGTCCTCGTTCCAGCGCCTGTCGAGCTCTTTCTTCTTCCTCCTTGAGGCTCATTATGGACTCGACCATCTTGTAAAACAGACGGAGCCTTTCGCCAGCCTCGGCCAGGAGGATGGCTCTCTCTTCAGGGTCCGCGGGGAGGGCGTCGAAGTCCGGTCCGCACAGTATTTCGGGCAGGTCGGCGGCGGTCGGCTGGTGGCCGAGCCGAGATTCTAGTTCCGCGCGATGTCCGGTCCAATATTCGCACGCAAAAAGTGTGTGCTCTGCTGTGTCGGAGTTCCCAGCACAGTGGTTGCACGTGGCGCTGGGGGCCCTGCCCATCCTCGCCAGGTACTGCTGAAAGCAGCCATGGTTCGTCAGCGCTTGGGTCATGTGGTATGACGAGGGCACCGCCACCACCGTTCTCTCGATCCACCTCCTGACGTTGGGTATCACGCGGCGGGTCCACTCACCTTTACTGCTGCTTTCCCACCTTGCCTGCCAGAGCGTGAGGGTCGCCCGTCTCTCCTCGCGCTTGATGGCCGCTTTCGAGGTGCGGACTGCCCTGGAGTCCGGGGCTGCAGATAGCCGGTCTCTGATCCTCATCCTTTCTAGTGCCACTAGATCCGCCGGTGGCATGCGCGCCAGCAGCAGGGATGCCTCATCGGAGACTGTTCGGTAGGCCCGTATCACCCTCAGAGCGGCTTTCCTCTGGGGCCGAATCAGATTCGCCGTGGTCCTTGCAATTTTTGACACTTGTGTGGCCCACAACGGTGCTGCGTACAACAACTGGCTCTCGACCACCGATGAAAGGAGCCTCCGTTTCCACTGACACGGTCCCCTTGTGTTCGGCATTATCCTAGCCAGAGACACTGCCGAGCGGGAGGCCCTCTCCGCTACGGTCTTGATGTGGGGCGCGAAAGTCAGCCTCTGATCCAAAATGACACCGAGGTACCTCAGTTTCTTGGCCAGTTCGATGTGGTGCCCGCCCACCACGAGGCGAGGAGGAGCGAAGGCTCGCCTTTTGGTCAGGAGCACCGCCTCGCTCTTGTGGTGCGCGAGCTCCAGGCCCCTTCTGGACATCCACTCGTCGATCGCCTCCAGGGTGGGGTTGACGACGTCCTCAAGTAGTTGGCCCGTCCTAGCCACTCCGACCACAGCCAAATCATCGGCAAATCCTATCAGGTGAACGCCATTGGGGACTTCCATCTCGAGTAAGGAGTCGTACGCGACGTTCCACAGAGTGGGACCCAGGACCGACCCCTGTGGGACGCCACACGTGACTCGTCTCGGGGTCAACTCATCGCCGGTTAGTAGCTCTCTGTCCGTGAGCCATGACCGAAGCGTTTCGACCAGGTACTCCGGGGTGTTCTTGCTCCGAAGAGCCTCATCGATCACGGGCCACCGAAGGGAGTTGAACGCATTCTTAACGTCAAGCGTTACCAGCACACACAAGTCCTTAGTGCCTGTCCCATCGGCGGCGCTCGCGGCGATGTCCAGGACCTTCTTTACGGCTGTTTCCGTGGAGACTCCCCTGCGGAAACCGTACTGGTTCGAGGCTCTCCTTCTTCCCCCGTTAGCATCGAGGTGTGATTCGAGCCTCTGCAGGAGCAGCCTCTCGAGGAGCTTCCCCGGCGTGTCCAGCATGCATATCGGCCTGTAGCTGGAAGGCGACTCGGCCGGCTTGTCTGGGCCTTTGCGGATCAGCACAAGTCGGGCCCTCTTCCAGCAGGGCGGGAAGGTGAGGGCGCGCAAGCAGTCGTTGTACACCCTTAGAGCGCTACTTGGATCCGTAGTCACGAACGCCTTCAGGATCTCGTTTGGTATGCCAGAAGGTCCAGAGGCTCTCCCCAGCGAGAGTCTCTTGGCTGCCTTCGTCAGGTCGTCTCTCGTGAACCGCGGGATGGTTCTGGTGAGCTCTAGGGTGTCACGCGCGGGGTCGAACGTCTCAAACATATTGTGGACTGCCACGGAGGGGGCCTCGTCCCAGTTCGTTACGGGAGCCGCGGGGAACAGGGTGTCGGCAATCTCGGCCTCTCTGCCCCTGGAGTCCGCTCCCGGATTTCGGGTGCCGAGTTTTCTCATAACAATCTTGTACGGCCTGCCCCATGGATCGGTGTCGACCTCCCTGCACAGGTCAGACCAGCACTTCCTTTTCGCCTCTCCAATCTTGCGTCGCAGGTTTCTCCTGGCGGCGGAGTAGTCCGTTCTGGCTGCCTGGACTCCGGGTTGTCCGGCGCGCTTCAGGGCGCTCTGATATACCCTTCGGAGAGCCAGGCAGCTCCGGCGGAGATCCCCGATCTCGGTGGTCCACCAGTGAACGGGTTGTTTCCTCGGGGGGCCCGGTCTCCTCCTCGGCATCGACGCCTCACAGGCTCCGATGAGATATTCGTCCATGGCTCTCGCCGAGGCCAGGGCCGTGCCGGTTCCCATTGGGCCGGTGACTGGATCCAGGTGGGTGGAGCTGAAGTACTGACCCAGCGCTTCGGCATCCCGCTGCCTGACGGACCAGCCTCGGTGCGGTTCGTGAGGCGGTGGCTGTCGTACCGATGCGGGCTGCTCCTGGGTCGCGCTGAAGCTGACGTAAGCGTGGTCGCTGAGGGAGTCAGCCTCCAGGACCTGCCACCCAGTGACGTCCAGGCCGCGGTAGAAGGTGACGTCGATCACGGACGTGGCCGTGCCCCTCACGAACGTCGGAGTAGAGCCCGTGTTCGCTTGGATCAGCCCGAGGCTGCTGACGAGTTCTGACAGGAGGAGGCCCCTCGGGTTGTTGACTCTGGAGCCCCACTCCGTACTCCACGCGTTGAAGTCCCCTGCCAGGATGATTTTCCCGTTGCCCCTGGCGCGAATGGCGGCATCGAGTTGCCCGAGAAAGCGATCGTATTCTTGTAGGGTTGTTCCGGGCCTCCAGTAACAGCTGAACGCGGTCAGTTCCCCAAAGGTCATCCAAGCGAAACCGTCACCCGCGCCATGTCCGTCGTGAGTGAGTGGAGTCCGTTGAGTGACCGCAATAGCTGCCAGTCCATTTGTGCTTAAGCACCACGTGCTTTCCCGTCCACGTTTATAGTTCGGCTCGCTGAGCAGCAGGACGTCCGCCTCCGAGTCGGCAGCTGTCTGGAACAGGAGCTGCTCTGCAGCCCAGTTCCTGTTGAGGTTAACTTGGAGAAAGTTAATCATCATGCTGGGTGGGGGTGGCCTTTGAGCCGGCTGCCTGTCTTCTCGCCGCGCAGGGGCCCGAACCCGGTTTGTGGCTCGTCTTGCTGAGACCGGCCATCTCGCACGCGAGACAACGGTCTTCCCCGGCCACGCAATCCTTCATGAGGTGGTCGGCCTCGCCGCACCTCCAGCAAGCGCCCGTCCTGTCTAGTGCCGTGCAGATTCTGGAATTGTGGCCGAAGGCCTGGCATCTGAAGCACCTTACCGGGGGGAGGGTCCTACTGCGGACTCGGCACATTGTCCAGCCTACCGGGACCTTGGTGATTTTGGAGGCTGCGTAGCGACTCATTTTGGCCGTCGCGATCTGTTGGCCGGCTCTGACCGACCATATGCGGACGTCACAAATCGCCTCGCGTTCGGCTGCCGCGGCTGGATCGTTCTCGCCAGGAATGGCTGCGCGGAGGGCTTCCAGCACCTCAGCTGCGGAGGACACAGCGTCCAGATCAAGGACCTCTACCTCCACCTGGACGCCAAGTTGGGACACTCTCCCAACAGAGTCTCCGAGCTTGCTCCCAAGGGCTTCAGCGATCGTCTTGGCTGCCGCTGCGGATTTCGCCCCCTTGGGCAGTTCCAGCAGCAATGATCCGTCGCGGGTTTCACGCATGGAGACGCTCGTGCCTAGATCTTGTGTGGTGAGCCCGCAGGAGCGGACTGAGCGCACAGTATCCGCGAAGGTCTTCCCGTCTCCGGGCTTGATTAAAATTGCGGGCGGCTTCTTCGCGACACTGGTGAGCCTCGTTGGGGGCCTTGGGGGCAGGCGGGCGGGGTTCGGGTGCCGTGGTTTTCCTGGTTCTTCTCCGTCTTTTGGTGACGTTGGCCCAGGTGACCACGGCGTCCGTTTCCATGGCGTCCGTGTCCGTGTCCATGGCGGTGTCGTCTTCAGTCTCCGTGAAGCGGGCGTGGCGCTGGGCAGGGTCAGCGGGTTTCCGGACGGATCTGCGCCTGGAGGCCGCCCGCGCCTCGATTGTCCTATCACTGTCCCACCAGCTTGGTGTTAGTAGAGTGTCGGTGGTAGCGTCGGCCATGGGCGGCCTGGCTGGCTGGCTGGTTTCTGCGACCTTGGCTTGTTTAGATACTGGCGATGTTGGGGGGGAGGTGACCAGGTGGCCTTTCCTGGTCAGCACCTTGCTGAGGCACTCCAGGCTTGTTTCCATCAACTCGAGCATCCTGCCCGCGTTTAGCCCTTTGTTGGTGGGGTCCGACCTGGCGTCCCTGACGTTTCTTAGAGCCGTCTGCAGATTTGACCTAACAAGCTGGAGCGAGGCTTCCAACTCACTGACGACTGGGTCTCCTGAGGTCCCGTTCTTCCTTTTTTGCGTCTGCTCGGCTGCTGACTGGGGGGGGCCTGCAAGCTCTCAGACAAGCGGTCAAGAGTGACATCCCAGGGCAGAGGCCCGCCCTGACTGCTTTGGTCGTTCATCCCATCTAGGTGGGGAGGGTTTTGGTCAGGTCCTGACATGTTTCCGGGCCGCAGCCCCGGAGGGGGGGGTGTTGACCCTTTTCTCGGACCCTCCCAAATCCCCCGAGTTTCGGCGGGATCGGGCTGTCGGTTCCGGAGATCCCTTGGAAGAGTGGTCCGATGCGGGCGGCGGAGGGGGACTTGTTGGGGTCCTAAAACCGAAATCTTCCGTGAAGGAGCGGGGTCGCTAGCACGAAGGGCCGTGGAGTTATACTTAGTCCAAAAAGGTGAAGCGGGGGGGGGGACTTTCAGTATGTAGTGCGGGGTGGTCCGCACTACAGGGCTGTGTCGTCCGCGCTGTTCTTGGACAAGTACTCACGGAGGTACGGGGACTTTCGTAGATGCCCGCACGCGCGGGTCTGCGAAGCGCTCGCGGCCGCCGGTTCCGGGCGGCGCTTGTTCGGGATGCGCGGACGTGCGGAAAGCGCATGGTCGGATATTTGTAGGTTAAAGTACTCACCAGAGTCGGGCGGCCAGCAAGACCTTATGGCGGTGCTTGCCGGGGGTTTGAGTTATCAGGCCGACTCAAAATCGACACCGACCTGTACGCGAACTTGTTATTAGCTAATTCGGAAAAGAAGCACAACTTAGCTAGACTAGTTAAGTCCGAGAAAACGAAATTGCCGCTGGAGGCGGGCCTGGGAGCGTTGGTCGTGAACACACGTGTAATACAATATTAAATTGTAATTTATTATATTTATACTTACAACTTTCAAAATTGATTACAAAACATCATAGGCAAGCACAGATCCAGAGGGGGGTGCTAGGGTGATATAGCACCCCCCTTGGCATGTTGCTTTCTGGAAAATAAATACTCTACACAACATGTATTTTTCAGTAGGCTGGAGACATTTTTAAACAAAATTAGTACCAAAAAAGAAAAGTTGAGTTGCCACCTTTTTAAATACTAACATAGGCGAAACTAGACACTTTTATTAGGGCAGGCCAAATTAAAAATATAAAAAAAAACTTCTATTAACAACTTTATAAAGGTAGTAATTTTGTTTACTATTATATATTATATAGGTAATGAATTATTCTTAACAGTTTAATTATTTAATAATAAATAAAAAATTATAATAATTAATACATTTATAATAATAAACGATTATGATGGTTTTTTTTGTATCAAAAAAAATAATCACCAACGAAAATAATATTGAACAAAATTAATTCAGAGTTAAGTCACACACGGTCTTTTTCACAGGTTTGTGACTTGATAAATTCAACAAACAATAGATAATTTTTTTAAATAGCATTAAATGATATCTTGACTTGGACATTGAAGGTATTGAAATATATAATATGTAAAATTTTTTTGTCAGTATTAGGTCAGGCCAGGGCTTGACTGGCCTGACCCGTAGTTTCGCCTATGAATATTAAGCACATTCACTAAAAACAAGTCTTGCCATTAGGATGGAGTATACATATGAGACCTTAACCTTAATTGTTCATAAATTGTGAGTAAACGGGTTGTAAAAAAAGTGCAGAAATAAGTTGTAGCTCTTTAGCACCCCCCATCAAAAAGATCCTAGATCTGCCACTGATCATAGGATGACATAATTAACATAAAATTCTAATAAAAAATATAAAAATTTACCAGTTTTGATGTGCAAACAAAATACAGGCCACCTTGGAGCAAATAATGGTAGCATTTCAAAGTTCTAGACTGTGGTTAGCATGCACCACAAGATAGAGGATGAAGAAATTGGTTTTAAATTAACATATATTACATTTAAAGAATTGGAAATGGTGATTTATGTTTCTTTCTATCACATAGGCAACAGCAACTTTTACAGTAGGTATGTAAATTAATTGGAAAGTCAGTAGCTCTAATTCAAAATATATTGGGGTGCTGTTTTTAACAATGTAATATATGACTAAGAGCCCATCTTTTACCGTGGTCTTAAAAAAAAATATATTAGGTTAGGTTCCTAACTAACCTAACCATTTTTTGTAAGATTTTAAAATAGAAAATTTGTTTGACTATTTATTGATAATGTGAACAAAACATTTTTTTTTTTTAAATCAGATGAATTTTGAAAGAACAAGAGCAATTTATAATATTTTGTACACAAACAAATTAGTTTTCTTAATACTTATCGCATCAGTAAAGCAATTAGAATACAACTAAATATTGCAATGTTGCCTGTGTGATACACAAAAACAGAAAATCATCGCTTACATTAAATTAAATCAAAATATACCTTAAGAACAGAAAAACAATTATCTGAAATTAGTTTTTTCTCATTTTTTAAGTGACTTATTAAACTATGCATTGTTTTTATTCTATTTTTTAGACGGAAGTTAGCTAATCTCAGTTGTTTGATTTTTTTTACATGATTTTCGTGAGGTCCATGTCCCCGGCACCCCCCATTGCGATTTTTGGGTCCAAACCCGGGGCGATCGTTTGTGCTTCGTTAGTGCACGTTAGTGCTTTTTATCCCGTCGTTAGTGCTTTATCCATTCCAAAGTTATTCGCATTTCGTACAGGGGGGTGCCGGGGACATGCCTGCACCCCCCATTTCGAATTTCGGGCCCAAACAAATTTCATTCGTTTGTGCTTCGTTAGTGCACGTTAGTGCTTCTCATCCCGTCGTTAGTGCTTTATCCGTTCCAAAGTTCGTTAGTCCTTCAGTGTGTTATTCATCCGGTCGTTAGTGCTCTACTCCTTCAAAAGTTATTGGCATTTCGTACGGGGGGGGGGGGGGTACTAGTGACGTACTAATTCGAGTCCAGTCCCAAAAGTTTTGTCTGAAACTCTTCAACACATTGAGGTTAAAATGATCCTTTGATGCATTGCAGTTAAATATCATAGTTTTGGGATTAAATTACTTAAATCTGGGTTTTATATATTATGTAAAAAAGAATGTTATTAAAATTTCATATTTATGCTAATTTCTGCCAAAAGCTTTAATAGATATAACTAAATAACTAATAAGTATATAACTTTAATTTGTCCATGCGTATATGATTTACCGATATTTAAAAATATCGTAGACAGCTGATCGATAAAACTGAGTATCTAATTTTAAAAATTCTCAAAAAACTACGTAAGTACCGGTACCTATCTATATGTACCTATAATATACCTATACCCCTTACCAAAACACTACCTCCTACGAATTTTATAATTCTTTTGTTGCAATTATTTAATAACTATAGGTATAATGTGTATGATTTATGTATGATAGGTGTTGATGTATGCTTGTTTGAAAAAATATGATTTTAAAATAAAATCGTTCGCGTTATTTGTGAATATTTAAAAGTTATTTGTTAGGTATTTAACCAATAATCAATATAGATCAACGATTCTACGACCTAATACTATAAATGTTATTGCGATACAGAACCAAGATAGGTAACTTTTATCCATTCTATGAGTTCTAGAACGCCAACCCCTGGATTATTCTAACATTAGGTGAAATAATATTAATGATACCATTGAGTATAATATATATTGTTGTACAATATAGGTACGTATACTCAATGATGATAGGTATAATGGTATAAATATTTTTTTTTTAAGTCCGGGAACAAATTTAATATTTTTTACGTAACTACCTATTTAGTGTATGATAATATATTATATATCTACCCAAAATATTTATGTTTGCCTATAACAGCTATCTATACCTACATCATTGCAGTTAATGATTATAAATTAGATAGGGAGGTATAGATATATAAAGTATAAAACCTGTATAAAAATCGATTTAAGAAATAATAATCGTGATTTAAAATAGCTAAAAAAACATTTGTATGTTCACAGTCTATTTTTTTTCACCACGGTAATTTCACAACGTTCAATGCAGGATGTCCCGCTTGAACACAATTATTTTACCGCGGTGAAAATCACGGGGAGATTTCACACTCGTTGTCCACCTATTCGCCGCTCACACAAAAATATTTACCGTATAGCATTTTACGGGGAGATTTCACACTCGTTGTCCACCTATTCGCGCCTCACACAAAAATATTTACCGTATAGCATTTTACAGGGAGATTTCACAAATTTTGAATAATTTAAGTAAAAAAACTTGTGTAAATATATTTAAGAATTCGTTTATATCAATAAAAAAATCTATTATAACATAATTTGTGTTCTGTACTTTAAATAATTATTTCATTTTAATAATAAGGTTTGTTGGGGAAAAAACCATTTAGTGTGTACACGGTAAATATTTTTGAGTAAGCGGCAAAACCGATTTTGAGTGTGCAAACTCCCTGTAACTTTAAAATACGGTAAATATTTTTCTGAAACGAAGAATTCGTGGACAAAAATTGTGAAATCTCCCTGTAAAATGCTATACGGTAAATATATTTATCTGAGGCGCGAATAGGTGGACAACGAGTGTGAAATCTCCCCGTAAAATGCTATACGGTAAATATTTTTATGTGAGGCGCGAATAGGTGGACAACGAGTGTGAAATCTCCCCGTGATTTTCACCGCGGTAAAATAATTGTGTTCAACCGGGACATCCTGCATTGAACGTTGTGAAATTACCGTGGTGAAAAAAAAATAGACTGTGAACATACAAATGTTTTTTTAGCTATTTTAAATCACGATTATTATTTCTTAAATCGATTTTTATACAGGTTTTATACTTAATACATCTATACCTTCCTATCTAATTTATAATCATTAACTGCAATGATGTAGGTATAGGTAGTTGTTATAGGCAAACATAAATATTTTGGGTAGATATATATATTGTCGTATACGCCACGCAAAGGCTTGACGTATATAACAGATATGTTTCGGTTTCCGATTCTCTAACCGTCGAACGAGTAAATTATCGACACCTGCTGTATGAGTTTAATTTAATTTCTCCTTTTGGTGACCACGATAACGAGTACTGCGCAAAAGGATAATTAAATAAAAGTCCAGCAGGATTTACACTATACAACTCAAAGGTTATTTTACTCCCGAACAACTGACCACGATAACGAGTACTGGATGTTCGAGGGTGAGGTATCTTTTACCTAGACAAATTCTTACTCTTTCTCGACTGACCACGATAACGAGTACTGGACGAGAAAGTAAGTACCACAGTGTCTTACTACCTGTTTTTAAAAGTGTTATTCACCACAACGTCTCTGTATCAACTCGTAAGATAAAATATTCTAAAAAAAGGCGTAAAGAAAAACAGTGACACTTGGTTTTTAAAAAAAAGAATTAAATATAATAAAATATATCAAAAAGAAATAATAAAAAGAAACGTAAAAATACTGCAGCTCGTTGGCTACTACAATAATCGAAACAAACAAAACAACAGCCCCGCTCCCGTCGCAGACGTCGCCTAAGTAGTCGTGGCAATTTTGCTGACTCGGTTTGATTGACTTTCTGCTTCGTATGTTATTTTAATATTTTATAATTTCGTTATATATACAACAATATTATCATACATTAAATAGGTAGGTAAGTAAAAAATATTAAATTTTCTCCCGGACTTAAAAAAAAATATATCTATACCCTTATACCTATCATCATTGTCAGTGCCGGCGCTGGGTATTGCAGGGCCCTGGACATAGGTAATAGAGGGCAAAATTCTAGCTTTTTTTAAATTAATGCTATTTTTATTTGAATTTTAAACATTAAAAATAATAATATCAGATTATTCATATCCCTTTTTTTTTTTATTAAAATGTATTAACAAAAAATTATTTACAAATAATAAAATAATATATATGTGTTGAAAATTATAATTTAATAAATTCGTGGGGGACTTATTATTTTATTAATTTATATTTATTTTAATAATCACAAAACATCAATTAAAAATAAATGAAATCATCAAAATGTTTGAATGATATAATAAATTGTTTAATATCTAAGTACGCGGTGGTAGACAATAAAATATGTTAAAACTAATCCTGATACACTAGATACGCAAGCGGTAGGTAAATATTATTATTTAATACTGCTATACTGTATCTAAACTGAATTGTAATAATAATTTCATAAAATGAAAACTTACTTTTATGATATTATGCAGAAATTGTTGAAAAAATACTCTAAGGGGAAAAGCGGACTGCAGTCAAATACTCAAATGTCGAACATATAATACTAGATAATCAAATAAATATTTTAAGAATATAGCTCTTGCCGCTTCTATAATACGGTCATACGACAATACGCGGAAAGCTTTTCCAAACAAAGAACAGAAAAACAATAACTATAAAGATAATAAATATTTATAATTATAATTATGGTTAGGTTACTCATTACTCTTACAGTCCTCGAGTATCGTCAAAATATTACTCCTTTGTCGTATCGATAACGATTTACTTTGTACTATGGCTAAATTTAGATATCATTTTCCAAATAATTAATGATAGAAATAATATTAATATTAATATATTATACATGTGCAGTATAGTACAACAAATGTATAGATTTATAATTTGTTAATATAAAATGTCAATGTGTTTCACGGTATTAAGATGATATTAAAAATCGCGGGGCTCGTTAGAAACTAGAAAGCGAGGGGCACTGAACATATGTCCTATTTGTCCTCCCATAGAGCCGGCACTTATCATTGAGTATACGTACCTATATTGTACAACAATATATTATACTCAATGTTATCATTAATATTATTTTTCAAGACAAAACTTTTGGGACTGGACTCGAATTAGTACGTCACTAGTACCCCCCCCCCCCCCCCCCGTACGAAATGCCAATAACCTTTGAAGGAGTAGAGCACTAACGACCGGATGAATAACACACTGAAGGACTAACGAAGCATAAACGAATAAAAGATTTTTGGACCCAAAATTCGAAATCTAAATTAGCATGTCCTTAGAACCCCCTGTAGGAAATTCAAATACAATTTAAGGGATGGAGCACTAATGACGGGATAAGAAGCACTAACGTGCACTAACGAAGCACAAACGAATGAAATTTGTTTGGGCCCGAAATTCGAAATGGGGGGTGCAGGCATGTCCCCAGCACCCCCCTGTACGAAATGCGAATAACTTTGGAATGGATAAAGCACTAACGACGGGATAAAAAGCACTAACGTGCACTAACGAAGCACAAACGATCGCCCCGGGTTTGGACCCAAAAATCGCAATGGGGGGTGCCGGGGACATGGACCTATTTTCGTGTTCATTTTTCGAGGCAATCCAATATTTTAATCTACTGTTTGGACTTTCTATATCGTCGATACTTTTGAAATCCCTTGCATAGAATTTGCGCTTCCTGAAATCATACAATATATAATTGTATAAATATAAAAATTAAAACATACCCGTACAAATAAATGTCTACTTAATATTGTCTATAGCTTAATACAAATAATAAGGGATATTTAAAATACAATTATACCTACATGGATTTTACAGGCATTGGTGTATCTATAATGGCAGAATTTATTGATTCATCTGAGTCTTTGAAAACCATTTGTTCTGGTATCATACCTTAAATTCAAAATTGTTAGTATAGTTATGCAACGATATAAAAACATAAATAATTAATTAGAATACATACATTGAGTATTCTGTTTGTCCAACTGACACTCACTATCACTGAGGAATGTTACATTCAAATTGTCAGGAAATACCTCAACGACGTCATTATTTTCACTTGGAAAAAGATTTTTATTGATAGCTACATTAAAAAACAGTAAAAAAAAATAGATATTGTAACACATTTATACTATGTAATATACCTAATGGTAGGTACTAACGTTTTTTAAACAAACTAGGTAGTGCAGATTTGTCCAAAACCTTTTTACCATATATTCCACCTTCAAAATAAGCTGATTCAACAAAATGTTTACTACAAATCACGGTATATTTTGTTTGCTGAAAATCTGGCTGAAATTGTCTTATTTGGTGGACCCATTGATCACCAATATTCCCTTTGGGTATACTAAATGAATATCATAGTTGAGTAATATTATATAATATGAGTACATAAAATTGGCAATATGATATCTACTCACCCATGCATTTTAATACCTTCTTCTTTAATGGTTGTTTTACAACCTTTAATAGAACAAGTTTTCATTTTTAGGTATTATTGTTGCCTATATGGCTATATACAATAAATATACCTAATAAATAAAAAACTTATTAAACTACAGCCGAAGCCCAAAGTGCCAATTAGAGGAGCTTGACGCAGGAAGTAGGTGCAATCATAGACTTAAAGACTTTAACTTTTAAGTTTACTTTAAGTCTATGAGTGCAATCGTTTGCAGTGATCACAGATCACAGCTATATTTAGTATACATAGTGCTATCTTTGATCGCGGGAATAGTTGATAATATCATGGAATAATTTGAGTATTAAATTATTTCCTCCATGGTTGCCCCCAACAGTTTGTATCTCTCTCATCAATGTCGATTTCATGATTTCTCTCTCTAAGCGCAGTCCATTTATTAATATGTCTATGGATATTTTCTATTTGCAGAGTGCAGCGACGGCGCCGAGTAGCGCAGCGACGAGTGCCGCAAACTGTGTAATCACTGTTGAGGTCCTCCGCGCGGTAATATAGTAGGTAGTGTTGCGCGCATGCATATAAACGAAAATTAAAAACTTTGGAAGGCCATAACTTCGAAACAAAGTGAGAGCGACAAATTTTGATTGCACCATCGTTCTTAACTCGATAAGTTACATAAGTTTCGATAAAAAAAATTCAAAATAGCGCGGGGGAGCTAAACTGCAATTGTTCCCGGGTTATGTATCCAATCCGCCATACACAAATGCCCTATAACTCATAGATTTCCATACAGCGACGATTGATAGCTAGACATTCCATTACAATTATTCGCAATTCCTAATTTCTTATAAAGTCAACAAAACAGAACAGGACATACAACGGGGCACGGTATTACACCAACCGCAGGTGGATTGCATACCTGGTAATATACGCTTCACATATTGTCCGCGATCCGACGCAGTCGGATTACCTACCTATGTGATTTGATGACTGATAGCTAGACAATCAAATACACATATCGATACTACAATTTTTAATAATTTCAACAACCAAAAGCAGCTGACTAGAGATCCTGGAGATCGTATCTATTTACAATGTTTGTGACGGATTGCTAGACGATCAAACTTTTAAATATTCCTGCCAATGCGCCAAGCCTTATCTCCAATCCATATCACTAATCCTAAACTTTTGACTTACAACCCTTGTGATTTTTATAATTCCAACGACATTGTCTCCGAAATCGGTACTCACTTACAAACAAACATTGGGGGGTCCGGGGGTTATGTTAGGTTAGTTCTTATTTTTTCTATATATAGCTGTGGGACGCTGTTCTGTCGTCGTCGCGTGCTTATCGCACCGACGACCGGGCATATTCTATATTTAATTAATTATAATATTTTATCTATTTGTGTTCAAAAATATACGCGTATACGCGGAATGACCCGACGACGTTCGATTGCTACTTTTATTTATTTTATTTTATACTGCGGCAATTTCTAGTTTTGTCGAAAAAATGTGATAATTTCCAACTTAAATTATTTCACATAATATACTGATACACATATATTAAACTAATAGTTAATATAAACGTTGAATACTAATAATAATAATAATAATAATAATAATAACAAATACTCACCATCAGTCTTCATTTCCTCGCCAATTTCCTGCCATATCCTTCCCTTCAAATCGGAATTTAAATACTTCGGGTCCTTCAAATCATAAAGGACCTGTCTGTTCCGCACCTACTCAAATCAAAAGTTCGTCGTTCATGATATAAATATTTTACATAAAAACAACTTACAATAAAATACACAAGTCAAAATTTGTATTTTGACGTCCGTGAAAAACAAAAAATATCGGCGACGACGTATTTTTTTTTCTATCACGGATGCCTGACGAGCACTGTGAACGTCGGAGCTTCACTGCGTCGGACGCGTGTAAACACGCATGGTCTATCAAGGTCTATTAATATTTTTTTTTTCACTGAAGCTCACTGATGTCACGTCACTGTTATGTGTGAATCGACCTTAACTGGGTCCAAAACGCCTGCGATACGTCGTAGCAATCACTTGCAATCACCAAAATGACAGAACTTCACAATCATGAAATTTCCCGGGTGTTATACAGTCATCTCCCTAATCAAAGGAAAATCACGCCTGCAAAATAAGGCTATTATATTAGAGCTGATGGACCTTAAGGCGAATAAAAAAATGATACAAAATAAGATAATGAATGATAGTGGCAAAATTATAACTTTGAAAGACTTGTCAAACATCCGTAGTACAGCCAGTAAGAAAAAAATTATAATTTAATTTAGTGATTTCTTTTTTTAATTTAGGTGATATTTCTGTAAATATTAATTTTTTTTTGAAGGAAAACATGATTCAAACAATAACTCAGTTGAAGTTATAAATAAATTGAAGACCAAACATAATTGCACAGTTGAAGTTTCAACAGATGAGGCGAATGACTTAAATGGAATTTTCATTCAAGACCAATTTATGGCTGAATCATTCTATGCATTTCCTCAAGTAATATTTTATTAACATTTAAAAATCTATTTAAAACTACAAAATTAACTAAGAATTTTCCAATAATGGTTTTAAAGGTAGTTTTTGCTGATGCTACATACAAATTAATTGACTTAAGACTGCCGGTATATGTATTGATGACGGAGGATGGAAACGGCCAAAGCGAAATAGCAGCAATTGGTATATTAGTTAATGAGGAAGAACAAACATTGCGCTGGTTTTTTGAAACTTTTAAAAAACATAATCTAATTTCAGTTAATACTCGGGTATACGTAACGGACAAAGACATGAAAGAAAGAAAAATAATCAAGCAAGTCTTCCCTGAAGTTTCATTAACTATATGTTTATTTCATGCATTAAGAACAATTAATAGGGAAATTACTTGTGACAAACGTCACGTCACACCTGATGAAAGGGATAGTGCAAAAAAAATTAATCAAAATCTAGTATACTGCAAGTCAGAATTGGAATATGACAATTTATACCAACACTTTCAGGATGTAGCACCAGAAACTGTTATTGAGTATTATTATAAAAACTGGCACGGAATACGGGATGAATGGGTTATAGGCATGACGAACATGACCGGAAATTTTCTAAACAAAACAAATAACAGACTAGAAAGTTTCAATGGTAAACAGAAATCTGTTATTTCTTGTTTTTCTACTTTAGAAGATTTTTTGGATAAATTATTTATTGTTTTAAGGATTAGAAAGGGATAAAAATGCTGTAAAATTAGTCCAGAAACAGCCTATTCAGATGCCACAAATTCCTGAACTGCAAAAATATTATACACTTTTAACACCGTATGCATTTAGTTTTTTTAAAAAACAATTTGAGTATGAAGACAAAATACTCTTCAAATTACAAATGAGTACACCTGTAATTGTATTTTTTACAATTCTATGAAACTTCTATGTCGTCACATCTTAAAAATTCGGAATCTGTCACTGACACCTTTGTTTGATGCTGATTTATGTGATGAAAGATGGTATTCTTATAGCCGGTTAAATTCTGTGATTTATTATATTATTATAAAAAGAATAACTATTGTGTATGTATTAACTATTAACTAAAACTAATAACTATATTATATTATTATACGACTATCGGTATTCGTAATTCGTATAGCCGATTAAATTCTGTGCATTATCATATTTTTATTTATATTTACAGTGTGACCCTGTGCTCTATTATCTATACGGGCGACCGGTGCTCTAGACACAGCGAATAAATTATTATAATAAGAAGTGGCTATTTCAGCGTCCGACGCGTATTTACCTATTTTCGCGTCCTATGCTGTGATTGGTCCAAATATTGATAATATCTTATCATTTTTATCATCTGATTTTTACCGCCTTAATTTAAATTTCAGATGAATTATTATTTAATATGCACTGGATGACTTCCCCCTCCCGCTAATCATCCCCATTCCATTTACTTATTGTAATACATTGTAAAATTATTTATAATTACATCTTTAACCGGATATATTCCTCAGTGGATAATCCCACAGATAAGAAAATACTCTTCAATAGACATATAGTATGTTCTATTATATTTGAGAGAAGTTATGTGTCAATCATATATAACCGGGTACATTCCTCAGTGGATAATCCCACAGATAACAAAAATTATTCTTGTAAAAATTATTCTCCTATTTTCAAGACAATATAGACATATAGTCTGTTGACTGTTATTTGCTGTCTATTTGAGTGTAACAGTTTGAGTGAAGTGAATCATATTTTAAATTTTTCTTTTGTGAATATAATATTATAATAGCTATGGCAGAAGCAACTCAAACATTAAAAAAAGGTGATGAGTTCTGTAGTTTGGTTAGGTTACAGGAGGCCATTAAAAGATTTGAAGACAGTGAAAACTGCAATCTATCAAAATTTAACACAAGGACAATCGAAGGTGCCAAACGTAAAGGATTAAAGAGGCATTTAAATCCAGAATTGGAATATGCTTGCTTAAATTATATGTGTGTTCAGGGAGGTGAATATACAAGTAGATCTAATGGGATACGCCCAAATCAAAGGTAAGTAACAATAAAATAATAACTTATCAGGCACTAATTAACATATATTATTTTTAACATTTTTAAACAATCTAAATATTTTGTTGATACATTAATACATTTAGTTCATATCGTTCGAAATGCCCTGTGGTGATATGTGTGCGACCTAATGATATAGGTGATAAGTTAGTAATTACTTCTATTGTTACTGAACACAATCATATACGGAGTAAGGTGAGAGAAAAAAAAAAACAATTTTGTTTTTACTATAATTAATATTATTATTAGGCAATCTTTGACCACTATCCACGCCAGCGAAGACTTGACTCTGATGCTAAATCAATAGCATCAAAATTAGTGGCAATGAAAGTCAATAAAAAAATCCTGCAGAATGAGTTGATGGCACAACATAATAAAGTAATAACTTTAAAGGACATACACAACTTGGCTTTAACAAATTCTCCTAAGTTAGACGCCTTAAAATCGTTAGTTGAAAGTTTTAAAAACAAACAAGGAGTTACTTTGGAAATACTGAAAAATAATAATAACGAGTTAAAGGCCATATTCTATCAAGATGATGAAATGAAAAGAATATTTGCATTATGTCCTGAAGTGCTATTTGTAGACGCAATATATAAAGTCAATGATTTGAGACTTCCACTTTATGTATTTCTAGGTTTGTACAATCTCTGTTATGTTATTTAACCTTTTGTAGTTGTCGATAGTAATGGGCAAAGTGAAGTTGTCGGTTATTCCATTCTAACTTCTGAAGACTTAGAAACAGTTACACATATGGCTTCAATTTTTAAACAGCATAACCCAAACTGGACCAATATCAAATGCATTATGGCCGACAAAGACTTCACAGAAAGAAATGTTTTTAGGGAACAGTTTCCCCAATCTAAAATATTAATTTGTATATTCCATTGTATGAGAACATTTTCACGGGAAATAACTACAGACAAAATGAATATAACTAACCTTACTTTAAATATAATGTACAATATAGTATGCATGCATTTTGATTTGGTTTTATTATTTTAGGACAACGAAACCTTTGCCTACAATTGGCACAAGAAATGGTATATGCCAAAAATGAAGACGATTACAGTAGAATACATGGTCAATTAAAAGACACAAAAATTACAAGCGTGGTAAAGTATTTCGAAAAAAATTGGCATACAATTAAAGAAGAATGGGTTGTATATTTTCAGTCAAAATATATGACATTAGGTATTTAACTCAAGTCAAAAGTGTTTGAATTTTATAATTATGAATTATTTATGATTTATTTATGCATACTTAGGAAACAGAACTAATAATCGTTTAGAGAGTACAAACCAAAAAATTACCCAAGTTGTAACAAAATTTTGTAGACTTGATCAATTATTTGAAGGTAAATTTAATTTAACTAAATATTACTAGTTATACTTACTTAAAATTCATTTGCAGGGTTGGAAATGTTAATGGTCACTTTGAGGACAGAGAGAGATCATGCTGCTACAGAATGTTTTTGTAAGACACCGAGTTTTGTATCTAAGTTGACCTACGAACAGCAACAAATGTTTTGGCATTTGACTCCATTTGCTTTTGATCTAATATTGCCAAAATTTGATTTAATGAACCAAGTACAAATAGTGTCTGTCGATAATCTAAATCAAACGGTCAAAATTAAATCGAGAGAAGGGGTGATTGAAGTTTCAAATGTGAAATGTGTTTGTTCATTTGTAACAAGTTTATGTTTACCTTGCCATCACATATTGAAAGTTAGGCAAATAAACAATTTGTCATTATACTGTCCAGAATTGTGTGCTGAAAGATGGTCGAGGAAGTATTATAGTACGGTGAGTAGAGTAATTCCTTCGAGTTTTGAATTAGATGTTGAAAGCTCCGGAAGTAAAGATATGGTAAATGTTACAACCGTATAACCCATTAAACCAAAGCGCATTTTAAATCAACACGAAAAGTATAGGAGAGCACATGTTGAGGCTAAGAGGCTTGCTTCTCTAACGTCAGAAGCAACAGGAAAAGAATACCTGCACAGATTAAACATTCTAAAATATATAGCAGAAAAGTGGGAGAATGAAAATACCATTAAACTTGAGGACATAGGTATATTGACCCAATAAAATAAGTAGGTCTCTACATATCAAATTTAACAATTAAATAATTATACCTTAGATAACTTACTGAGTCAAACAGAAGCCAATGACGATATGATACAGATGGATGACAATTTAATACAGATGGATGACAATTTAATACAGATGGATGACAATTTAATACAGATGGATGACAATATAATACAGATGGATGACAATATAATACAGATGGATAACAATATATTACACATGAATGAAGAGGAAACAGACAACATAGATATAGATAATATTTCAATAGTTAGTCAATTACCAACTTTACCTCCAAGAGTTCCAAAAAGAGGACGTCCAAAAGGTGATTGTATATTCCATATATTTTCAAATGATTATCGTTGATGAAATTTATTTTCATACTTTATATTTTAGGTAAAGACAAAACTGCTATTGGTATCGCAAAACGAAAAAGGTTTTAGGTTTAGTTCCTTTTGAAAAACTTGATGTTTTGACGAGACATTTTGAAATGTTAATATGGTTTGTGGATAAGGATGTGGCCAGTATTGCGGTATCTGGAAATGGATTTATAAGTGAAACGGCAATTGAAAATAATCCAAATAATATACATTGTGCTGTTTTAGACAGTAACCTTGCGATTGATGATATCAAAAGGTATTTTGACAGCGACGGCTGGGCTGCTCTAAAACAAGTTGTGGATATAAAGCGAATAAATCCAACATGGATATGCAAATGTTGCAATGAGGATTCATCGAACAATTCGATTTGTTGCAATAGATGTCTAGAGTGGTTCCATTTTAAATGTGTTAATGTTAAAACAACATTAAAAAAAAAAATATGGTTTTGCAGAATCTGTAAAGAAACTTACGATTGATAATATATTGATATATTATCTAGAACTAATATTATGACTGTATTTAAAAATACTTACTTTATACTCTGTGATTTATAGAATTTTATACATTTTGCTTTTAAATATTAATAAATAATAATATAAGAACGACTGATTTACATTATTTGTAATATACATATACATATAATTTTGGTATTTCGTAATGATAAGATATTATCAATATTTGGACCAATCACAGCATAGGACGCGAAAATAGGTAAATACGCGTCGGACGCTGAAATAGCCACTTCCATTATAATATTATAACTCATTTCTAGTCCATAAAAGTTATTTTATTTGATACTTGCTCTAAAATGTTACTTAAATGTATTGTTATACTACTTATTTTATAACGTTTTGTAGTTATAATATGTTATTTGTTATTATTATTATTATTATTATGTTGTTTGAAATTTTACCAAGGTAGGTAAATAAAACAAAAAACAAAATAAAAATGTAAATCAAGTTTAAAAATATTGTGTTATATTATTTAATTACTAACTCCTTAATTTTATTTATCATTTTATTCTTTAATTTTTTTTCATATTAAAAAATTTGTTTCAAAATGTACTTTTTCCGGAATAGATGCATTTTATAAAAAATTATTTTGATTTTTTGCAAAATGGACTAATTAATAGATTTTTTACAAAATGTTCGATTTCCAGAAATAGTACGTTTTGTTTAAAATTTTTTAGTTTTTTCAGTACGTACTTTTTCCAAATTTAATGCAAAACGTACTTATTCCGGAAAAGGTCCGTTTTGGAGAAAACGATTTTTTTATATATTAAAAAGGGCAATACCTAAATAAATTAAACAGAAAAGAAATTAATTTATAAACAGTATAAGAATATATTTTAGATTTTTTTAAAACCCTACTGGATGGTCTAAGCCAATTCAAAATACCCTAAACAGAAAATCTGCTCTACTGAAAAAAGAGAAAAATGGAAAAAGTACGTTTTGCATTAAGGCCCCTCATACTGATAACCACCATATTTAAATTTTAAGGTTTTGATAACAAAATTAATATTTCCATGTAGTCAGCTGATTTTTAGTTATTATAGTTTCGTGATAATCAAGGTGACCACCATTACCCCTTGAGCATAATTCCCCCATTATCCCCTAAAGATCACGAAAATGTGCAATCAAAAAATGTTCAATCCTTAGATATAAAAGTTGAACATTTTATACATTTTTGACTACAAAATAGTAATTAAATTTTATCAAAATTCGAACTTTAAATGCTTATCAAAAAATAATTTTCCCTAAGTATTTTTGATATTGTTCAACTGCTAATGTAACAATATATCAGGAATCTTGTATTAAATTTTTGCTCAGTTTTACCCAACAAATAAAATTTTATAGACAATTATAGAAAAAAAAACCTAAAAAAAGGTGGGCAAGTGGGTGTAGTTCTGCTGTACAGTAGGTTACAAGTGGGTCACTGTAATGTATAGTGTTAAATTTGAATAATACCGTTACATCTATAAGAAAACGATTCTGAGGTCAGTCAGCCTATGATATTACTACCTAAGTATATTATTTTGATGATATTATTATGAATAAAATAATTTATACATACCTATTTACGTGGAACCTTATTTTAAAATTTCAATCATTAGATATAAAAGTTGAACATTTTATACATTTTTTACTACAGTATAATTATTACATTTTAAATTTGAAACAATTTGTCAAAATTCGAAATTTTTTATGCTTATAAAAAATATAAATTTTATTGTGACTATAGTATTTTTAATATTTTTCAACTGCTATTGTAACAATAGGTATATCAGGAGTCTTGTAATCAATTTTCACGCTTTTTGCCCCAACAGATAAAACTTTATTGATATTCATAAAAAAATAAATAAAAAAATTGTAACAATGCAAAACACACTGGTCTTTATTTGTAATTAAATGTGTGTTTTTATTATCACATCTATCAAAATTAATCCCTGTGTTACAATATTTTCTTTTTAATTACACATTCGCTCTTCGAGCCACAGTCATTTTTT
The DNA here is from genome assembly GCA_949089665.1 of Macrosiphum euphorbiae. Taxonomy (NCBI): domain Eukaryota; kingdom Metazoa; phylum Arthropoda; class Insecta; order Hemiptera; family Aphididae; genus Macrosiphum; species Macrosiphum euphorbiae. Next base: position 27,731,324 of record CARXXK010000002.1, read on the forward strand.
CCAAACATTAAGAATGGAACATGTAATACAATATTTTCTTTTTAATACATCAGCTCTTCAAACCACAGATATGTTTAATACTTTTATTAAATTGACAATATAAAAGACTCACAGTGGTCACCAAATAAATATGATTGAATACCAGTACTCCAAATCCAACGACAGCCTCAGGGAGGAGTGGTGTGTTGTGACTGTAGGTAGTACTCAATGCCTGTTTACTGCCGGAGGTGCGTGACACCTTGCCCCTGACAGGAACGTCCTCTTTCTCGATCAATCCTCTTTGACACCGTGGGTATTGATCGTCGTATATGTACTCACGGCGGTAATGAAACAATCTCGACCCGCAATGATGTAACTGCAACGTAGCTCGAAACCCGTGTACAGCGGTAATGACAATAAATTATCCCGTGACGATATGTAATATGTACGGTAATAATATCAACTCGATTCGCGACAACAGACAGCTGCGACGACAAAGCGGTGTATAATTCGTGCGGTAATAATATAAAAAAAAATCGTTCTGCGATAACGAACAAATGCGACGAACGATAATACGTACGGCGGAAATAAATTCAAATAATATTATATTGGTACCGGTCAGCGGCGCGAGAAACGGGTGCGGTTGCGATGTAGGCGCTAACAACGGCGGTGAAAATGGTAGACGCACGGATCGGCGGCAACGATGCGAGCGCGCATATTATTCGGCGGCGATGTCAATTAAACGGTCCGCTACTACGCGTGGATCTGTAGCATGAACAGTACAGTCTTGGCTGTACCACTACAGAATCCGCGTAGAGGGGCATTATGAATCCCTCTCCCACTATTTGAGTGTGAGTAGCTTGATCAGTACAGTCAAAGCTGTACGCCTGTACCACCACTCGCCCCGCAGGATAAGGGGAGGAGGTGTACCAGAAGGTACAGATACCAGGTTCGGGGACTCCGCGGCGGGATCCCCTAGGCAGCGTAATTAAGTTATACTGTAGCGAGAGAGTAACGAAAAGCGTAAGAATCGGACTGTTCAGCGGTAGGTGCCGGGCCGGCAAACTTTGGCTTCATCTATATCTGTAGCCCTCGGCCAAATGATATGAGGTGGTATGCTTGGTTTTTGATGTCGAATTTCTGTGTTGTATGTGTCTTCGGCTATGGGCGGCTATATTAGTTCGTTGTAATATCTTGTTATGTAGACTATACGTATGTTGAGTGGACGAACTTTGACTTCTGCACTTGTCAAAGTCGCGAAAAATTGGTCGGTCGCAGAGCTTTGATCCCGACCTGCGCTCTGTACTGTGTTCTTATCACTCACGCTGGGGAAACAGGTTCGTAATTGACATTAAAACGTGTTCACAAGAGTGTTATGATAGTAAATCACGTAAACTATTATTACTTAACGATATTCAAGTTATACCAAACTTGGATATCGTACTTATACAACGTTAAGTCGATAAAAGTGCATACCTATACATTATTCAGTAGGTACCACGGACTTCGTTCGTGAGCGTCAGGCCACCAATAAATAACGTCAGCTATTCCAAAACCTGCTCGTTTTGTCCCGTTACAAAATTTAAATTTAAAATTGTCAGCAAAACAAGTCAAAATATTTTGATAATTTTAACAAGTATAGGAATTGATAAAATAAACATATGATATAAATTTCAAGAGTCTATGGTTATTCGTTTGTGTAACTTGGAAATTTTATAAAAATATACTAAATTTATTTTAATTGATTTTCGTTCATGACTTTTTATTTAGATGAGTGAATGTTTAAAATGCAGCATTATACAAAATACAGTCATAGGCGTGCGCAGCCTCCGGTTTCAGGGGCAGCAAGAGATTAATTCGGCCCATTTTTCAAATTCACCATTAAAACCAGCTCATAGTTTTACTTTTTTTACTATTGAATATCAAAATAAAAATTGTATTGGTTATTTGTTTTTTTGGATAAAAGGTTGTACAGTAAGGTACTAAGCCACTAAAGGTGTACTTTTCTACAAGCCTATATAAAATATTTATCTATAGTTTATCAAAACAAAATAAAATTTTGTGGAAATATAATTTTACCGAGGCCCATTATTTAATATTTGTCGGCCCCGGTGGCCCCAAAGAAAGTCCAGGGGCAGCATATGCTGCCTCTGCTGCCCCCGTGCGCACGCCTATGAATACAGTTAAATTATTTCAACTGCATACATTTTTTTGTTAATGAATTATACCTATACATTTTTAAACTAATTAAATTTAATTAACATGCATTTTTTTCCACATATTTTTGCATATTTTAAGTGAATATTTGAATGAAAACCAGTGCATAAATGCAGAGGCGGCTTGATCATGCATTTTGTGGTTCACTGAACCACCAAAAAGTTTGGGGTGGGTGTCATTTTAATAGGTAGGTAATAGCAGTGCCGCTCTAACCACCAATAACGCCCTAGGGCAACAATATTTGACGCCCCTCACCCTTCCACCAAAAAATCTCGACTTCGCATTTTTAGCTTATAATTAACCACATACCTTAAATATGTTTAATACTTATTAATTAAAGGTTCCTACTTATTTTTTTAAATATTATTATTGGAATCATATTTATTTTGTTTCTAGTTGAACACCGATTTCATTATTCTGGGAACACTCGTACATTACAGAAAGAAAATATATATAACTATTTTCACAAATGAGTACCTAGATTTCATTATAAATCATACGTTCTGCGTTTCTGCGTGTGTAATAACAGTGTAGTATAACAGTCAACATTGTAAATTGCACAAGTGAATATAAGTGATTATAAAATTCAAAGGTGGGCATTAACTAGTTGAAAAGTTAATTTTTTTTTAACTTTTTAACTTAACTAGTTAGTTTATTTTCTAATCAACTTATGAACTTAAATAGTTTAATTTACAATTGAAATAACTTAGCTTTTCTCAGTTGAATTAAAAAAATCCATTAAGTTAAAACATTTTGAAATTGTTCGTTTATACTTAAATATTACGAATTTCGAACGCTCATAAAAATTTAATTTGACTTTCTAATAGACATTTTTTTTTTGATAAAGGTAGATAATCTTATAAGGAATCTTGTATTACATTTTCAAATCTTCAAAAAAACAGAAAAATTTTTACGAATTTTTAACTCAAAATAATTTGCTAATTTTCGTGATTTTTCCATATTTTGTCAATTTTTGAACTTTAAATGCTTATAAAAAAAAATTGTGACTTAGGATTTTAAATACTTTTCATCTACCTTTGAAACAATAAACTAGAAGCCTTCTATTCAATTTTCAACTTTTCGCAACCAACAAATAAAATTTTATTGATATTTTTAGAAAAAAAACTAAAAAAAATGGAAAATGAAAATGTCCCTAAACAGTTCAAAATAAATCAAAATATTTTGAAAATGTTATCGTGTATACAAAATGTAAATATAAACAACCAGTGAAAATTTCTTGTATATACGTTTTTTTCTTTTAGAGTCACACCAAAAATCAAAATCGATATTTTGGAAAACCGATTTTGCGTGAAAATTCCCGTTTTTCCTTAATTTTTATGTTGTTTTTCCCGGTGCTTGTGAAAACTACTGGGAAATTTTTACTTTTGACCCCCCCCCCCAAAGTACCAACTAGATTCACTTTCGGACTTTCCTATCAGAAAAGATACTGTTGAAGAAAATCCAAGCACTTTTACTGTCCTAAAACGTGATGACAGACACAAAAATAAAAAAAGGTACTACTAGGTACCAAAGATATGAATTAGTTTAGTTTATAAATATATTACAATTACTTAATTATTGTAATGATGTATATACATATTTAAAATATATTTCATGTGCCTAAATAAATTACTATTGTAATCTTAATAATATTATAACTTATAAGTATTAATATTTTTATTTGTTTTTATAAATATTGAATATATTATTATTGAAGTTTTGTCGCATTAAGATTTAACACATTATTTACATAATTGTATACCTACTTAATAGTATACAATTTGATAGATACTCATCTTTGATATTACAGTATAAACAAAAAAATAATACCTAAAATAAGAACAACAAATTTTTCTTTTTATCATCCATTTCTAGTACGCCCCCTAAATTCATAATACTTTAGACGCCCTAGGGCACTTGCCCCATTTGCCCCCCCCTTGGGACGGCTATGGGTAATAGGTATACTTGGTCTTGGTAATCAGTGTCCGATATAGCCGTATATACGAGGTAATATAAGAATGGTTTATTTGATGGCTAATTCATTATTAGCAACAAGCCAACAAATAGATACACTCTCATACATTAACAATCAACTTATGAAGTTATAAACAGCTTTAGTGCTTTACGACGAAAAGATAGTCACATAAACTATAAAGTATGAGACAATGTGACATTATTTTGTTATTCGAAAATCGCAATGAACTATATACTAGAATTGTATTATAATAATATCGTTATAACTGAACTACTCTCTAATGTGAAATTTGCTGAAATGTAGTCACTTATAGTCACTTATACTGAATTCAACAACTGATGAGTCAAAGCTCAATTAATTTGTTTTTGTGTATAAGTGTGTATTATAGACGAATTTGAGGTTTTTTTTTAATTTGAAAAAATCGTCTTTTTTCTATAACAAAGTTTTATTCGTAATAGCAATTAGGATATTTTTTTCAAATTAAAAAAAACCTCAAATTCGTTCATATTTAAAAAAAAATTATTTCTTCAATTCGTTATAAATTATGCTTTTTGGTGTTAAGGCGGCTCTTAGTGGCTATTATTTAAGGAGAACAATTTAGGCAATTTCTAATCTTGTCGTCGCCGCCCGTAATCTATGTGTTAGTCGTAAATGATTATTAGTGTGAAATTCGAAGAAATTTGAACTCGATAACAATAGATTTTATATCGCCCGGCTACGGGCACACGGTTCAATAGCACACGTACGCGCATGCACAAGTCAACGTAATCATTCTCGAAAAATATTTTTGTACACTCACAACAGTGAAAAATGCTAATAAGCTGGCGAAAAATACACATACTTCTAGTAGTCCAATTTCAATTTTGAAAAATTATTTGAATTCGTCAGCCTCTTTTCTATGATTTGTAGGAAACCGATTTTGGATATTTTAGATAATTTACGTATATTACGGTTCCAAATGACTGCTTAATTTCTCAAATTTAACTTGCACTTTTAAGTGCTAACTAGACAAAAAGATGAAAAAGTTTTTCCTACAGATCATAGAAAAGAGGCTAACGAATCCAAATAAGTATTCAAAATTTAAATTGGACTACTAGAAGTATGTGTATTTTTCGCCAGCTTATTGGTCTAAATGCATGAAAAATCCAATCGTTTAGAGTCGCCTTAAGAGGACGTAGTACCGGCGTTTTCAATACCAAAAACATGCTCGCTTAGATTCCAAATTTTGCACTCCAGAGTGGTTTTAGGACATAAACACCTATTAACAAAATTAAAGATAATAATATTTTCGAGGGCCCCACGTAGCCTTTTTTCAAAAAATTAATTTTTTGAAAAGTTACTGTCATTTTAACATGTTGAAAAAATCATTATTTTTAAACGATGTACTGAGCTTAATATTTGGAACAAAGAAAAAAACCTACGTGGGGCCCTTGAAAATATTATTATCTTTAATTTTGTTCATAGGTGTTTTTACGATTAAGCCACTCAGTAACCCATATTATTGGAACGCGCAAAGTATGTTTTATAAGAAAACTGCAGAAAATTACGCTCGGCAAGTGCTGCGCCCGTAGTCAGTGGCAGCGTTCGATACTAGCTGTGCATACCACCACCCCGCGCGCATTAACGGCGGTACCGCACCGGGGTCAAAACAGGTTCTCTATCGCAGCCGACCGCCCGTGCATAGTTTATAAATAACCAGATAAGAAAATGATTATTATATTAATTGTGACAAATAATATTTAATTTGGTTCGATTTTATATTTTGTATTCGTATCCGAATTTTATACAAACTATACTTTTGTTCTTCAAGTAGGTAATAGTGTAATACGGCTTATTGAAGCGGTTTGCAATAAAAATACCTATTATAAAAATTGTAGAGGAGAATTTTTTTAACAATCGTAAGGAATCCGATTTTTGATATCGTATTCCAATCGTCCAATATCGCATGATAAATTAACAATTTTTTTTTTTTTTACTTTTTATCGATTAATTATTTAACTCATTAATAAAAATATAAAAAATCGGGCTTATTTCGATTATTAAAAAAATTCTTCTCTCCAACTTTTATAATAGGTATTTTTACTGTTAACTGCTTCAATAAGCCGTATTACTTGAATTACGAAACCATATTTTGTTCACTAGGCCAAACTCTTCTTATCCGAATTTTATACAAATAAAAACTACTTTTGTTCTTCAATTAATACGGCTTATTGAAGAGGTTTACAGTAAAAATACCTATTATAAAAGTGGTAGAGGAGAATTTTTTTAACAATCGTAATAAATCCGATTTTTGATATCGTATTCCAATCGTCCAATATCGCATGGTAAATTAACATTTTTTTTTTTTACTTTTTATCGATTAATTATTTAACTTATTAATAAAAATATAAAAAATCGAGCTTATTTCAATTGTTGAAAAAATTCTTCTCTAAAACTTTTATAATAGGTAGTTTTGCTGTAAACTATTTAAATAGGCCGTATTACTTGAATTATCGAACAATTTGGGTATGATAAAAAAAAGAAATAGGTAGGTACTCAAAAAACCATTTATAACAATTAACAGAAATCATTCAATGTAGACAATCTAAGCCACAACCAGGTAAAGTGGTACATATTATAAATTGAATATAATTTGCGAAAGGATATTTTAAATAGTCCATACCATATATTTGGCAAACACTTTAATTGTGCCCGATATTTTTGCACTGGAAGAAAGTTATACGAACTGAATTTGATCGACGAAGTAATGCAAAGTGGTTTGATGAAAGAAATTACAACTGCACTTAGACGTGTTGCTGATAATGCAAAAAGTTTATTACTTGATGTTGATAACAACATCTGCGAACAGTTTAATAGTGTCATTAATAAGCACATAGGCGGTAAACGAATTAATTTTTCTCAAAAACAGTCGTACACCACTAGAATATATACTGCTGTACTGCTATAGTATCATTTAATACAGGTGGCAATTATATACGAGAGCTTCACAAAAAGATAACAACCAAAAGTCCAGGTACATTATTTAAAAAGTACCTACAGTGAGTTTAATTAATTAATTTTAATTTTATAATATTATTATGGCATGAATTAGAATTTAATTGAAATTTTGAGTTTTTTACAACAACGCTTTCAAATTAAAATTAAATAAATACTACCAAAACTTATATTTCACATTTCACATTTTTATATTTTGGTATATCGTATTAGCTATGAGTAAATTAAAAATTGAAATAATTTGTATATTAAAGGTGTATAGGCACAATAATAAAATAAATAAAATATTTCATTATGAATTATTTTTCAGTATTTATAATGTATGAATAGTATTAATTTATTATTATTATTATGTGGGTAATTGTTTTAATATTATTATATGTGTATAGGAATCATAGCCAAAAAGGTGGGCAAGTGGGTGTCGCTCTGCTGTACAGTAGGTTACAAGTGGGTCACTGTATAATGGATGGTATTAAATTTGAATTCAATGATATAATATCATTGTATAAGAAAAACGATTCTGAGCGGAGATGGTATGTCAGTCTAGGTATAAGACATAATATTGTATACATATCTATGGTATTAGAAAAAAAATTGACCTATAATAGCTAGTAGGTACCTATAATAAATTCCAAATTAATCATATCACAATATCCATTAGGTGCTGATAACGCGTTATACATCAACAACATACCGTGATACTATCATAGATATATAATAGCACACTTTAGAAGTTTCAAGTACTCACGAATAACATTATTCAATCACAACAAAATAACTAAAATAGTTATTCTAGGTTTTTTAATATGTAATTTCGTCCAAATTTGAATTTAAAATTTCTGTAAAAAATAACTGTGTTCATATATTTTTTAGATTTTTTGGTTACAGTATGAACTATTTATGAGTACCTTTGTTTTAAATTTGCAATCCTTAGCTATAAAAACTGAACATTTTATAATTTATTAATTACAATGATTTATAATTTTCGAGATTTTGATACATTTTGTCAAAATTCGATCTTTAAAAATTGAAAGATGTAAATTTCCATAAACAGCTCAAAAAGAGTAAAAATATTTTCAAAATTGTATGGTGTATAGGAAATGCTAATATAAATATTCAGTGAAATTTTCATGTATCTAAAGTTATTCGTTTTTGAATTACAACAAAATAAGGAAATCGCTACATGAGAAATCGAGTGAATATCCAATGTTGTAAAAATTTTAATTTCAAACGCTCATAAAAATTTAACTTGACTGTCCGGTAGAGATTTTTTTATTGATAAAGGTAGATAATCTTATAAGGAATATTGTATTAGATTTTCAAATCTTAGATTTAAAAAGAAAAATTTTTACGAATTCTTAACTCAAAATAATTTGCTAATTTTCGTGATTTTTCCATATTTTGTAAATTTTTGAACTTTAAATGCTTATAAAAAAAAATTGTGACTAAGGATTTTTAATATTTTTCATCTGCCTTTGAAACAACATGTTAGGAGCCTTCTATTAAATTTTCAAGCTTTCGCAACCAACAAATAAAATTTTATTGATATTTCTAAAAAAAAAACTAAAATAAAATGAAAAATGAAAATGTCCCTAAACAGTTCAAAATAAATCAAAATATTTTGAAAATGTTATCGTGTATAGAAAATGCAAATATAAACAACCAGTGAAAATTTCATGTATCTACGGTCATTTGTTTTAAAGTTACACCAAAAACCAAATTCGATATTTTGGAAAATCGATTTTGCGTAAAAATTCCCGTTTTTTCCTTAATTTTTATGTTGTTTTTTCCCGGCGCTTGTGAAAACTACTGGAAAATGTTTACTTTTGACCCCCCAAAGTACCAACTAGATTCACTTTCCTATCAGAAAAGGTACTATTGAAGAAAATCGAAGCACTTTTACTGTCCCAAAACGTGATGACAGACACAAAAATATAAATAAAAATATAAATAAAAATATAAAAACATACATCATTGTAAAACCAATACATTCATCGCTCCGCTCAGAATCTAAAATTTGTTGAAGCATACGCAGGGCCGGTTTTAAGGGGCGGCAAAATTATCTCAGATAAAATAAACAAAAAATTAATTTTTTATGTAAAGAGAAAGATTTCTAAAAAATGATACATTTTATTACTATTTATTTTTTAAATTCACATATGCATACGTTTTTTTTTACCTATATTTTATCATTTTAAATAAAGAAAAATAAACGTTATTAACTAAGTAGGTAGGTACCTACTAGGTATCATGGAAGATTCTAGGTAGATAGTACCTAAGACCTAAGTTATAAATTAGTTACTTATGTTTTTTTGTATAGTTTACCTACTATTAAAAATCTAATATTGGAATGCATAGGTACCTATAGTTAAAATTGCTAAAAATTAACTGCAAATTAAATTTCAATGAGAAAGGGAAACATAAAAAAGGTGGGCAAGTGGCCAGTGGGTGTCGCTCTGCTGTACAGTAGGTTACAAGTCTGTCACTGTATAATGGATAGTATTAAACTTTAATTCAATGATATAATATCATTGTATAAGAAAAACGATTCTGAGCGGAGATGGTATGTCAGTCTAGGTATAAGACATAATATTGTATACATATCTATGGTATTAGAAAAAAATTGACCTATAATAGCTAGTAGGTACCTATAATAAATTCCAAATTAATCATATCACAATATCCATTAGGTGCTGATAACGCGTTATACATCAACAACATACCGTGATACTATCATAGATATATAATAGCACACTTTAGAAGTTTCAAGTACTCACGAATAACATTATTCAATCACAACAAAATAACTAAAATAGTTATTCTAGGTTTTTTAATATGTAATTTCGTCCAAATTTGAATTTAAAATTTCTGTAAAAAATAACTGTGTTCATATATTTTTTAGATTTTTTGGTTACAGTATGAACTATTTATGAGAACCTTTGTTTTAAATTTGCAATCCTTAGCTATAAAAACTGAACATTTTATAATTTATTAATTACAATGATTTATAATTTTCGAGATTTTGATACATTTTGTCAAAATTCGATCTTTAAATGCTTATAAAAAAAAACTGTGCCTATGTATTTTTAATATTTTTCAACTGATATTGTAACAATATATCAGGAGACTTGTATTAATTTTTTACACTTTTTGGCCCAATAGATAAAATTTTATTGATATTTATAGAAAAAAAACTAAAAAAAATTGAAAGATGTAAATGTCCATAAACAGCTCAAAAAGAGTAAAAATATTTTCAAAATTGTATGGTGTATAGGAAATGCTAATATAAATATTCAGTGAAATTTTCATGTATCTAAAGTTATTCGTTTTTGAATTACAACAAAATAAGGAAATCGCTACATGAGAAATCGAGTGAATATTCAATGTTGTAAAATTTTGAATTTCAAACGCTCTTAAAAATTTAATTTGACTTTCTTATATACATTTTTTTTTTGATAAGGGTAGATAATCTTATAAGGAATCTTGTATTACATTTTCAAATCTTAGATTTAAAAAGAAAAATTTTTACGAATTTCTAACTCAAAATAATTTGCTAATTTTAGTGATTTTTCGATATTTTGTCAATTTTTGAACTTTAAATGCTTATAAAAAAAAACTGTGACTAAGGATTTTTAATATTTTTCATCTGCCTTTGAAAAAATATACTAGGAGCCTTGTATTAAATTTTCAAGCTTTTTTAACCAACAAATAAAATTTTATTGATATTTCTAGAAAAAAAACAAAAAAAATGGAAAATGAAAATGTCCCTAAACAGTTCAAAATAAATCAAAATATTTTGAAAATGTTATCGTATATAGAAAATGCAAATATAAAAAACCAGTGAAAATTTCATGTACCTAAGGTCATTTTTTTTAAAGTTACATCAAAAACTAAATTCAATTTTGTGAAAAATCGATTTTGCGTAAAAATTCCCGTTTTTCCTTAATTTTTATGTTGTTTTTCCCGGTGCTTTTGAAAATTACTGAGCATTTTAAATTTTGACCTCCCAATGCACCAACGATATTCACTTTCCAATCGAACAAGATACTGAAGTTGAAAATCGAAGCATTATTTCTACTACTTATCGTGTACACAGACACAAAAAAAAAAAGAAAACTATAAATTATATTATACTTGTTGAACTAATATTAATTTTTTTCATGGTTAAATAATAGGAAATTGTTGCGCGTTACCCTTTTATTATATTAATATAGGTAATATGATTATAATTTCTTTTTTAAATATAAATGTGGTGATAAATAATATAGGTCACATACTAAATCTATTTATTGATTTTATCCATTTGATAAACTGTAATTCATTGGATTGTGTAATACTTATAATATAGTAGTTTGTATAGTAGGTAATTTTAAACTAACAGTTACTTATAGAAATAATTTTTTAATAAATTTATGTTACAATTTGTTATAATTATATTTTACAACTATACATTTTAAATTAGTTATTTTTCTCAGTCAATGTACCCGATCTCTAAAAATTACAGAATGATAAATAAAGATTTTAGTGTACCTATTATTATTATCATTACGAGTAGATTACCTATAATTATTATATTACTATATTAGGTATACGTTAGGTAATAGGTATACCTACTACAAACATATTATTAATTTAAATAAATATTTGTAATTACTTATTATCATATTTTAATATAACATTAACAGTTGAACTTAAAAAATAATACACGGTAAATTAATATTAATTTAATTGCGCTGTTTTTATTTTATTTACCATTTATTAGATTTTACTATAAGTATTATATTTAAATAAGTAATAATTCAATAACTTCAAATCAAGCTATGTTATAATACAGTTTCTACGGTCTACATGTTGGGACATAAATTTAAGTAAACAGTATCTTAATTTATAATCTGTAGTTCGTAGGTACGCGAGGGTATTGAAAATATTACGGCGGCATTTGCGTATAATGAATTATATAATGATACGAATGGTACTGGACGAACGTTCATAGACAAATAAACGGCGCTCCCGAAGTCCCGAACGAGCACTCGTCGCCGCCGTCGGCCGGTTGCGAATAGTAGGCGTGACTTAAACGCCGCGCGCTTGCGGATCGTGAAAACACCTAACAGCGCATCCTCTCGGTCGTTGCATGCGTACAGCTTTGGGTGACACGTCCTCTTAAGAAAAAAAGCTTATTGCCAACAATTGCCAGTTTAAAATTAAAGAAAATGTTGATATTTATTGATATTAAACAAGTATAGTTAGGTACTGAAGATGTGTACCCAAATGTATATAAATTGCTATAAGTAGCTTTCACTATAGCCCTGTTAGTTTACTAGGTTATTTATAATTGGGTACTTAATTTATCATATCATCACAATTATTAAGCATGTTTTAAAATGAATAATAATTGTCAAAAAAGTTATAAAAATTAGGTAAGTTCTTGTAATTGATATGACTTTTTGGTAGGTGGGTGGGTGGTATTAACTATACTGTTGAACTACCAACTGAAAAATGTCAAACCGCCTCTGCATAAATGCATGCACATTTCGTAAATTTTTAGTGCATGAAATTCCGGGCTATTCCTATACATAATAATAGGCTTGATAATTAAATACAAAATACTTATAGGTAGGTACCTAGTTATTAATTTATTAATGCAATCTAAAAATCTACAGGAAATATTATCATATTTTTTATAGACATAATTAATGTTCAAAGATCTAGTTGTGGATAAAATGTCAAATTTTCAACATAATCGGGTAAAAATAACAAAGGAACAGCATAAAACGGCAGTTTATTGTATGAAAAAAATACAAAATTCATTAAAATTACGAAAGTATATAAATTATTTTGCTACTATGAAGATGAAATTGTAAGTTAAATAAAATATTTCTTTCAACTAATAAAACTGTAAGGACAGTCTCTAGCGGTCGTGGAATTCTATTAAGATTTCTTCGGCACATCCAGCGGTTTTTTGCTTCGTAATTGGATGGGTGACCGTATACTTGTCGAATTTTTTTTATTTTTTTATACAATTTTTATTTATTTGTTAGTAAAAAATGTTAGATAATATTATGTATCAACGCTTAAAATTTAAAGGGCCTATAAACAATATTGCTCAATGTATCCAATGAATATCTATTCAGATACCTACACGATACACTCAACATCTATACTGAACAGCAAGGCGATTACCTACCTACTTTCCCCCTTTTTGTATTTTCATATTATTTTAATTTTAATAGCTTTAAAAAAATGTTTACCTACATGATTCCTTATAAGTAATTTAAGTTCAAATTTTTATTCAACAAAATCACAAATTATATTATGTATAAATCAGTTTATTGTCTTATACTCTTATAGAAACCAAGAAATTTACAAAAACAAATCAAATGATGAAATATTTCTATCTAGGGTCCGGATTTATATGCATCTGTATGTTATTTTTTAACAGTCCAAAAAGTGGCTAGAATGCTAGATAAGCTACAAATCTTAAACTATAATGTTGCATATTATTGCATATTTGGATCATTTTAAATTTTTACGCATATCTTAGCATTTTTCTAAAATATAATGCATATTTATGAAAAAAATAGTACAAAGTTATTAATACTAATAGGTTCATAACGTTATGACCTACGTGTATTTATTTATTCAAATTATGGAATACTAAAAACCCCCATTACGAGCTTAGAAAAGCAAGGCCTTCAGTTAGCTGATTCTATTAAAATTAGTGAAAATATTAAAAAAAATTTAAAAATGTCATTGAAAAAAATTACGGATTTCGGCAGTTATCAAATATATCCAAAACTATAACTGAAGAAAATACTTCAATGAACAATATACTGGTAGACTATTCATGCTGTGACTTGGTATACCTACTTTAGTATTCCTAACTTAAAATAATTTGATAATTTTCGTGATTTTTCAATATTTTGTCAATTTTAGATTCTGAATGAAACGATAAATGTATTGATTTTACAATGATGTGTGTTTTTTTTTATTTTTTTTTTAGATTTTGAGTGAAACGATGAATGTATAGTTTTTACAATGATGTGTGTTTTTTTTTTTATTTTTTTTAGTGGCTGTCATCACGTTTTAGCCTTTAGGACAGTAAAAGTGCTTGGATTTTCTTCAACAGTAGCTTTTCTGATAGGAAAGTGAATCTAGTTGGTACTTTGGGGGGTCAAAATTAAAAGTTTCACAGTAGTTATCACAAGCGCCGGGAAAAACCACATAAAAATTAAGGAAAAACAAGAGTTTTTACGCAAAATCGGTTTTCCAAAAAATCGATTTTTGGTTTTTGGTGAAACTCTAAACCAAATGAACGTATATACATGAAATTTTCACTTGCTGTTTATATTTGCATTTTCTATACACGATAACACTTTCAAAATATTTTGATTTATTTTGGACTGTTTAGGGACATTTTAATTTTCCATTTATTTTTTGTTTTTTTTTCTAAAAATATCAATAAAATTGTATTTGTTTTTTGCGAAAGCTTGAAAATTTAATAGAAGGCTCCTAGTATATTGTTTCAAAGGCAGATGAAAAATATTAAAAATCCTTAGTCACAATTTTTTTTTATAAGCATTTAAAGTTCAAAAATTGACAAAATATGGAAAAATCACGAAAATTAGCAAATTATTTTGAGTTACGAATTCGTAAAAATTTTTCTTTTTAAATCTAAGATTTTAAAATGAAACACAAGATTCCTTATAAGATTATCTACCTTTATCAATAAAAAAATCTCTACCGGACAGTCAAATTAAATTTTTATGAGCGTTTGAAATTCAAATGTTTACAACATTGGATATTCACTCGATGTCTCATGTAGCGATTTCCTTATTTAGTTGTAATTCAAAAACGAATAACTGTAGATACATGAAAATATCACTGAATGTTTATATTAGCATTTCCTATACACTATACAATTTTGAAAATATTTTGATTCTCTTTGAGCTGTTTAAGGACATTTACAGCTTTCAAATTTTTTTAGTTTTTTTTCTATAAATATCAATAAAGTTTTATCTGTTGGGCAAAAAAGTGTAAAAATTTAATACAAGACTCCTGATATATTGTTACAATAGGTATCAGTTCAAAAACATTGAAAATTAATAGGCACAATTTTTTTTTATAAGTATTTAAAAATCGAATTTTGACAAAATTTATCAAAATCTCGAAAATTATCAATCATCGTAATTAATAAATTATAAAATGTTCAGTTTTGAATAATTATTAGTATATAATTATATAATTATAAGTATTGAATAATTATTTTGTAGTTAAAAATGTATAAAATGTTCAACTTCTATATCTAAGGATTGAAAATTTAAAACAAGATTCCACGTAAGTAGTTAATTCTGTTATCAAAAAATCTAAAAAATACATAAACACAGTTTATTTTTATAGTCATTTTAAGTTCAACTTTGGACAAAATTACTTAAAAAAAGACCTAGAATAACTATTTTAGTTATATATTGTTGTGATTGTGTAATATTTTTCGTGGGTACTTGAAACTTCTAAAGTACACTATTATAGGTATATCTATGGAGTATGGACTATGATAGTATCAGGGTTCGTTGTTGACGTATAACGCATTATAAGTACCTATAATGGATATTGTGATATGTTTAATTTGGAATTTATTATAGGTACTTATTTTAGATAAATTTTTTTTAGTACGATAGATAAGTATATAATATGTCTTATACCTAGACTGACATACCGTCTCCGCTCAGAATCGTGTTTCTTATACAATAATATTATATTGTAGTAAGCAAGTTACTACCTGACAATAAATCATAAATCACGAGTGCATAGTCATTTTAATATACAATAGATCGGTATGATCTTAAGGACAATAGGGTTCAAAAATAGGCGGTTGTCATATTTTACAGGAATACTGGACACATACGACGAAATTCAATTATAAAATAGTAAAATGATTAATCATAAACTAGTAATACATTCAATCGTAAATGCGTGGGCTAGAATGATGACCACACAAATCACATCCGTAGATGATCCAAGATACCGTATCTGTAGGCGAGGGGCACGTGGAACTTCAAATATAAGGGAGCCCGAATAGGCCTGTATTCAGACGTGTACTACCACCCATTAGTGCAAGCACCTTCACGCCACTCTGTACGACAATATTTGAACTTAGAAAAATTATTGAAGTGTAATAATTACACAACAACTGTTATATCATTTATTCATCAACCACGACTATTTCATCTGAAGAAGTGTCTGCGACCTGCAACGTTTACGTACTGGTGGCTACTTGTCTATTATTATTACTACAATAGTAGGCACCAAGTTACCAGAACGTTACAATATCATTGAATTCAAATTTAATACTATCCATTATACTGTGAAGCAGAGCACCTTTTTGAACTTAAAATGCTTAAAAAAAAAACTGTGACTAAGGATTTTTAATATTTTTCATCTGCCTTTGAAACAATAGACTAGGAGCTTTCTATTAAATTTTCAATTTTTTTGAACCAACAAATAAAATTTAATTGATATTTTTAGAAAAAAAACTAAAAAAAAATGGAAACTGAAAATGTCCTTATAGAGCTCAAAATAAGTCAAAATATTTCAAAAATGGTATGGTGTATAGAAAATGCTAATATACATAAACATTCAGTCAAAATTCCATTTACCTACGGTCATTTGTTTAAGAGTTGCACCAAAAACCAAAATCTATTTTCTCGAAAACAGATTTTCCGTAAAAATTCCCGTTTTTCCTTAATTTTTCTATTGTTTTTCATGGCACTTTTGAAAATTACTGGTAATTTTAAATGTTGACCTCCTCAATGCACCAACAATATTCACTTTCCAATCGAACAAGATACTGAAGTTGAAAATCGAAGCATTATTTCGACTACTTATCGTGTACACAGACACAAAAATAAAAAATAAAAATAAAAAAAATAAACACACATCATTGTAAAATCAATACATTCATCGTTCCACTCAGAATCTAAAACATAGGTAACCTAGTGTGACAATATTTGTGAAAAATGTCATGACTCTTTATTTTCATATAATTTAAAAATCTTTATGTATAATATTTATGGGTTGTAAATATATTTTAAATACTTCAGTAGTTTTAATGAATTTAGTATTTTATCGTATAAGTAATATAGGTACCTGGTGGCTGGTACCCACTCCCGTTTTTACGCTATTTTTGTTTTTCAATTTGGATACATAAACAATTTTCAACACCAAATTTTAAGCTATTTATAAGCATTTTAAGGGGTCTTTAGCGTAATCAATTCTAAGGAGTAAAAATTAGTTATTTTATATTCCAAGTTAAATGGGTCTTCCAAATGTGTTGAAAGTAAATGAACATAATAAGTGTGTGTAATTCGTAGTACCTAACGATCACGTTATACAGTGGCGGCTCTAGAGTTTGATTCTGGGGGGGGGGGGGCAAAAACATCACACTTTTTTTTTAATATTTAATAATATATTTATTAAAATTAGTGCCATATATTACCCACATTAGTCATTCAAATACACAAAGTTTAAAATATTATACAAAATAAACATATAAAAATTACATTACATTTTTTTTTCTAATTAATAATTTAAAAATTCTAATATTATAAAACAGTAAATACTTATTGAAATAAAATAAAGAGTTTAGAGTAAAGAAATTAAGGGGGCTGCACCGTAGCATATTTTAAGGAGTACTATTTATCCAATTCATGTGGAATAAAAATTAATACTGTATCTATGTGTGAGTAGTCCGTTATCGTTTCCGAGAATCGCTGCACGTCGAGTCGGGCAACCTCGCCGGGAGCAACTCTCACACGCGCACTCACATGTCAATATATCACGAAAAATTAAATATATTCTTGTTTGCATGACTATAAAACTACTAAAAGCGGTAGTAAATTAAGCATACTTCCCGAAGTTCGATTGTAATTTCGAGAAAATGGTTGAATTTATAAACTTCTAGACTATGTTTCTTAGGAATCACTTTTTTTATTTAAAATCAGATGTGCCCAAAATAAATACAAATGTAGTGCAATTATTTCATGGGATTTCTAAAAAAAAAATGGTTATTTTAAGGTCATTTTAAATTGAAAATTGAAAATCGACTTCCTAATAAACCTAGATATTTTATCAATGAATTCAAATATGTATAAAAAATTTAAATCGGACATTCCGAACTTCCGAAGTATGTGTTATTTACCACCGCTTATTGGTCTAAAACGTATGAAAAATACGTGGGTTGCAGCCCCCTTAAAACAAATAATTTAATATTATGCTAAAATAATACGTACCATTACAATGCAAATTGTGAGCCGGCTGCCGGAGGTTAAATTTTTTACTATGGTAACTTTATTGGTCGTCTGCTTGCGTAAAATCGCTGTAGTAAAATGAAGCTTTTTTTTATTATTATTTAAAATACATCTACAATCTATACAGTTATTTGTACAATAATTAGATTTGATAAAGGAAAGAATATAAAATTAACGGCGAATAATAGGATTGGGAAGTTATCCATTGATAAGCTACAATCATTAAAACGATATTACTGAACCATGAAAAAAAAATCGTACTCTAAACGTCTGAACCTTAGATCATATACAATGGATGGAGTCATACCATGACAACTGTCATTGCTTATGTCATTAGTTCATTACTTTATAAAATTACAAACATTTTTTTTCCAACCTGACTTCAATCACTAAGCTCGGTAGGATGTTCCACTTTAAATTTTAAAATCAGATTTGAATTCTCCATTAAATTTACTATGCTTTGACTGTCGTACATTTTTCATATGATATATCAATGTATTTCAATTTTAATTATGAATATAGTCTGTTTTTACTTTTTTGTTAGTAAATTTCTAAGTAAAAAAAAAAAATAAAATTAGAAAAATGGAATTGTCAAAGCATAGATAATTTAGTGACGAATTCAAATCTGCTTTCAAAATCAATATCAGAACATTATATTGAACGTAGTGATTGAAGTCGTAAGCTATATTTTTGAACGAAAATTAATCACGTTCCAGTCCCCTTAATAAAAGTTTTTAAATCAATTTTTTTAAATGTTAGAAGTTTAATTGTCTCAATTTTGCAATTTATTTTGTATTTAAAAATGTATAAAATATTTAATTTGTACAGCTAAGGCTTTAATCACAACTCATAAGTTGTTGTTAGTGAAACCCAAAAAGTTAAAAATTAGGTACATCATAATTATTACGATTTTGTTTAGGTAATAGATACTTAATTTTCAAATTTGGAGTAAATTAGATATTTAAACAAAGAATAATGATTTGGATGGGTGACCATTTTTCTTATCATATATTTTTCTATTTCTTTTAAATAAGTATAATATTATTATCTACTAAAATACACAATAGTTTATTATTTTAATTTGATAAGTACCTATCTATCAAATATCAATAGAACACTAATCCTAATGGGAATATGGGATTTTGACCTCCCCAATCCAACAACTTTATTCACTTTCCCATTGAACAAGGTACTGAAATTGAAAATCAAAGCATTATTTAAATTACTTATCGTGTAAGTACACAGGCATAAAAAATAAAAAAACACATCGTTGTAAAATCAATACATTTATCGCTCCCCTCCGCTCAGAATCTAAAATCCGACACCGTAGCTAGTTCTGTTATAACTTACAACAATTGGTTGGCTTATGAACAAATTCATTTCCTACAAGATAAGAATAAACTAAAGCACACAAAGGATACAGCAGAAAAAGATACTACGAGTGTATTAATAAGAAGGTATATTTATAGGTATATTTATATTATACAAGCTGATACCGTGCACTTCGTTGCCCTTTAAAAAATCCAACTTTGTTCAATTCGTTATTTAATATTCGTTGCAATATTGTTCAAAACTTAAAACTTTTCATCGATCATCTCAAAATACTTGTCTAAGAAGCAAGCACCACTTAAAAAGAATCAAAATTCGTTATAGGCGTAATACAGTAGAGTGTTGTGAGCATGCGTATAAAGTTAAAATAAAGCTCCAAAATAATGGTTTCCACAATTTTTTTTTGCACCATCATTTTTGGACGCACCGTAGCTCCGCATGAATAAAAATATTTTGTGAATCCGTAACTCCGCATGCACCGTATCTCCGCAAGGTCGAAAACACGAACGCACCGTTACTCCGCATTCTAAAAATATTTCAAACACCAAAAGTCCACATGTCATAAAACTGATAAAATATAAAATTGATAAAATATTATTATAGGTAATAACTAATAACCAATATATTTATTTCCCCTAGTATCCAAAGTTTACGGGACGAATTCAGTTCTCTGATCTCGGAGTGTTTGCTTAAAATATAATTGATAATTGTTAATTGTTAATTTATTTATTAGCTTAAATTATCAATTATATATTTATTATTATATTATATATTTAATTAAGTTTTATTTAAATTTTAAATATGATGGCAAGTGAACGTGAAATAAGTGTTGTATACAGTCAACGGGGAAATGTGCTATTAGTAAAAAGTAACTACAAATATTCTAAGTATACAGAATTAATATCCGGGGAAATTGGATGGAAATGCATACAAAAAATGTGTACAGCAAAATTATACACAATTGGCGTTGATTATAATTTTTCGAGGGAATCAGGGACACATACACATGAAAGTATCGACACCAATATTATTGTTCGACAAAAGATTAGTAACGGGATAAAACGAAAGGGACTTGATTATATTACTGATCGTCCTTCCAAGTTAATAAAACTTGAAATAGCCAATAATGTAGAAGCAGCTTCGACTTTAACATGTAAAGACACAAAATTAATTAGAGATAGCATTTCTCGTGAACGCTTACGAAATTTACCGAAACTTCCAAAATCAATTTCAGAAGTACATGAATATATTAATAACACCAAGCCGATAACGGTGAAAGACGAATATTTTATTATAACAAATGACCCATTATAGATCATATAATCATATTTTCATGTGATTCAAATTTAAATTTTATGTGTGATTCTCCGACCTTATACGTTGATGGTACATTTAAATACTGTACGAAATTTTTTCACCAATTATTCAGTATTCACGCATATCGTAATGGTGTATTTGTACCAGTTGTGTTCTGTTTGCTTCCAAATAAAAATAAAGATACATATACAGCTATTTGGGAAATACTTCGTGAAAAATGTCAATCGTTAATCAATTGTCAATTGCAAATTGTCTTTATTATTATTATTATTATTATTATACAATGTTTAGATTAGGCTGTTTAAGCCGTTTCCAGTATTACCTTTTTATTTAATTTTAATAACATAATATATTGTATTTAAATTAAATAAATTAATACAATAATAAATAATACCTATTATGTGTATATAATATATTTATACTGTGTGCGGAGTTAGGGTGTTAAAAAAAAATCTTGTATGCGGAGTTAAGGTGTCGAAAAAAACCTTCTATGCGGAGTTAAAGTGTCGAAAAAAAACTTTCTATGCGGAGTTAAGGTGATATATTATAAAATGGCGACGATCCGTGCGGAGTTACGGTGCACCGTCATTTTTAACACACAAAATAATCCTGCAGTGTAGGTTAAATGAATTTGTTTAAATATTACATTTATTTCGTTTATATTATAATATAATGTATTTATATTTTTTATTTTTTTTGGATGGTTTATAAAAGAAACTCTAATTTTCTTGTACCTATATATATGTTATAAATGGTCTAGGGGGGATCTACCCCCTCATCCCTTCTCTTAATTACGCCCCTCCCCTTAATTACGTCAAGGTGACCGTTTCAACTTATTTCGAGTATAGTGTATTAAAATTAAGTCATATAGCTAGGTAGTTGAGGTGAAGATACAATTATAGCTGGTATAAATCATATTGCATAAGAGTCTGCAATGAAGTACCACATTTTATGTCTTTGTTATCCTTGCTATCATATATCTATCACCTAAATATCGTGTGATAAGAGAGTATATCGAGTTCGAATCTCGGATTAGAAAAATGATATTTTGCAAATTTTTTCGTAACGTAACGTTTTTCGATTTCGATTCTATGTGCCAAAGCAAAGACATAATAATAATTATTATAATAGTTTTAAAACCCATGGCAACCATTTATAAACATAAATAAATAACGTAACGTTTTTGAAGTTATACTTCTTTACGCAGGGTAGTGAGGAAAAAAAAAGCGAACGGGCGGCGCGTACGAACGGGCGGCCGTACGAACGCGAAAGCGTACATGTCCGCAAATAAATAAATATTGTCATTGTAGTGTTGTTATATTATATATTATAATTTATATATTATATTATATATTATTGCAACTGAATAATGATCCAACAATATCGACTACTAAATCAGGCACAACAATCGATGCAATTTTTACGCGATATATGGATAATGTTCAGTCACAAATGTACGTTTCGTATTTCAGTCATCATATGCCAATCATAACTACTATACCGATTGAGCAAAATGATAATCAATCATTAGCATAAAAAATAAAAAATATAATTTACATTGTTTCTTTTATTTCTTTATTATCCTCATTACCCAGTCTATCCATGCCTTTCTTTCTTTTTCACTCACTCACGTGTACCATTCAAAAGAAGTTTAACTTCCCGCGCGCGTACTGATAACACACACACTTTTTTTTTTGTAACGTAACGACTAACGAGTAACGTTTTTCGATTCTATGTGCCAAAGCAAAGACATAAAATGTCAAAAACCCCAGCTAAAAATGTCCGTAAACCTCACAAAACAACTAAGTACTAACAAGTCAAAATATTTTGAAAACTTTATTGTGTAGGTATAGGAATGGCCAATATAAACTTCATTGGAAATTCCATGTATCTAAGGATATTTGTTTTAGAGGTACACCAAAAAATAACTGTTTTTCCTTGTTAGTGTTACTGCCCTAAATGGTTAAATTATGACAGACACAAAAAAAAGCCAAACTAATAAACAGCTTTTGATTTTAATTAATATAGATAATATTATTGGTTCTTGTGATTTGGAATAATCCATAATGTCCATTGATGAGAACACTGACAAACTTTAAAAATGAGTTTATAATAATATGAGGAGTGATATAAAATGAATAACAGGTAATAATCATGTAATCTTGGGTGTAGAGTTTTACACAATAATTTAGTAATAATAACAATTGTTTAAAACAATTCAACAATTTTTTTCGTAAATTGTATTAACATTTAACAGCATATTATGAAAAAAAATACATAATAGGTTTCTTTTCTAGTGTTTCTACTCTTTTCAATAGAGAATATTTTAAGTAGGTACATAAATAATAATAAATACATGTAAACCCTCAATTCACATTAATTAACTAATATAGCAGTAGCCAGTAACTAGTAAGTATGAAATATTAAGCATTGACGCATTGTACCGTTTTATGTAAGCAATTTTATGAGTTAATCTTTGAACTAATTTTATCAGAAAATATTTGTGCTAATTTTTATTAAAAATGTAGAGTATTTACTAATTTTTGTAATCGTATTATTTTACATTTCAACATTTCATTTATAAAAATGTTTTTCTACATTTTTAAAATTGAATATTTTTACTGTTTCATACTTTGTCCTTGGAATATTGTGACATAGATTCAAAACAAAATGTGAATGAAATATCTAAGCATAAATTATTATATTAATGTATTTTATTTGTATCTAAATGTATTATATTTTTATACAGTTTACTTAAATTATTTAAGAATTAAATTTGACTTATGAAAATTATATTATAGGTAATATATTTTATATTTTGAAATTGCTGTTTTATTAATATGGTTATTTATAGTTACGGACATATTTTTACGTTTTATAAAAAAATTTGAAATTTGAAATAAAAATAAAAATAGAGATTTAAATTTAGTGATTTAAAATACTGGGAGACCAAATGTCCTATCTTAATAATCCACGGGGACGAAACTTCCGCGATTCAGTATATCCAGATGTATCATAGGTCATTATATTATATATATTATAGTCACTGAGATGTGGCACCTTCACGCCATATTATTATACGATTAAATAATTATTATAGAAGTTTTTATGCCATAATGTAATCATTGGAACTTTCTTATCATATAAATATACGTATTATTATTAACCTTAACTGTGAATTGTCCACAATTAATTAAAAATACACTTCCTATCGTTATCCTGTGTTTGTTGTAGACCGAACATTGCAGTACTGGAGTTATTTTATAAATGCGTCAATCGTTACAGAACTTATAACTGATGGCCTTTAGTCTTTACAAACTTCAATTACTAAGGCAATTCTAAAAAAAATAACTTCGAGGAGCTATATGACTATATCTTATCCGATGATTCAAAAATCACATTTTTAATGGGAATGTTCATTAAAACAGTTTAACACATATTTTTAAATTTTATGTATAGGTTGCTATTTAAAAATAAAAAATTGATGGTGGTTTAGCCTACAAAAATAAAGGTAAAAATAATGGAGGGGTATTACAATGTAATTATATACATTGTTAAAATGTTAAGAAATTTGGATTATCCAAAAAAAAAAATGTCCATACTTTTGAAATGATGTGTCTTAAGTGTTAAATGGATCAAACTGTATATTATTATATTATGTACAACTGTACATGGTATATATTATACTATTATACACCCATATATTCAAGCTATATATTTTAATATTTGCTGTAAATTGTTGAACTATCACAACTGTGTGGTAACAATTTAGCAGAAACCGTTGGGAAATAAAGTCAAAAACTTTTAACTGAAAATTATTTTAATATATTTTAAAGAGAAGAAAAAAATATCAACTGTAAAAGTCTAAACACTTGTATAGTTTTTTTTAGTATTATGTATAAATATTAAGAATTAATGAAAAGAATAAAAAAGAATGCCACGGAAATAATCATGTACCACCAGTTAAAAACTAGATTGGCCAAGCTTCTGCAAGGATAAAGAAAATAATAAAAAGATATAGCTGCATTATTAGTTCAAATTATATTATTATAATGTTCCGCGTTCCAGATACATATACTTTAAATACCATACCATCATTCAATAAGTGTATTACTGTATTAGAAGTTTAACTTAATCAACTATGTATTATTATAATTTAACAATAAAGCATAAACAATAATATTAAATATTTTTACTACTAATTCAAAAATTAAAATAGAAGCTTAAAAAAAAAAAAATTTGGTAATCAATATTAATGTCTACTGTAAAATAATACAAATTAATATAAGTATGTACTATAATTAAGGTATACATAAATTATAAATATCACAACCTGAAAATATTTCAATAATATTATGTTTTACACGATATTTACAGTTGCGAAAAAAAAATGATAAATAACAAACAACGAAGTTCATAATATGTAAAAAAAATTACTATGATAATGGCAATATATAAAACAGATAATGAAACAAATCTTAAATTGAAAAAAATAAGCGTATAGTTTGTGTTTTAAATACTGAGTATAAATTAAGATTAGAAACAAGTTAAAAATATTAAATATCAACAAAATAATAATTGTAATTACACAATATTTTTAAAAATGTATATTTTTAAACTATTGAACGGGTTCAATATACCATCTACCATTCTACCCAAAATATTAACTGTACAGACAAGTTAATTTTTACTTATAAACTAAATCAGTGGTTCTTAATCTGAAGATTTTAAATACCAAATGGGCTTTAAATTAAGATAGTTAGTTCCAATTTTTAGCTAGAAATTCATAATTTATTAAATAATACATGTATTGATTTTAAGTAACTTAACTAATAAGTAAAATAGAAAATAAAAATAAATAATAATATTATTGATGTGTTTGTATTGTTCTATCAATAAAAGGATTTACAGGACATACATGTATACAATTGTGTATAATAAATATAAATTCAATATTTGTCTATATTAAGGATAAAACTTTGATGAGAGTTCAGTAAATAATAACAGACTAAAAACACTGATTTAGATAAAAGTTTACACTATTTTGTTTATTAATATATACAAAATTATCTAAAATAAATTGAATTAATTAATATTATAATTTACAATACATATTATATTAGACCAGTACCAATAAGTGGTTAGATGTATTATATCAAAACAAATAGGAAAAATAATAGTATACAAAAACTAAATTTGTAATGAACATAAAACAAAATTAAACAATAGTAAGATATGAATAATTATAAAAAAAATATATAAAGGCCATTACATTATTTCTAAACAGTTATAATAGTTATTATAATAGAAATTTACTTTATTATATTTATGTGTATTGACTGAACTGATGAAAAATAATTATTTAGTATTTGGCGAAAAATGTATACAATTATAGGTAAAACTTGAAATAAAAAAATAATATTTAAAAATTTGATTTAATGAGAAATAACAGAAACATAGACGAATCACAATGATAATAAAATAAAAATTACTATAATAATAATTAATTTAATGTAATAAATGTTATTATATACACATTATACATATTTATGAATATACAAAAATCTATGAAAAAATCTAATACTAAATTTAAAAAATATCATTAGTTCATTTCTAAATTACTATTAAAATATTCAATATAATAAATATTATTTTCAATAAATATACCCTATGATAAGCTTGGAAACACTAGGGCCCGTATGCACCGTCATTTAAGTGTTACTTAAAATGAATTTAAGTGTCACCTAAGCACAGTCCCTTAAAACTGAGTTGCACAGTCATACTTACGGGATAGCTGTCACTAAGGTTTCCTTAAAGTTAAGTGGTGGATAGACCACCCTTAACGAGCCCGTAAACTATTATTATTTTTTTTAATCATTTCAAAATAAAAAAATTTGTTAAAAATGTTCACAAAATTATCGTTCTACTGACTACTGTATATCGATGTATGTATTTTTTTATTCAATTTTTAATACCTAATGTATAGTTTATATGAATGCAATTTTTGAACTTATTGAATTTATGAGTCAGTAGTCAGATAAACATCTTTTAAATTTTGGCAATATACCCAGTGAATTTCGTGTTAATTTTGATTTGTCATTTGTCACCTTCAATCGGATTTTTGTTATTAATACGCATATAGAGGGATGACAATCTACTAAATTTGAGAATCGATTAGCAAACTAAATAGTAACTTTACCAACATATTTTGCACAGTCGCCTTTTTTCTATATTGCGTGTTCGTCACTTACGTGCACATACATTTGTAAAATATATAATGGGCAAGAAACGAAGTTCTAGTACCTAGGTTTAAAAATATAAAATACGAATTTGTTGAATGCATCTGGCGTTTTTTTCCTTGTCATTTTTTTCCTAGATTCATAATATGTATATCAGGTACCTACTATATTAGTTTATAATTTAAGCACTCTAGATTTATAAAATATTTCTTTATATACTCATCATAATAATTATTAATTATCCCAGCTTATCCGTTTTCAAGTATTGAAGTATACCTATGTTTATTGGACAATTTACACTACGAAAACAATATACAATATTTAAATTTACTATTCAAATTGTCTCCAGCTTATTTCAAATCAGCATCCTTTGGGATCACTGACAACCTAACAACATTGCGGCTGATCTTTCCAAAATATGAAAATTGAAGATTTTTGGTTTTCGAAAATGTTTCAAAATCATCGAATTTAATTATTTTTTAAAATTCAAAATGTTATATAGATGTAACTTATTAGAATAACCAATTTATTGAAAATAAAATTGTAAATTTATAAAAATGAACCACTGATAAGTGATAACTCAACTGATAACATAAAATACCATGGAATAAAAACATAATTTTAAGGATTACTTATTTAAGTATTACCTAACTACGGGTTACTTAAATTTTGACTATACAATTCAAATTTACAGGCTCGCTAAGTATTGGCTACATGCCCCGTAGCTAGGTAACACCTAAGCAGTTTTAGGTAACCCTTAACAGTGGACTATGCATACGGGCGTAGATTTTATAGGAAGTGGCATTTTTTTTTTATACTATTAAATACTCCAAAATAATTTAAGTTAATTAACTATAAACATAAAATGGTATGATGTAAATGTCATGTTCTCTGTCGGTCTCCCTATTATAATGTTAATTTAGTTAGTATTTATAATAAGTTTTATTTACTTAAAGTATCTTTCAATTATTAACATAGGTAATGAAATAAAATTATGAAGATATAATTTTAATTTGTCCCAAGTTTATAACCATCCTTAATAGTCCTAATAGTTGACGCATTATGATTACAGCCAACTATTCAAATCTTCAATCTAAATATTCGTATGTAGCAGAAACACTCTAAAAAAAAAAATTATATTTATTAATTAATATTTATACCTTACAACTTCTGACTAGTAATATTTTACCTCTAATTCAGGTGTATTTTCATTTAAATGTGATATATGACATGATCTGCATAATAAATGAGAATCTAATGGATAACATCTCTTATCAGGTTCATCTGTTAATTGCATTCCACACTCCTAAAAATTACAACTTCAATAAGTATTTTATTTATTATAAACATATTAATTTGAAAAATATGTACCTCGCAAATAAAGCAATCAACGTGAAAATCTTTATCCATTGATACAACTCGTACAGTTTCCTCAGTACCCTGAAACAAAAAAGAATTAAAGTAAAATTGAACACTAGTCAGCAAAAATAAACCTAATAATAATTACTTCAACTGGTGTAATTCCTTTTCCACAAGACGCGCATTTAGGAGCATATTTCCTGTAAGTAATTAAAATATATGAAAATATTTGTATTTGTAAAATAATACAACCATATTAATTTGCAAGATATTAACGACAATAATTCTGGAAAATAAACAAGATTGGTAAGTCTGTGACATATTGGTGGACAGTGAATTTTTTTATTATTTGCAAATCATTTAAAATGATGTTATTATATTATACATATTATTTAAGAGGACGCTATACACGCATGCGTTGTCTCTGCCTTACAAATGCACAACATAGAAAAATCGGTTTTGAGTGAGAAAGAACCGAGAAGGCTACAATCATAACTAAGAAACGAGATTTTCACCACATAAAAAGGAGAACTTTGGCTGAGCAAGGTTTTTTTTATTGTTTTGATATCATTTATATGAAAAAAGTTTTTCAAGTTTGAAAAACACAAACAATAATGGTTTTCAAAACAGTAAAAAATTTTTTCATATAAGTAATATCAAAAAATAAAAACAACCTTGCACAGCCAAAGTTATGGCACCCCATACTTTATATTTTTTACAATATCAAAAACTAAATGTACAATGTACATAATAATACTTTATATAGTATAGTAATATAATATTAGTAGTTCATAATTATATATGATACCACTTAAAATTAATATGTTCAGTTAGAGTGTAAGTAATGATTAACATATTATGCTAACCTATGATAATCAGCAACACAGTAAATTTTATTGTCAATATCCACTGTAAATGGTATTCCATCCAAACAACCATTGCAAACGCAGCACCGAAAACAACCAGGATGAAAGGATTTTCCCATAGCTTGTAAAATCATTTCCATTATTAAATGTCCACATATTGAACATTTCTCAGCAGTTTGCTGAAAACCTATGTACTAAATAAACAACAAAAACACAAAATTACAATATTTACTGTCAAGAAAAAAAATATTTTATACTGTATTCTTAACAAATATAAAGTATCAAAACTTTCTATAAACATATTATAATTATTTTAGAAATTAAAATTATGAAATCAAATATTTTACTATTTTACTTTAGAAAATGTATTGGATGTTTAATTAATAGAAGCCCGCCCATGCTAATTTTATCATAAAAATATATTTATTTAAAATGTAAATATACAATTATAAGAATTGAATGACAATATTAATATTCATTGAGATATTGAATTTAATTATTTTTGGGGGTCGCTATGGCATTAGTGCGTTATAAAAAACCAGTAGGTAACCTAACCACTGCAAAATATGTTCTATGTACATATTATTATTATAAACAAACAATAGTAGGTTTAGTTATTTAAAGTTAATACCATGTAATCTTCTTCACAGTACACTCTTCCATAAACATTATAGAAAGCTTTACCACGAAGTGCACGACCACAAGCACAACATATGAAACAATTAGTGTGATACAAATTTCCCATTGCTTGACAAGCCTGGCCAGCACCAGTCACTTTGTTACCACAAGTATGGCATATTCCTAAATAAGATTATTTCAATTATGTAAAATCATTTAAATAGTTTCATTTTTTTAAATTTAAAAATAATGAGACCGACCAAAATATTCTCCACCAATAGCAACTTCTTGAGTTTCCATCTGTTCTTCTAACTGTCTAGTTAGTTCTTCAATTTTCTTTTCCGCTTCTGTTGGTCCCTAAAATAAAAGTAAAAGTGTTAACCAAGTTAAAGTTTATTGGAACAATATAGTTTTATAAATTCAACAATTCAAAAATTGTACTTCCACAAATGGTTGTTTAAATTAACCATTATCAAATTATGATAACTAAATACGAAATTGAAGATATTTTGCCTTTCATTAACTACAATTTTAACAGCATACAATTACTATATTTAATTATATAATAATTGAAATAAAATTACCATTGGTCTAGGTGGAGTAACATTATATGGAAGAAGATTTTTAGCTGGTTGTTTAATTTTAATAGGTAAAGGAGGTGTTGGTGAAGTCCGTGTTAATTTATTTTGATGTATTGGTGACTCCTGTTGATATGCTGATGCTGTTTGAAAAATTTTAGGCATGGTATTATGTTGTTTTTGAGATCTAGATTCGGCAAGTGCTGGTTGCCCTACTACACACATCTGTGATGCTACTGATGTTGATTTTGGTGTTACTGGATCTTGAGAATAGCTTACATTATTTGCAGAATTATATGATCTCATGTTTTGAGGATTTGTTTGAGACGCATACTCTGATAAAGCTTTTATTGCCTGTGGAACAATAGTAGGTATGGGTTTTATGTATGGTGTAGCATGTTGAGCTGGGTAACGGCTAATATGATCAATAGATTGTGTGGGCACTTGTGGACCAGGTTTAGCAGGTTCATAACAATTTGAATTTTTATTAGTATCAGATAAAGTTTCATAAACAGGTGGTGCTTCATAAGGTGGAACTTCCTTTCCCATAGGTGGAATGTATTTGGGGTAGCTGACTGGAACTTGAGGTTGGGCTTTACGGTAAGTTGATTCATATAGAGCTGAAGAACCTTCACAAGAAACTATGCTAGTTCTAGGGCTGGAATGTCTTGAGTCTTGAGATCCACCACTGGAATGTGAACCTGGTCTAGGTCTTTGATGGTAATATGTAGGAGTTTGAGTAGAAGAGCGACCACCATTATAAAAATCAACATTCTCATATAAAGGAGATGATTTTAATTCATGACTTATAGACCCAATACTAGCACGAGGACTTGGCGAGTCTCGACTTCCTATTGATGTGCAGTATGGTGGTGGACTTGATAATGAAGGTTTTAATGTCATATTGCTTCTAGGATATTTACCTTGATCAATGTTGGAATGTAAATATGAATTGTTAGTACCGTTCATACTATCTAAAGAATTATTACTTTGTAATCTATCTGTTGAGTTAGATAAATCCATTGATTTGAATGGAAATAACTTGGAATGTGTAGGAGATTTTGGATCACTAACTTTTAAATTTGAAACGCAATTTAATATGTAATTATTAATATCTTGATCAGTCAGCACAGCCGGTTTAATGGAATTAATTGAATCTGAAACTCTATTGTTCATTATGTTTGATTCTGTTTTAACTAAAATTTTTCCATAACCAATGTTTGATAATAGTTTTTCATTCTTTTTTTCCGGACTTGTCTTTTCTGTTGTACTTGGTGAATAATTGTTTTGTTGACGTTTGTCCATAATAATTTCACTGAAAAAAAAAAATTCAACATTATTATAACACTTAAATTTGATTTAAAAGCCATAGTTCAAAATACAAAATTTACATTACATAATTTAAAGCAACACAATCCAATTTAAATAATACATATAAAACTTACAGCCCCTTATTTTTAATTATTGTTAACCTGCACAATTGTTTGTATAAATATTTGGAATTTTATTTTTATACTACATATGGACCTAAGTCCAATTATTACAATTATATATTATAATGTACAATAAACTATGAACTATTTACAATCAATACAAATAAATATTACTCTACATGTAATTGTCAAGCTATCATAGTTTATACTAGTGGCTTTAAAAATAAAAATAAAAATATTACTCTTTATATAATTTGTGTATGATAAATATGGAGTTTAGTAAATATTGCAATTAAAGGAAACAAAACGTAGAAATCAATTTTGAATAGATTCTAAATATTTTATTAAAAATAGTTGATGCGGTGATCAAAGAGATTAATTATATTCGAGACATGAACGAAAGAACAAAGGATAGTAAAGCGTATTTAAAGTTATAATGCTATTAAAATTATTACAATTTTGTCTAATGAATCCTAAATTGATAATTATAGAGATATGGCGGTTAAAAGTTAAATCAGATGTAAACTAGGTAATTCCCAATTACCTAATATATATAACAATTTGCTACGTAAAGTTTGATTTTAAATAAGAAGAATGTATATGTGATTTTTTCGATAAAAAGAAATAACTCGGAATTTAGACAGGTTTAAACTCATATTATTTCCAAAGCACCACTTTTCAACAGTAGTATTATATCCAAGTAATTTGCAATCATTAGCAAAAGAATATAATTTAGTAAATTGCAGATTTAAGATTATATCATTTATAAAAATATTGATTAAAAGTGAGGAAAGGTGAGAACCTTATAGAACTGCAGAAGAAACATGATTAGGATAAAATAAAAATAAATGTTGTTTTTAATAATTTGAAGTCTGTTAGTAACGAAAGATGTTAACCAAGACAGCATAGGATTACCTAAACCGACATTATTTAATTTTAGTGATAATAGGTTTGGGGTTATAAAAGAGTGATGTTGTAAAAATACCCTAGAAAAGTAGTTTGTGAAAATAACTTCTACACTAATCCTTTTAGGTATGTATTATAAACCAGGTTGATGTATTACAAAGAAATAATTATTAGAAGGTCGATGAACAATTATAAATTATGATTAAGGGGACACTGGAACATGCATGTGTTATGTTATGTTCAGTACAACCAATTTGGTTAGCTTTAATATTAGAGAGATCTGACCTATTTATACATTTAAAGGTTTAAAATATATTTCATAAACTTTCATAGATAATATAATTTTAGAACAAGTTTTAAAATTTAGGTATACATGCGAGTTTGCATTCTTTCTCTATAAGAGTAAATACCGCAAGCAAAGGCCCACCTACCTCTATTTAATTTTTATCAATATTATTTATACCAATCTCTGACAACCAATAAATATAAAAACTCACCAAATGTTACCAAATAATTGATAATCATTGACCCAGTTTTTTTTTTTGTGGTAGGTACTACTTATATTTTGTAGAATTATGTAGTATTGCTAAACTAAAAAATGTATATTAACTTTAAAATGTATGAATATTATTAAAAAAAAATAAAAACATAATATTTACTATTAATGTTTATAATAGAGCTAAGATAAAATATGTACAAAAATCTTAAATGTGGAAATAATTTTTTAAAAAATTCCAAAGTTTTATTACCTACAGATAAATACAGTATTTATTATTAAAAAAATTATTATTTTATTTTCCCATGAAAAGATTCTTGGCAGATTAGATAGCGTTCTACTACTCAACAGGTGTATAATATTTTTGCCTTACACTGTCTTCATATTTCAGTCGTAGATAATATAAGAATGGATAGGACATGCCTATACCAGTTTAATATGTGGCTGTGTGCTTTTTTGGGGAAGAGAGAACATAAAAAGAGAAAGATGTTATGGGGCTTTTTTTAAGGTTATGTCCAAAAATTGTTTACAATATTTGTCAATTTCAAATTTGTGTTTTGATTGTTGTGCCTGAAAATGGAAATTGGAATACTAAAATTACTCTAAACTTTGGGTACATAATTAATTGTAATTAGAATATAGAATAATATAGATCATTAATTATTACTAATTAATCATTAATGTTATTTATTATCATTTATCAATTAGCATATCAATATTTGCCCCATATAAAATTAAAAACGTATCATTTTCTAGTGATAAGTTCTTATGTCCTATCCATTCTTATATTATCTATGATTACAGTGTCTTCTTTAATAAACCTCGTTGCTATAAGATTTTTTTTTTTTATTTATTCTATCATAAACAGATACAATATTGTTATATTAGTTTTTCATTTTGAATTCTTCAGTTTTCAATTATTTTAGTAATACAAATTAAAGAATATAGACTCAAAATATTACTGAAAATAGTACAAACGAAAATATAATACAAAAAAGGGAGATAAGACAGTATAATATATCATAAATTACTAATACAGATATTATCTATAAGTTACAATTTACAAAATGTGCTGGTACATGTACCGAAAATAATCAATCAAATAGATATAATCTCGGATATAATGTAAGCTGTCTGTAGACAGGCACGTCTCAGTATAAAATCACTGACCATGGTTGAATTGTAGATAGTACTATAACTAACATCATTAAAATAAAAAAATGTTCTATTCCATATAGCTCCTAAAAAATTGAATAACCATAATTTCTGATTTTCTAACTAATTATTAATATTTACTAGAAAATAATATTATTCTGATCTATAACGTATTTTACTAAAAAAACTACACTAAGGTATTTATTTAACAAAAAAAAAAAGTATAGAAATAAAACATTGTGCACAAGTATATAGGTATATTATATAATAATAATATATTAATATACATAGTACTTACTATTTAACATAGTCATTCATGGTACTTTACTTAAAATTAATAAATATAAATAAATATAAGCCATCAGTATTTACATTTTATACTATGATCCTATTTAACGAAATAATTAACTACTGAAATACAGCAGGGTTGGGGTGTATTATACAAATTTTATACCCAAAACACAAATATATAATTATTGATGTATTTTATATTATGAATCTATAAATATTCGTCGTTTGTCGACCCTCGTATTTGCGTTTGAACAAATTTCTAAATAATTTCACTAATTTTTAATCAGTTATGTCTATTCCGATGGTAAAGGTCTTCTCACCATACTTTTTTAATCAAAACTTGATGGTGAAGGTAACACTGGAATTCGTATAACTTTAATTTTAATTGAATTTAAATTTTGACTTTTAAAAATATATTTTGAAAAAAAATTATTAAATTCTTTAACTTAAATACGTTTTTATGTAATTAAATATAGTTAAAAAAAATACCAAGGGTATAAACCCCGACCTCTGTGGAACAAATACTATTCATAATATATAATTTTTTACATTAAAAATAGTATATATTATTATTATAAGATTAATTTTTGCTGTCTAAAGAAAGTGTTTATGGATTGCATATTTGCATAATTTACATACGTCAAACATGCGGCTCTTGGCTCATTTTTTTATGGGCCGTGGATAGCAATATTAAGAGGGTGCTACACCCACTACCTGCATGGATTATCTGTCTTACAAATGCATAACATAACAAATTGTAAGCACAGCAGATCACGTTTAGCTCTATTAGTTTAAAAATTAGAGTGAATTGACCTCTTATAAAATTTAAAGGTAAGATTATTATCTAGTGAATCTCAATTGTGTTTTTTTTTAATTATAATTTTAAAGCAAGTTATAATATAAAAAAAAACTCTATGTGGCTGACTAGATTGCCCCAGTTAATTAACCTGTAAAGTAAAGGCTGATATTTTTTGAATTTTTATTGAGAAAATAATATTGAAGTAAATAAAAAACTGAAGATATCAGTACCTAAGAATAAGAGAGTATCTGTTGATTTAAAACCGTTTTAATATTATTATATAAATGTACTATAATAATAATAATTACAATAACGTACCTATAATATGTTTCAATTTACATAATCTACTTCAATAGCTGACAGCATTTAATTTTAACATTAATTAGTTGTAATTTAGCAAATTTAAACACAAATTACCTGTCAAGATACCTACTAAATTCATTTGATAAATCTTATACCTAATGGCTAATTACTATACAGGTAAAACAAAAATAGGTTGTTGAATTGAATTAATACTAAATTAAATACATAAGTATGAACCCTAACTTGAAATTAAAATATTAAAATGAGATAATTTTACAATATTTCAGAAATAAAATTATTTTTTATACTTAAGCATAAAATATAAAAAGCCAAAAAAAAAAAGGATAAGATATACCAGCCTATTGTTAATACTTATAACAGTTAATCAATAGATGTAAAATGATGCGTAAAACAGAACCCTACTTATCTAGTTCTATACTCTGTTTCAACTAAGAGTGAACCACTCAGCTGACCAAACCACGTTTTTACCAAGCATCCCCACCACAATCCGGACATCGGTGAGAGCGTTAGCACAGGCGCCTGGCGATGACTCTCTGCCAATCACAGAATGCATAGCCATCACATGTGGGGTCAGGTACTGTTCGGCGGTTCTGTCTGCGTTCGCGATAGCGGTTTACTCTTAGATGGAACAGAGTATAACATATATTAAGTTATATCGCTCAATATATTGAAATAAAATAGATCCAGTTAAATTAAATTCCATAGAAATATAAGTAATAATTGAGATGATAATATTTACATAATAAACTTGTATATTTTAATTATATTATGTTACTGTAAGCATAACCAACAAATATTTTATCTCTGTTTATTAGACTCGTGACATATTTATGGTATGGTGAAATTAGAAGTTAATCACATTGGTATAATATGACAGTCGATTAGTACATAATAAGGAAGTAGATTTGCTATCAATAAGTTAAGTTTAAATATCCATACAAAATAAAGCTAGGTACAACAATAGGGAACTTTTAACCTAGCTATGCCAACAATGTTTAATATTTAATCACAAATTCAAAACCAAAAACCAGTTATGAATGTAAATAGTGTATTGCATAAAAAAAATACAGAATAAGTATCGAGAGTAACTTATTTTGTTTACTTGATAATTCAATGTTCGTCTATCAAACAATTTTAAGTGGGTATTGGTAATAGTTTTAATTACAAATGTATAGGTACTGGACACAAATTGTATTCATTACCTTATGAATAAATAAATAATTATACCAAGTCATAAGTAATAAGTTAAACACTTGTTACTTATAACATTATTATTATTACTTATAACATATTACTTATATATTGAGAAACTACCTAATTAATAACGTTGAATAAAAGAACCAAATTGAAAGTGGCAAATGCTAACCCATTGTAGTCTTAACAGTTCTGTGTATATCAAATTGGGTACCTAGTATATATTTGGGCAGAGAAACTCTCGGATGACTATGATAATGGTCCGCTACCACATAGTGACGGTGTTCAGACAACAAATTATTTCAAAATAGGATGAGCCGTGGACAGTTTTAACTTTTAGGTGAGTGTTACCTGGGAGTCTCAAGATGACTTGTGGCGACAGTCGGTCGACATTGGTCCTGCGACGGTGAATCGAAGCATAATCGAAGACAGGACTCGGCTAAGTCGGGAAGGACTGTGGCAGCCAACAGCTGGCGGTGGGTCGCAACGAACGAAGACGCGTACTACTCTGCTGATACTTCGGCGGTTGCAACTGCTGTTGCGGCGTCTGGAAAACGGATGCTGAACGGGAAAAGTAAACCTCGGCGGCGCCGGGCGGCAATGACGACGCTGCGAGACGAATAATAATAATAATAATAATAATAATAATAATAACAACGTGAATACAAGATGAAGTGCGGGTGCGTGCGTGCGTGTGATATGATATTATAATCACGAAACGGCCTCGCGGCTCGCGGCGCACGGCGGTTCGTCGGCAGCTGTCGTGAACAGTGATGTTGTGTATTGCCGTAGCGGTGAGTGGTGGAGGGAGGCTCGCAGCGTCTTCGGGAGCCTGTCGCATGACTGGTCGGTGGAGGAGGGGCAGCACACTGTAACGGGTTGACGAAGGTCGAAGGGGCCGCGCGCAGGTAAGCATAAAAGTATATAATATTATTATTATATGTATACAATATTAAACATTGTATATTTTTTTGTAGTAATGACAACAGTGGCAGCTATTGAAAGTACGATACACTTGCGCACGCGCACTACCGCGAATTATGCAGTTGTTGTAAGCGCATGCACTCGGTAACGATAACAAAGAACACGGCGGGCAGGTGGCCCTTTTCCTGAGCAGCCGCCAGCGACGACTCCTGCCGGACCAATGTGACCAACTAGACAATCTAGCGTTTGTTGTTGGCACCCTCGCACTCACGAAATATAATGAATAAATTAATAAAATAATAGTACTATAATTTCTCGTAGGTAGAGTATTCAGGTAAATATTTCACAATATTTTGGATAGAAGTTTGACTTAGGCAGGTAACTAAGGTATTAGCAAATTAAATTTTTTTTTTCGTTACCTAATCATTGGGTTTTTAGAATATATATTCAATTTTTCGTGGTACAATAATAATAATTATATGGTTTTATTTTTTGTACTAATCACTCAACAGTTGTATAAATATTTGAAATAGATTAACTACTAAATAAGAAACGTGAAAAGAAATGTTGAGTCTACCTATGTTATAATCAGGGACTATAAATATTTAAAAAGAGTGACACCTCAACTTTAAAGTTATGGCTCTAAATTGTGTAAATGATTATAACTTCAATTTTCTTTTCTTTAAAAATTAATTTCATAGGTACTTATTAATTTTGGCAAATGAGTACCTACCATAGATGGACAATTACAACAATTGTCAATTATAACGTATAAGTGATACCGATTCCTGTATTTAAGGAGTTCAATATAGGCTATTTTCTATGTTGGTCGTGTAAATACTAAATGTGTAAGTAGGTAGTATACTAGTATTAAAGAAATATCAGAGCGCTCTCGTACGTGTACGCACGTCATGTCAATGTAGCACAAATATTACTACTACAAATATATACTTGATTTTTTGATCGAAAGTGATGCGATAATTGCATTAACTACTCTATTTATCAGATAAAACTTGGATAGGTACTTTGTTGCATACATATTACACACTTTTACCCAGAAAACACTGCACAATTACCTATTACAAGCCCTCTTTAAATAAAAAATAGCACAATATTCTGCAACAAACCAGAAAAATAAATGCACAATTTATTATTTTACTTTCTAGTTAAAAGGCTTAGGATTAGCAAGGAAAATAATATATAGTTGACTTGATTAAAAAATGTTAGTTTTTTTCTATCCTTTTTGTTCAGTTTGTTAACCGTAAACTAACCTAATATAAGTACTAAGTTTTATATTGTTTTGTAAATAGAATTTTCCTTGATAAAATCAACTGCATAAAACGAATATATTTTTTTCTGACAATACATTGTACGAATATGCAAAAATATTTTTAACAAAAATATTCAAATTATTTTGAGCTAGAAATTCATAAAATTTGAAAATGTAATACAAGATTCCTCATAAGTTTGTCAACTTAATCTAAAAAAAAAAATGTCTACAAGAAAGTCAAACTAAATTTTTATGAGCATTTGAAGTTTATATTTTTACAACATTGGATATTCACTTAATTTCTCAAGTAGCGATTTTCTTATATTGTTGTAAATAAATGAAAATTTCACTGGATGTTTATATTTTCAATTTCTATACACAATCAAATTTTGAAAACATTTTGACTATTTTTGAGCTGTTTACGGACACTGTCAGTTTTCAATTTTTTTAATTTTTTTTTTCTACAATTAATATCAATAAAATGTAATACAAGGCTCCTGATATATTGCTGCTACAATAGCAGTTAAAAAATATTAGACCTATACTAGCAAAATGTGAAGAAGTGTTTTAAGAGAAACTGGTATTTTTACTCAAAATCGGTTTTTGACAAAACTGATTTTGGGTTTTGGTCTAACTATAAAACAAATGACAGTATATATATATGACATCGTATGACATTTTCACTGGTTGTTTATATTAACATTTTCTATACACGAAAAAATTTTGGACTGCTTAATTAAGGACATTTTCAGTTTCCAATTTTTTTTAGTTTTTTTCTATAGATCACAATAAAATGTTATTATTTTGTTGTGTCAAAAGTCAAATAATAATAAAACATTTTTCTTATAAGCATTTGATATTATATCACTGAATTCATATTTAACACCATCCATTGCAATGACCTACTTGTAAAGTTGCACATCTTTTTTTTTTATTATTTTAAGTTGTGACAATCATTCGATTAAGAAAATATTTTAAAAATCATTAGTTGTGCAATAGATTTAAATAAACTTGTTGGTAGAGCGCATATCGAATTATCACACAAATATTTTTATTTTACTAAAATATAATTTTTTGTGCATATTATTTTGCATTTTTTTCCAGTTGTACCTCCTATAACTTCTCTGTCTTGATTTTGATTTATGAATATAATCATATAAATCAGTGGTAATCACATTCCTTATATCAGTTCAAGCAAAATAAAATAGATTTACATTCATTAAACCAATTTAAATGTACATCTATATTCTGTACTTTTACCATTCAGGTAGCTCAAGCCTAAAATGTACCACATGCAAAAAGTTAGGTTTTTAAATTTATATTATATTATAAGTTTATAAATTATAACATATTACATAATATGTAGAAAAAAACTAAAATATTATTTAATAAAAACTCGAGTAATTTTGCCAATTAAAAAAAAATATATTAGTTCAAAAAATCTTTAGAAATTTAATTCTTCTAAAAATTCTGTTAATCGACCAATACACATTTCGGTGTAAAATTACTGTCTACTGTTAATGTTTTTGTCACTAACTTTAGCTTCATAAAGTCTTAATATATTTGCTTATCAATTAAAAACACCGATTTTCCGAACTTTAAACATATGACATATTGACATATGTAGGTGACTATGCGTTGTTTCTACTTTCTTTTACTTAAAGTGGTCGGAGCCGGTGCGTTTTTTGGTACAAAAACATGTCTTACAGGAAAAGACTATTACGCCTTGTAGAATAGTTGGATTTCGTTAATTTTTTTTTTTTTATTTAAAAGTAGAGAACATTTTGTAGGTCGGATCAAAGCCCGATTTTGAATATTATAATTATAGAAGCTTGAATACCTATGCATTTGAATAATGCACAATATTTGTTATTTTTCAAACGTATTTTTTCCCACTACTATTTAAAGTAAAATAAAAATTCGAGCTTTGATCCGACCTGCAAAAACTTCTCATCTATCAGATAAAAAAAATGACCAAACTCCAACATATCATTATATCAACGAGGCTTGAGAGTTTTTTCTGTAGAAGCATTTTTGTTCATAAAAACAGTGCTTCGGCCTTCGATAATAGTCATCGAAGTCAATCACTGACTTTTGCATGCCTGTGCGTAAGTATCTTTATCTGTGGGTGTAATTGAAGCTCACTCACACTAATAGTAATATCGATTTACATACTCACACACATACACGTTCTGCACGAGTCCGATGCAACATGTGAATTAAATTGCCTAAATGTTACTCCTTACAGTGGCGTAGCTAGAATTTTTATTCGGGGGGCTGATCAAATTTTACCGAACTTTTTGAGTGACTATCATAGACCATAAAAATAATTTTTTGAATTTTCCTAACATTTCGGGGGGGGGGGAGACTGCAGCCCCTCACCCCCCCCATCCCCCCATCACCTCCGGCTACACTACTGACTCCTTAATAAATGATCGCCACCGACACCCTTATGCATTTTTCGCAAAAAAACCTATGACGAAAACGAACGATAACATTGACTGATTAACTAAGTATCAAGTAGGTATGCTCATATACGTGAAAATGTAAAATCCGTGTGTATAATCAAAATATTATCGGTGGTTATTAATTTCTAATATAAATGCTGGTGCAAACGTGGAAAACACTAAGAAATAACCATATTAAATAATAAAGAATATATCAATGACGAACTAGCGCCGATTGATATCATGATATGATACATGCATGTAACCCATATAACTATATAAGAATCATATACAATATATAGTATAATGTATATAGTACCTCGTCTGTGTATAGATAAAAGTTAAAAAGCTATTCATAGTTTCAATCATTATAAAGTAAACTTTTCTTTATCATAGTTTCAACTATAAGTGCAGACCAGGAAAACACAGCCCACACTTATTTCTTTGAATATTTTTTTGTACCTACCTATAGGCATAGTGCATAGATGTATACAACAACTAAATAGCCGTCTGACGTATTTATACTACAGTTGTGAGTGTTGGGACCGATGTTGAAGTTGGCCGCCATTTATAAGCCAGGCAATGTTTACATTTATATTACATTTATTCATACACAAAATACAAATATACTTATATAATATGTACCTATACTGTAATAATATCGTTTTTGAAAATTTCCTGCTTTGTAAATGGCGGCCGACTTCAATGTTAAGAAGGAGACGATTATTTAGTTGTTTATCAAATCTGATATATCTAATATAGGTATATAGGTATATAGGTACCTACATAAACATTTTTTTTTACCAATTTAAAGAAAAGTTAAATACTAATTTAAAAATATATTTAAATTTACACTTAAAATAACAAAATATGCACTAACACGTGAAAAAGAGTAAATTAAACAAAATGCGCAGAAAAAATCACTGTAGATTCCTGGTACAGTACCTACTATATAAAACAAATTTCTATATCGCAAGACGTTACACTATGTTTTAAATGAATATAAGAAATTAAGAAAATACGTAAACTACTAGTCCTAGCCATTAGGTACCTACATAATATCACCTATCACACTCATTTATTGTTTATTATATTGTAAATAAATAAGTTGAATAAAATTAATTATATATAGGTATTAATTCGTATTATTAAGTAGGTATTA
This sequence comes from Macrosiphum euphorbiae, assembly GCA_949089665.1. Lineage (NCBI taxonomy): Eukaryota > Metazoa > Arthropoda > Insecta > Hemiptera > Aphididae > Macrosiphum > Macrosiphum euphorbiae. Next base: position 27,774,499 of record CARXXK010000002.1, read on the forward strand.
AATAACATATTTAATGTAAAGAAAACCAAACATTTTTATTTACATAAGTTATAAACTAAAATATACTAATACTTAACTAATCAGTATAATGTACTAAGGTACTATATTTTTTTTTTTATAGGTCGATACCTACTGTATTTGCTTGATAAGTAATACCCCATTTTCTATCACAGTATGTTAGAAATATTGATATTAGGCGTACTAAAATAATAACATTATTATATTACCTATCCATTCTTTTATACCTGGGTAGTATCCTAGTAATGTGTAATAATTTGTACCTATCTACCTTTTGTTTTTTATATTTATATGTTGATTTTGACTAGGTATATATGCAATTGCATATTGTAATGTATTAATGTATTATGTAGGTATTTAAGGTATTATTATATCCTGAAGTAGGTAGTGTATCAAATACGAGTTTAAAATTTAAATGTACTTATACCTAGATGTGTGATTCAATTTGACAAACGCAATTACCTACTTACAAGTTACAACTGTAGGTATAAAGTACCTAGGTAGTTAGGTAAGTACTAAGTAATAAATTACTTCAAAATGTTTTTAATTATTTGTTGATAAAAAAATCTATTCTTAAATAATTTTATTCGAGATTTCCGATAGAATTATCTATCATGTATAAACCCCCCCAGGTAGGTATCTTATTACAATTGTTGTTTTTGTTCAGTTTGTTAACCGAGTGTCCGAGTTTAAAGTTACAATGACAATAATACAAATTACAATAAGCATGTTTGATGAGTTGGGCAAAAGTTAACATTCGTTCCTTAATTCATTCTTGTATTAAATAAGTTATAATTTATTAAAATAGTTTAAATTAATAAGTACCTACCGACTACCAACCTACCTACTAAGTAGATGATAAAACTATTACTCGGTTTTTGCTACCAATACAATATAGTCGCATACTCGCATAATTGTATAGATCTTAACAACTTAATAATAATTTAGGTACCTACATTAGTCAAGTACCTACTCAAGTACACAGAGATACTTAGTGGCTAGTATTATAGGCTTAAGTATAATATTTATTTTGACGAAATTCGGCGTAGTGTGAAGACAAAGGTACCTACCTATTATTTTCTTTGTCATCTCCTCGTGGACGTAAATTTTTACTCTATCTATGCGGTTCATGCGATAAACACACGAGTTTTTTTATTCTGTTAAAATTGTTTGACTATGTTCTTCTCTTTTCAGTGGTTATCAATTACGACTATATTATAGGTATTATTATTGTATACTTAGGTACATGGCGTGGGTGTGGCCACTGTGACGTGTGAATGAGATTAAATACTATATAGCATTATTATATCTATTATACTCATAAGCATAATAATAATTTTAAAAGCAATAATAAAATATGTTATTGCAGTTGAAAACGTCGCGGCCGTTTTCACCATGATGAAGAAATCTCAGTTACACATAAAATAATATTTATATAGTACCTACCTATTAGTATTATAGTTTGTAGTTATTAAACTAAACATATTATCATTTATCAGTGTTGTAAAGTATTTGAGTTAATGTATTTGAATAAAAGTATTCAAATACTTTTTATTTTGAAGTATTTGAATGGTATTTAAGTATTTTAAATACTTTTTTTTCTATTGAATTCTATTTTATTGAATACTATTTTTTTATTCTTTTAATTCTTAATTTGTTTTCATTTATAATCATTTTTAAATAAAAAAACAGTGCCTTAGTGTTTATCCTTCATCGTTATAACATTATTATATTATATATTTATCATTTATGGACAATTCGATATCGGTTTACGTCGATTAATAGCTTAATTAAATGTTTTTTTTTCTCCAGTCGTCGACGACTTCGGTACGTCGGTACCAACTACCAGAATACCTAAGCTTATTAAGTCAATAACTAAATATATCTTATGCAATAAGCTTTTGCTTAACAGCAACAATTATACTTTATAATTTATTTAAATATACGAAAATATTATTACTAATTATTAGTACTACCTATTTACCAAGAAAATGGTTATCAATAATATCATTATCGTTTATCGTCGACAACGATCGATGACGGTATGGGATATCCAAATATATACCTATATAGTTTTTATCTAATATATAAACTCTGTAGAGAAAAGTTCATTGTTGTGGCGGAACTATCACTAAAAAAGAACTAACATGACTGATCAGAATTTTGATTATTAAACGAATCATGTTTTTAAAATGCAATAAACAAATTTTTGATTAAAACAAATTATATCAGAACTAAATAGAATTTTTTTTTGTATTTGAAGATTATTTCAAATACTTCTAAAAAGTATTTGAGTATTACTCAAATACTTAACTTTTTTAGTTCATATTTGGGTATTATTTTAAATACTTTATTTGAGTAATTACTTAAATACTCTCTAAAAGTATTTTTTACAACACTGCATATTAGGTATGCGCCTGCCGCCTGGCAGTATTAAGAATATTATATTATATTATTATCTGTTACTATATTAATATATTATTATATGTATATACATAAGGACATAAGGACATACTTTCTACAAACTAATTTATATGCATAGTTCACCTCGTCGACAAAAAAATGAAATAAAAGAACATTGAAGTTGATGTTATTTTATTCATTTCTTTACTAAACGCGCTGCGGTATTTTCAACGTCGAGTCCGAACTAGTCTTACATCCACACCAAACTACTGTATTTATTCGTTATTTTCGATTTGTTCATTGTACCTACCTACCTTATAAATTGTGCGATGTTTATAATCGCAAAGCTCACTCATTTTTTCCCGATACGTAGAATGTAGATGATGTCACCATACGAATTTAAAGTTAAATGCCTTAAGTTAGGACTCCGTAAACTTTATTTGCCCAGGGGCCCCGGGAAACCCTCGGCCGTCTAGGCTATAGGTAGGTATGTAAAAATATGTAAGTTCGTATTATTAGTAAAATATCCTGTATAATCAGACTTCTTAACCTATGTAAAATACACATTTTACATTCATAAAAAAGATGTTTCATTTTTAAAAATATCGCATTTTAATATTCTATATAAATAACAACTAGGTATCTACTTTTTGGAGCCTTGTTGGACTACAAATTATAAATACCTAATTATAAAAAATAATAAAATTCTACACATGCATATTGTTTGTTCTCTCTAGTCTGAAAACATATAGTTAAAAAGGTAGACAAGTGGGTAAGTTTTCAGACTAGAGAGATGGAACATGAAATATGGATGTGTATTGTGTACCTAGTATTATATTATTTTTTGTAACTTGGGTATTTTATTTAAATCAACAAAAGCATGAAACGTTTTGCACACTCAACCATGGAACGTTTTGCTCTCTAAGCGACAGTTTGCTATCACGGAGCCGCTAAATTTGAGTGATAACGGTTGTTAATAAATAATATTGTAAACCAAGGATCTGTGTCGCCTCGATTCGAAGTCATCGAATTCATGAGATCAAAAAAAAATATCCCTGTTTGAATTCACCGTTATTGTTTGTCATGTCGAAAAAAAATATTGTGTTCGTTACCGGCAACGTGAAAAAGTTGGAAGAAGTGATGCAAATGTTTAAAAACTTTTACAAAGATTCCGTTCCTTTTGACGTGAGTTATTAACTTATAAGACATTCGTTACCTCGCTTGTCACTGTTTATTTATTTTATTGCAGTTGTCTAATAAGAACATCGACTTGCCTGAACATCAAGGGGAGCGGGACGAAATATGCAAAATGAAAGCGCAGGCGGCTTTTGAAATTATAAAGGGTCCTTGTATTGTAGAAGATACTAGTCTGTGCTTCAATGCTATCGGTGGCCTACCAGGTATATTAGTTACTTGTATTTATGAGTTAGTCTTGATTGACTAAAATTATTTTACTGTTTTTTTTCCCCTATAAGTAATACTTTTCTCTTCTAATGACAATTTTGTAATTATTTTACTAATTCTCAACCTTGATATTTGAATACCTATTATAATTTTATCAATATGAGTTTTTATATAATTAAGGTCAAATATTAAAATAATGGATCATTTTTAACTTACAGTTTTGGAACATATACTAATAGTTCATTTTTTTTTCTAAATGTAGTTTGCTCAATTTTTTTTTAATCAGTATGTTTTTTTGATTAACTATTGACTATTGTGTAATAAAAATGTAAACTCTCCTATTTATGAGTCAATACTAATTTTAACCTAAAAAATATTACATTATGTAAGTATAACCTAAAAAGTAGGTATGAGATAGATGACATTTGATTTATTCCACCCTATTCATTGTTAAAAACTATACTTCTAAAAAAGTCAACAAAAGATGAGTTTTGATATTTTTATTGAGATTACCGCAATTTTTGATAAATTTAATTTTGGTGGGATAGGTTTGGTCATTTCTATGTTAACTAAAAAAAAACATTTAAATTTTAAATAAATATATTTAGAGGTACCTAAGGCATTATAATTTGTATTATTTTCATTTGATTTCATTTAGATTTTGAACAACTTTGCTTGCAATCTTTATTTGTAGTTGATATCACACTATTTATTTTTTCTAGGTCCATATATCAAATGGTTTCTAAAAGCAACCGGTCCTATAGGTTTATATCGTATGCTCAAAGGATTTGAAGATAAAACCGCTATGGCTGTATGTACCGTTGCTTATGTTAATGAACAGGGTGAAGTGAATATTTTTAGTGGTGAAACTTATGGTACGATTATAGAGCCAACCGCAGTTGAAACTTTTGGTTGGGACTCTTGTTTTAAGCCAGATGGATATGAGATAACATATGCAGAAATGCCTAAAGAAGAAAAGAACCTAATATCACATAGGATGAAGGCAATGTATAAATTAAAAGAGTTTCTCGACCAAAATGTAATTGTATGAAATGTTTCAAGTTTTTTTTTTTTTTTTGGTTTTAAATCAATCATTTTTACATTATTAAAAATGCATTTATGTTTTAACATTTCTATGTACATGTGTTTCATTGAGAATTGTTTAGGAAAATATATATTTATTGTATAGATGAAATACTTGTTATCATAAATTGGCTTGAAAAATGTATAATGTTAAATGTTTAATATTAAATAAAATGATATATTGTGTTGTAAAGAATAATTGGAGATACAAATGTATAGGTGATTTTTCTTACTATGATTGATAATGAAATATAGAGAATTTATTTAACACCGCTAATTACAATAGTACTTAGTACTGAGTTATAGTAAATCCATGTGGAACTTGAGAAGTATGCAATAATATTATTGATAAATTAATTTTATTTAAATTACTGAACTATTTAATTTACAATGGTATTCAATATTTTTCAACTCTACCTTCATGAATATAAATTTCAATTTTTTTTATGATAAATATTAGCTTCAATTCATATATAATATATACATCCTTATACCTCAATATATACATGCTATACTATGATCTAAAATGGTTATATTATGCGGTTTTGGGTGCAGTTTATGATTAATAAAAGAATTTTATCAATCTGCTAAATTTTGAATTCAAAATATTCAAATATTATTTATTTTTTTGTTATTATTGTTAAAACTAAAATGATATTTTTCATTGTGTAATTTAAAGTTGTTTATCAATATTATTTTATATATTGTTACTCAATATACTATATACTGTACATAATATATATCTTGTATATATTATCTATGCTTCGATCAATTGATTTTTTTTAATCTTTATACCAAAAAAAATACCTGTTATGTTCATGATAATCTTAGATTTTAAAGATTTGTATATTTTTTGAATACTAAGGGATACTTAAAAAAAAAAATATTGGAATGAGAAGTATTACATTTTATGTCCTGAATGGAGCAACCAAATGTATTAATTTTACAATGATGAGTTTTTTTGTATTTCATAAGAAGTTGAAATAATGCTTTGATTTTCAATAACTTTTCAACTTCCGTTCCTTTTGCGATGGGAAAGTGAGCAGAGGCGGTTTGAATGTATTACACTTAGTACCCCCCCCCCCCCCCCCCCCTTCATCATAGAAATTATAAATAAATATTTTTTATAAATTTTTTCATATACCTAATTTTCTTCAGTTAAGTTGTTTACACTTTTTATAATAACAATGATTCTTAACTTATAATCTTAACTCTACGCTTTCGACAGTTTCAGCTACGATTATCATTTATCAAATGTCATTGATTAGGTACCTACTTCATTACTCAATTGAACATTATAATTAAATATTGCGATCAGCACATGCTCAACAAAGACCACCCACCCCCTAATATTGGCGGTGCAGTGCAAAAAAAAAAACGGTATATTCAAACCGCATCTGAAAGTGACTGCAGTAACTAGAGTCTAGTTGGTGCAGGGAGAGGTCATTATCCCATTAGTGTTCAAAAGCGCCCAGAAAAACAAAAAAAAATTATTGCTTTTGACAAAATGAACTTTGGTTTTTAGTGGAAATCTATAACAAATCACCATAGATACTTATACTCAAAATGTAACCCAACTACCCAAGGTTCCTTGTAACTTGTAAGTTGTACTTAGTGGAAATTAACAAAAATCCACCATACATTTTTATGAGTGTGAATATCGAATTTTTATAAAATTTGTAAAAATGAAGACAATTTTAAAATTATTTTTGGTTAAAAATTAATAAAAAATTTTTCTAACTTTATCAAAAAAAAAAAAATATATCTACCAGAAAGCCAAATTCAATGTTTATGAGAATCTTACTAGAATTTCTCATGGAGTCATTTTCTTATTTTCTTGTAAGTCAAAAACGAATAACCTTAGGTACTTGAAATTTACACCATATGTTTATTTTATAATTTTCTATACTTTCACTTTACTACAAAAATTTTCAAAATATTTTGAATTGTATACATGCATTTTCCTTATACAGTTTTTTACAGTTTTTTTCTATAAATGTCAATAAAATTGTATTTGTTAGGGGGAAGTTTTTGATAACCTCAAAAATATGACTGTATTTAGTTGGTTGATTTTGAACTATCCAACCCCGGTAAAAATTGAAGCATATTAATATTTATAAATACTTTACAAATATGTATATGTATTTTCTGTGCAAAAAATTACTTATTACTATTTATTTAGTGGTACACAAAACTTGTGATGTTATGTCTTAGACCCACCCAAAATGTTTAAATGTAATTTTGTTGGTTTTAATTTTACATCATATTATGACTTATGAGAAGGAAATACTTTTGTACATTGATATACTGAAATCATTATCTCATATATAGTTTATACTATATGGATAAAAATTACTAATATTTAATTTTGATCAAGAGGTTACATAATTTCCAAAGTAAACCTTCATGAGATAAATAACGATTTAAAGAATAATTTTGGATAACTTTTTGAAGTTTGAGATAAGCCTAGTTTGGATTGAAAAGAATTTGAAAGGATCCATAATAATAGAGTAAACAAAACAATTGTTCAAAATGAAATTCCCATACATTTAATTTAGCTAAATGGTAATAAATAAAAAACAATTAATTTCTTATAGAAACATAATTAAAATAACAAGGCTGTATAGTTTAAAAAGTTTATGTTAATTTAAAAACAATAGTAAAAGCTACTTTTGTCCATCGAAACTGTTTACATTCACAAATTTTTGTTTATTTAAACACTTATAATTAATTCTTTGGCAACAAGACTATATTGAAAATTTAAGATCTATCATTAACTAGTTATGTAATATAATATATTATACTAATGTTTTTGTTCAAGTTTATCATTGAAATATTCATTACATACACACACTTATAATATTATTTAGTTTGAGATATATTATTATATATTATATATAATTGATATATTTAATTTTATCGAGGGTTTACCTTCAATTTGGCAAGTTTTAACTTTATTCTATACAATGAACATGATAAATGGAACAATTATATAATTTGTTTGTAATATTATTATTAAATTTTACTTTTTGAAAGGACATAATAAGAGATACTCTTTTAAACTTTAGAGTTTAAAAATTTTTCAGAAATTTAAGTTACCTTTGATAATAAATTATTTCTCCCTGTAATTTATCTTTATATTATAGGTAATATTTTGTTACATATTGTAATTCTCGGTATTCTGAAAAAAATAGTAATGATGAGAACAATATTATTGTACATTATAAATTGAAGTGTTGAGCCAACAGTTTTGTGAAAATTATTACAGTTCACTAGTAATGAAATATTAATTGTCAAAATTAAAAATAGTTACAATGTTATTTTGAATTAAAATGGTACAATATAAACAAATACACATACAATTTGTTACAACAATAAACATCAGATCGATTGAGTTCATAAATGTCCATTAACACATAGAAATAATAAAATTGAACAAACAAAAACATATATTAGTATGTAATACATACCAATTTTATAATAAAATAATGTTCCTAACATGCTAGATTGTGATTTTTAAGTAAATCATTTTAAGTTTAATAAATGAGAAAGAGTATGTAAGCAAAAAGTTTGGAAAGATATAGAAAGAAAAAGTAATAAAAAATTGTTCAATAGGGAATGTAAATGAAGTGATAAAGAAGCAATTTAACCTTGATTTAAAAGTCTGACATTGCTTTTATAAACTTTCCCTTTTTGAATTTTTTTACCAATAAAATAGTTTGAACCGATGTCGGAATTTACATCAATACTAATGATCTGTTAAAAAAAAAAAAAAAAAACAATTATACATATAGGTATATTACCAATTGAAAACAGTAAATATGTTATCGAGTAATAAAGTTACTAACATTTTTGGTAATATTGTAAATTAACTTAACTATCAAACTATTTTTATTAACACAACACGGGTAAATAATGAATACTAGTATTTATAGGCTTAAGTAACTTACTTCTCCTGCACTTAATCTTAAATCATGGGCATCTCGTGGTTCTTGACTAGTAATAACTTTTGCTTGTTGTATACGTCCCAATGCAGGAGTATCAGGAGATAATGTCGCAACATTGTCTTGGTCTGATGGAAATCTAAAAAATAAAATGGCTATTATAATTATAAAATATATCCTATATATTTATTTATTGTATATTATATTGTACCTAATAAAAATCAACCAAAAATCTTAAATGGAAATCTATTCATTTATTTTATAAATGTTTTGTTTGTAATTTAATATTTATAAAATAATAATAGTTAATTAATTAAATATAAATCAAATTTGTCCCAAAAAGTAGTTATTTAACTAGATACATCAAGTCCACAGTTTTGACAATAAGTAACTTATAAGGAATCCATAAAATAATATGATTGATAATATATGAGTAAAATAAAAATTAAATCTAATTTTAATTCAATTTTTATAAAAAAATCTTATTTGTAATTGAGTTTCAATTGATTTCCAACTAACAAAATAAATTTTTTCTTACATGGCTATATTCTAAATATGTCAGCTACTTATGTACCAAAATGTCAAATAAAACAATCAGAAAAAACACGATACAGTAAAACAAGTTGAAATGTTTCAATATCTTATCTATTCATAATGTTAAATAAAATGTCGGTTTATTTTTTTAAAGATTTTTATAAAGATAATCAGTATAAATTAAGTATTTAATGCTACTTTTAAAATTTGTTCTATAATTTGCTAAGAGTAGATTGAGTTTAATGTAAATAAATTGTGAATCACTTGATTTTTTTAAACCTACCCAGAAAGATCTGATTGAAGGCTCATTAAAGACTCATGACATTTTAAATAAAAAGCTGCTTGTGTATCAACAAAGTCTAATAAGTGTTGCAAATGTTGAGGGTGAGCACTGGGAACACCTTCCATCAATAGTTTGGTAATTTCTGCCTGACGATTATACTCTTCTTGAGCTACCTTGAGATCATGTTCAGCCTAAGACAACAATAATAACATTAGAAATTAGAAGAAATAAAGTAATATAAGAGAATAATATCAGCATACTACATAACAAACATAAAAAATTAAAAAGTAAACACATTCCACTAAAAATGTATTCCTTGTTTTACCTTATCTATTAACTCTTCCATAGTAGGACCAGAGTCATCTTGCTGCATAAAAATATTTAAATATCCATTTAACAATATTTAATTTATTTATTAATTAATAATATATACCTTAACTTTAGTAGTTGCAAGCATTCTGGTCTTGCGCACTCGAGTTTTGCAAGCATCTAAGTCAAGTCTACATATTATATAAAATTAGTTAACTTAACAGGCATTCAAGCGTAACGATTATTAATTATGTAAATTTGCCTTCTTTTTTCTAATAGTGAACGTTCCTTGACAACAGTCTTCATGTCAGTTTCTAAATATTTATTCATTGGGTTCACAAAACAGTCATTGGCTGATTTGATGAATTCTCTTTGATTGAGTCCCAGTGTTTGCTGTATATTTCCAACTTTTATAAGTGCACTACCTAAAGTTCATCAAATATTGAGAAAATATTTTATTAATTAAAAAAAATACTTTACCATAAGCTGTATCTGGTCCAAAATCGTTCCCAGCTTCCGTCATGGCAATTCCTAAATATTCTGAGCTGCTGAGTCCAGATTTTTTCTTGTCCAAGAAAAAAAGATTTTCCACTCTCATTCCTAAAATATATACAATTTGTAAGTAAAAAAAGCATAATTGATTATAATTCAAGATTAAAAAAAAACTACCAGGATTAGAATTCAAAATAAATTCCATGTTCTTCAATATAGTTTCGGTGTTTTGTTTAGTGTTATCACAAAAAGTGACTAATTGTTCAAAATTTGGATCTTGTTCTGTTTTCTCTGCTTTACCCAATTTTTCTTCTGTAAACTACATCATATCACAATTTTAAAAAGTTTGTTCAGTATTAATACTTCTAAATACAAGTCTAGATATTTACAAGTTACAACATGTTAAAAAAATCGATATCAGAAGAAATATAATATAAACTAAGTTCCTACTTCTATATGACTATTATATATTAATATTATATTACTATTAATACAATTTATTATCGTTAAGACCCAAATTATTTGTAAAAAATATATCAAACTACTATCACCAATGATCACATACGAAACCACATTTAACGTATTTAGATGAAATATGTACACGAAGATGTACAATATAAAAAAATTAATAAAACTTTTTACCACACATTTTCTATGTATACTAGTAGAAAATTCTTTGAATATTAAAATGTAAAACGGATAATGTAAAATATTACAATCGAGTTTTTTAAAATGTTAGACATATTATTTTTGGAAATAAAATTATTTAACTATCAAGAATCAATATTATCAATATTATAGATGTAAAACAAAAAAAAAAGATGGGAAAATGGGTACGATTCTGCTGTACATAAGGTGTCGTGTGGGATGTGTTAAATTTGAATTGAATTATATAAAAACTTTGTACACAAAAAATGAAACGCTGAGCAGTTCATCCTATATTATTAATTTTATGATATTATTGCTAATAAAGTAATTTATTTTACTATTAGAGATTAATAATAAAAGTAGGTAGAATTAGTATGTAAAAGTAGGTTTTCTTATACAATGATATTATATCATTGAATTCAAATTTAATACTATTCATTATACAGTGACCTACTGTACAGCAGAGCACCTTTTTATATTTAATTCCAGTAATAAAAACTTGTCAGTAATATTTTATTACATTTTAAGTTTTTTGACAGAGTGAAAAATTATATAATCAACATTTATGGAAATAGAATTGTAATAATTAATATGTCAAATGTATAAAATGTTTATATTATTATAAAGTTGAAACTAGATATACATAGTTATTGTACCTAGAGCAGCGGTTCTCACTTCTCAACCAGTGGTATGTGGAAAACTCGTCGGTGGTACACAAAGAAAATTTCCCCTTAGGAAGAAAATGGAATGGATTATTATCTAGATTCTAGAGTATTGTATTTGGGAAAATTTACAGTAATCAGTGGAGGGCATAGGCCACATTAATATGGATTTAAACTTAAAAAGTGCATTTTAGTTAATATTAATAATTACTGGCAGACTTAAAGTTAATTTTTAAGCAGCTACAACTTTTTTCAAAGTGGTGTTAACAGTGACACCGAATTCTTTATCAAGGTCTGGCCATGGGTACTACATTTTATTTACATCATAACTTATAAGCAGGGCTAGGATTTATATGCAACAGCATGTTTTTTTAGCAACTTTTCACTATTGATTTTGTCAGTAATGTTCACGAATCACCTCATGATGAGATAAATGGTGGTATTTTTATTTTACTTGTTTTTGCATATATTGAATAAAATGAATATTATTGCATATTTTTATTATAAGAATGCGAAAAATACATGTTTTTTAGTATATTTCATAAGACTTGGTTTTTTTGACAAACATAAATTTTACTTTTATAAATACAATCCTATGGTACAATAGGTATGAGATAAAAGATTGAATAGTTTGACATTCATTTTCGAAAATTTAAAAAAATATGTGGTCGTACCATCTAACACGTAGAGAATGTTAATTATAAATCTTATTTCTAAATTATTATTTTTTTTTCTCAATTATATTATTTTAAGACAAACAAACATTGATGTATTTCAATAAATAAATATTTTTTTTGTAACTATATTTTTGTGTTTATCTTATAAAAAAACTGAAATGCATATTTTTGCATATTTTGGTAAATAAAATGCATATTTTACCATTTTTTATTGCATACAAATCCTAGCCCTGCTTATAAGTAATTATCGAGATAATAATGTATTTCATAGTATATCGTAGTGGCGGTGTAAATAACTACTTATATATGAAATTGTATCATCTAAAATTTAAATCCAGTCTGCCACTGATAATATGTTGAGCTCATTATTATACTAGTAATTATAAAATAAATTTAAGTATAATAATATATGTAAGTACGGTAATTCAATACTATTTTCATTTTTCAAGTAGATTAAGTACCGTTTAAAAAAGAGAGTTTGGTAATTGTATATATCACAATTTCATTTTTTATTAAAAATGTACAAATTATTCTTTTATTTAGTAGTTTTGATTGAGTTAAATCTATATATTAAAAATTTTTGGTTATATACTTATATAAAAATTAAAAAAACAGCTATTAATTTAAATAATTGTAAATAAAATTATTGTGATTACAAATTAAAAATATTCTTAGTAGGCAGTGGCGTATTTACGATTTTGGAGCACTAGGTACACACATTTTGGCGCCTCCTTTTTTTCTCAGTTTCCTTTTATTCATTGTCACAAAAAACTTTTAAGCCCCCCTCTAATTTACAATTTACTTTTTCTCTCAGTTAATAGTGCAGGGCTTGAAACCGGTATAAACCGTTATAAAACCGAAACCGAGAACAAAATCAAAACTGAAAAAAATTGGAAACCCGGTTAGGTTAGGTTAAATTCAAGGCTGTCATATAGTATGCGGTCTACCTGCTATTTGCGAATATAGTACCTATGCGGTCTACCACAAATAAATAAAGTATCAATTATATCATAATATTATAGTATAATTGTTGTCAAAAATGATGAATATTGTGCATTATTGTGAATTATCTTAAATAATTAAAAATTTGATTGTCAAAAATATTGTTGTCAAAAAAAAAAATAATAATAATTTTAAAAAAAACATATGTTGTCCATATTACAAAAACTTCAGCCATAATATCTCTCAAAAATGCATTAAATAAATCCGATTTATTTATTCCTCGCCACCATCTTTTACACGCCGCTTTTGAAAACTACTGTTAAATTTATACCGGCAAATCAAAAACCAAAATAAATTTTTTCAATCGGTTTCAAGCAGTGTAAAAGTGATAATTGATAACCCAAAATTTATATTTTCCCTTTATTACATTTATGCTTCCACTAATTTAGAGAACACTTTTATTTTACCATTAACACACCGTTTATTCCTAATTAAATAAACAAATTATAATTTAGATTTTAGCCTTTTATTACCACAATTTAATAAAATACATTAATTATATATATTATAGTAATAGAAATATATATAGAAATGTAAAAGATATTACAAGAAAGATACATTTATTCACTTATCAGTTAACACTAATATAATTTCTCAACAAATCCAATAAAATAAAAAAATAATTTTGTTATAACCTCTAGCGACGGCGCCCCAGGGCAATTGCCCCCCGTCCCCCCTAAAATCCGCCACTGTAAGTAGGAATATAATTGATAAAAACAAAACTAGATATTTACATTTGAGTATAGTATACTAGTTGTGAATTAGTTACTTAAATGTTTAATGTTAGAAAATATCTAGGTACCTATATATTTAAATTGGTTGGTTAATCCTTTTATCTGTAAGAATAATTATTTTGATAAAAGTAAATAAAATAATAGGTAGTTTGAAATCAGAATAAGAACTTGAAAAAAATTATAAATATAAAATGTTAAGTAAATTATAGTTCCATATGTTTACAAAACTAGTTCCTAAATTATTAATTCAGATTTTAGATACTAAAACTAACAGTTTAACGACAACTTTAATCATCGAATGGTGGTGCAGCAGCTGTTTACCACAAAACATACAATACGATCATCAACATTTTTCGTAAGCATGCCTAGCCTCAAACGTCTACGTATAATAAGAAGTACGAGGTACAATTGTACGAAAGATTAATAAAGTTGTTATTATTATTATTTACTTGCACGGCTCTGCTGATCGCGGTGCCAGCGTCTCTGAATATCTGTTTTACGTTTTCCATGTCCATAATGAGCACAACGATCAATGTAACGGGATGACAATATCGACGATTGACTGACTGAGCTGTCACTCGTCAGATCGATGCGTAATTTGTATGTTTTATTGGAGATGAAAACAATTATTAAATGAGAATTTCAGAACACTGAGATCTCTGACGACGGTCGTTGTATTCGTGCCCTCCGTGTAGGTGGTCGTTATCTCATAGTCTCGGTTAGTGGTCATGCGTATTTCCGAAGCAACTGTTACGACCAGACGGAGTGATAGCAACAGCGTAGATCATAGATAATAGATAATTGATAATCTATGGCGTTGTGGTGATTCCGGCGCCTTATCACCACTTACGCTAGCGCGCCCTTTTTCAAATAACCATTTTTTAAATTGTATTCGTCTTGTGATTTATATTGTATACTTTTTATTTATTGTCTCTGTGAAATTATTATAAAATATTGTACCGTCTTTGGTCACGTGACGACCCGACTTTTTCTCCCGCCTCGCGCGGCGACTTCGCCGTTACGCGCTCGAAGCCGCCGTCGCGCGCTACCATCGTCACTCGCTTTTTCGCTCTCGATGCAAACTCGAGCAGCCCCACGTCACGACGACTTGCTTTTATATGTACTCGATTTACTTCAGTTTTTATGTCTTAACTATTTTTGTGTTTTAAAATATTACTCCGTCGATTCAACCTCGCATTTGTCATTTCGTCATTTACCTCCTATCTACCTACTTTAAAACCTCCTGATATTGGTGTCAAAGAGTAAGTAATATCCGGCGCACCCGAAACCACGTTTCGGACCACAACAGTGGTAACGCACCACGGGTATTACCACATTGGTGACCTCCGAATTCGTTAAACGACAATACCCAGTAACGTTCTGAGGTACTCGATTCCGCCCGCCGATTTCCGACACGAAAGTTCCGCCCGACCGCGAGTGCGTCTACCGAACCCGACTTTCACGACCAACGTCGAGTTCATTTTTTTCACCCGCGTTTATCCGCGAGATCCAGAATGATCGAGCCCAGCATCACTGTCGCCGCGACAGGTGGCAATCCACCAATCACCACCACGACGATGGCGACCACGACCACACCGAGTGCTTACGTGGAAACCGCATCTTTCACTCACGTCAGGCTTCCGGGGTTCTGGCATAACTCCCCTACGCAGTGGTTCACGCACGCGGACGCCATGTTCGCGAACAAGCGAATCCGCTCGGATCTGCCGCGAGTGAACCACGTGCTTGAAGCTCTGGACGAAGACGGTGTCCGCACGATCGCGGATCTGCTCGGATCGGACGCGACGTACGAGTCCATCCGACAACGACTCATCGCCGCATACAGCATTCCGCAAGCAACGCGCTTCCAGCGCATGATCCAGCCCGGCGGCATGGGCGATCGCGCCCCATCACGCCTGCTCCGGGACATGCGGGAAATCTACCCCGACGGCATGACGGAGGCCTCTCTGCTCGCGTTTTGGCTGAGCAAGCTGCCGCCACCTGTCCGCACCGTCATCGCCGGTCTTACCGGTTCCGTCGACTTCCTCGCCGAACGCGCCGACCGAGTTTGGGAGGCGTCTCAGAGCAGTGAAATTTCGGCTGTCACGAGGGACCACGACTTACGCGAGTCGCAACACATCACTCGCCCGATCCCGCCGGCAGGTCCACCCGACCAAGACGCGCGTTTTCTCGCGCTTGAAAACGCGATACACGCGCTTACAGCTCAAGTCGCGTCCCTGGCCACATCACAAGCAGCCGCGTTGACTCGCACGACCAACGATCGTTCCACGCGCCAACAGCGTGATCGCTCCCGCTCGCAGTCGCAGCCGCGGCCCATCATAACGGCTGGTTGGTGCTACTACCACGACCAGTACGGCGCGGATGCGCGCAAGTGCCGCGACCCGTGCACTTACGTGTCGGCGACACGGAAAAATCCATGAGGCGGCGGTGCTTCAACAGCACCTCGCCGCGCGAACACACCGACTCTTCGTCAACGACACCCGTACCGGTCGTCGATTTTTAATCGACTCCGGCGCGGAAATTTCGGTGCTACCGCGACCACCCAACTTTCGGCAAAACAACGGCCACACTTCGAGCAACGAAATAAGACTCGTAGCCGCAAACGGCTCACAAATCAAAACCTACGGACCAAGACAACTACATCTCGATCTGGGTTTCAAACGACTGTTCACCTGGACGTTCGAAATGGCTGACGTTTCTCGACCTATTATCGGAGCCGATTTCCTGCATTACTACGGTTTGCTCATCGACATACGCCGAAATCGCCTTGTCGACCTCTCGGTAAATAGTTCGGTAAAAATCACGCCCGCTACCGCCTCGCCCCGTACCGCGATTTGTGCCGTCGCTCGACCATCGAAGTGGACTGATATACTTCGCGACTACCCCGAAGTCACGCGCGAATCGCCCGTACCGACCAAGTTCCTACATGACGTGGTACACGAGCTACATACCACCGGCCCAGCACTTTTCGCCCGACCACGCCGACTGCCGCCCGATCGTCTACGAATCGCACGGCAAGAGTTCGATTTCATGCTGCAGAAAGGCATCTGCAGGCCGTCATCGAGTTCGTGGGCCAGCCCACTTTTACTGGTTCCGAAAAAAGACGGTACGTTTCGACCATGCGGTGACTACCGCCGGCTCAACGCTGTCACGGTGGCCGACCGGTACCCGTTGCCGCACCTACACGACTTCACGGCAAACCTCGCCGGAAAAACGATTTTCACGAAGCTCGATTTGGTACGTGCTTATCACCAAGTTCCGATCGCGCCAGACGACGTACACAAAACCGCAGTCACGACACCGTTCGGTCTTTTCGAATTCCCCGTCATGTGTTTTGGGTTACGCAACGCCGCTCAAACTTTTCAGCGAGTAATAAACGACATACTACGCGGACTGGATTTCGTTTTCGCGTACATCGACGACGTGTTAATCGCCTCACGCGACGAGACCGAGCACGTTAAACATGTCCGTACCGTCCTCGAACTTTTTCAAAAATACGGTATCGCAATCAGTCCGGCGAAGTGCGTTTTCGCGACCGACACGATGCTGTTTCTCGGACACGTAATCGACAAAGACGCGTGCCGACCGAACGCCGAACGTGTTACCGCAATACACGAGTGGACGCGGCCAAACACGAAAAAAGAGCTGCAACGGTTTTTGGGTTCGGTAAATTTTTACCATCGATTCATTCCGAACGCCGCCGAAATACAAGCGCCTCTTTACAGCCTTGCGTCGCAAATCAAAAATCGTGACGGACCACTTCAATGGACAGACGACACTCGAGCCGCTTTCGACGCGTGCCGCCGAGCCCTCGCCGACACCGCGAAACTCGCTCACCTTAGCCAGAACGCCCCCCTACGTCTCAACACCGACGCATCTAACGTGGCAGTGGGCGCCGTTCTCGAGCAACACGTCGACGACCGGTGGCAGCCCCTCGGGTTCTTTTCAAGAAAGCTCTCGCCCACCGAACAGAGGTACAGCACGTACGACCGGGAGCTACTCGCCGCCTTTTTGGGCACACGTCATTTCATTCACATGATCGAAGGACGACAAACGACATTACGTACAGACCACAAGCCGCTTACGTATATGTTCTCGCTCAAGTCCGAAAAAATGATCGACCGACAAGTGCGCCAAATTTCGTTCCTATCGCAACACATACACGACGTCGTGCACATTCAGGGCTCTGATAACGTCGTGCCAGACGCGTTATCACGTATCGAGATCGCCGAAACAGCTGACCTACCGACAATGCAACAGTGGGCCGCCGACCAAGCCGCTGACCCGCAATTGCAACAGCTTATCAGTGGTACCGCGACGAGTTCACTACGCCTGCAACCGCGCGTATCAGTCGACGGCGTAATCTACGCGGATTACACGACCGGCAACGCACGCTTGTTCGTACCGTCCGTACACCGCCTTCGAGTTTTTAACGCGCTACACGGATTAGCGCACGGCGGAAATCGCGCCACGCTACGACTCATCAAATCTCGATACTGCTGGCCGGACATGCACAAAGACATCACGCGATGGACTCGATGCTGCGAACCATGTCAACGCGCTAAGGTACTTAAACACACAGTTTCACCGATCACGCCTTTCGCGCCGCCCGAACGTCGTTTTGGTCACATCCATGTCGATCTCGTCGGACCACTGCCGTCGTCCAACAATTTCAAGTACCTACTCACCGTCGTCGACCGATTCACTCGCTGGCCAGAGGCCTGGCCACTCGAAAATATGTCAGCTCACGCAGTCGCACAATCGCTGATCGTGAATTGGATCGCACGATTCGGCGTTCCCGACATCATCACCACCGACCAGGGAAGACAGTTCGAGTCCGACTTATGCCGTTCTCTTTTTTCGACTTTCGGCATTCAGCACACGAGAACTTCGCCGTATCACGCTCAATCAAATGGTTTGGTCGAACGTTTTCATCGAACGCTTAAGTCCGCGCTCACTGCACACGAATCGACACAGTGGTCAACGAAGCTGCCAATCGTCCTCCTCGCACTGCGCAACACGATCAAGGTTGGTTTCGAGCACTCTCCAGCCGAGTTGGTCTACGGCGCGACACTTCGACTTCCTGGTGAAATGTTTCACGCCGCGCCCGCCGAACCTAAACCGCCCGAGCTCGTAGCGACGCTCCGGGACTTCATGGCGCAGCTACGTTTCACGCCCGGTACCAACCACAGCACACAACGCGCTACGTTCGTACCGAACGACCTAAGCCAGGTCAGTCACGTTTTCGTCCGGATCGACGCCGTCCAGCCGCCGCTCCAGCCACGTTACGAGGGACCTTTTGCAGTTTTGGAACGCCGCGAAAAAACATTCAAGGTACAGCGCCACCGATCAACGACGTGGATTTCCATCGACCGACTCAAGCCAGCATTCATCGCCCGGGAAGATCCTACCGCCGACCATTCGTACGCCGCGCAATCGATCGAACACCCCCCAAAAAAACGAGTCCGTTTTTTTCCCGCCGAGGGGGAGTAATGTGGTGATTCCGGCGCCTTATCACCACTTACGCTAGCGCGCCCTTTTTCAAATAACCATTTTTTAAATTGTATTCGTCTTGTGATTTATATTGTATACTTTTTATTTATTGTCTCTGTGAAATTATTATAAAATATTGTACCGTCTTTGGTCACGTGACGACCCGACTTTTTCTCCCGCCTCGCGCGGCGACTTCGCCGTTACGCGCTCGAAGCCGCCGTCGCGCGCTACCATCGTCACTCGCTTTTTCGCTCTCGATGCAAACTCGAGCAGCCCCACGTCACGACGACTTGCTTTTATATGTACTCGATTTACTTCAGTTTTTATGTCTTAACTATTTTTGTGTTTTAAAATATTACTCCGTCGATTCAACCTCGCATTTGTCATTTCGTCATTTACCTCCTATCTACCTACTTTAAAACCTCCTGATATTGGTGTCAAAGAGTAAGTAATATCCGGCGCACCCGAAACCACGTTTCGGACCACAACAGTGGTAACGCACCACGGGTATTACCACAGCGTAGTCGCGTAGATATTACTATGGATAATACCACGGACTATGATATACTATGATCTTAGTCCGTGGATAATACAGTGGTGCAAGTGTCCATATATATGCACTGGCGCACAGACGTCAGCCATAACAAATAATGATGATCAATATTTTAATTTTTAATCTACTGTACTGTTGCAATATGTAGGTATATTGCATAGGTACAATTATTTATCGTATTTTCAAAAAATTATTGAACTCCTGCATTGGCATTATTTAACACCTTATCATATGAGTGAACATTAAATTATAAATTGAAAACAATTAATACTAACAAATTACAATTTAATAGGATAGGCCATAGGCAGGAACACGTAAACTGAGCTCATTTAATGAGGTATAATTATAAATTATAATATAATATAATATATCTTGCTCAATCAAAATGTAAGAGTTAAGACCATACGTTATGAGTTATGACTAATCCTAATGTAATCCATGATTCCTGTATAATATAAGTTATAAGTTATAACAGACTATTGTACTGTTTAGTATTTAAATATTTTATTTTAAGTAAATGTTAAGAATTTCCAATAAGAAGCATTCGTAGGCATAGGCGAAACAACGGGTCAGGCCATGGCCTGGCCTAATACTGACTACATATTTGTATATATTATATTATTATATTTTAATAATTATTTAGGTATTATAAACAGTGGTGTATTGGGGGGTATACGGGGGTATACGGCGTATACTCACTTCTCAATTTTTTTTTTTAGCGTATACTCTCTAAATAAACGGCGATACGCGGGTATACGGACGTATACCCCCGTATACCTATTAGAATTTTCGCTGATAAAAACAAAATGTTCTGTATATTTGTAATTTTCATTTCATATATACGTTATTATAACATATTATACGTTATGGTGAAGATGAAATCAAACGATTATGTAAACTTTTTCAAGTCAATAAGAATGATGCTATCAATGGATTCAGACAAATAATAGATGATCAAACAGTTTCATTTAAAAATGTTATGCCTGAATTTTATAACTTGGTACAAACATTTCCTTGTTCAACAGCAGAGTGCGAACAGAGGGGTTCAGTCTAATGAACAATATATGCACTAAGTTACGTTCTACGTTAACTATTAAACATTTAGCCAGTCTTATGTTTATAAATGTAAATGGTCCTCCACTAGATGAATGGGAACCAAAAAGTTATGTCAGTAGTTGGTTGGTAAATCATAAGACTGCTGAAGATACCAGAACAAAAAAAAACGTCAACCAGGAACCAGAAACAAGAGAGGAAAAAAAAAGCATATAGAAAATATTATAGATTATAATAATTATTATTAAAATACCTATGTATTATTATTATATTTATATGAATTAATTTGTTATTAATAAAGAAAACTTTTATCAATTTGTAATTGTTTGGTTTTAGTTTTTAGTTAAATGTTTTATATTTCAGTATTTTACTAATTGATAATAATTAGATACTCTGAAATGTTATGTTTAGGGCAAGGAATTGCATGCATTTACATACTTTGTAGTTTTTATGGTTAATTTTGTGACATGGGAGTAACAAAATACAATTCACAAAATTCGGGATGAAATACCTACTTAACCTATTTAGTGCATATTTTGACTATTTTGGTTTTAAAAGCAATATATTTAAAATAAAAAGTAATTTCGTGATTTAATTTGATTTTGTTTTTCATTCAGTTAGTAGTTGAAAGATACTTGTATATTAATTGTAATCTGATAATTAGATAATTTGGTCATTATCGTATTCGAGTGAAGCGAGAAAATTTTTTTTTTGATTTAATGTTATAGTTATGTCATTGATACCTAAGATCTAGAAGGCGTATACCCACGAATATTTTTAGCAATACACCACTGATTATAAATAGTATATTTATACACGTAAACGTACATTGTTAACATTTCTTAAATTTAATTTAACATTCCTAAATTAAATTGTACACACTACACAATAAACATAATAATACAATTTATTTTGAACATTGATTATGGAAATATGGAGTCGTATGGTCTATTCTATGTATAGGTTTTACTAGTTATTCTTTAATTTAGACCTTTGACGTTTATTTTTATATTATATCAAGTAATAGGTAGTTAATTTTACTTAACAAGTCGCTAGTCAGTAATGTTTGTTACGTGGTGACATACCCGTACAAAATTATTGTCGATTATACATTTATACGTACCTACCTACTTTTATATTTTCATATTATTTCTTTTATAATAAATTCATATTTTAGATTCTGAGTGGAACGATGAATGTATTGATTTTACAATGATGTGTGTTTTTATATTTTTTATATTTTTGAAGTGAAACTTCTTATGTGAGGGGTATCGAAAAAAAAGAGAGTGACGCTCTGACCGTCATGGACGCTCGGGCGTCACGGACGATCGGGCGTCACGAAAACGGTACGATGTTTTGTTTATAAACAAACCAGTATAAATGTATAAACAATATTCCGTAGTCAAGTTGATAAAAGCGAAAACGCATATATAATAAATATTCCAGAGTGCGCGATGAGTAAAAGAAATGTCGCGGAATATGAGAGTTCGGCCGGAACATTATAAAAATATATATAATATACTATTTTTAGGTGAGTCAAATTATGTATATTAAAAATATAACTCGATGAATTTAATCATATTATATGACTATACTATAAGTATTTAATAAATAATAATAATAATAATTAATATTTAGTTAATACTTGACACATTTACAATGACCAACGCACCTATATTTTTCAAATAGTATATAATACTTTGATGGTTCAATTGTATAATGATATGACATAATTTGATATTACTCAATATATATGTCTATGGTCTATCAAGTATATTTATTTATTTAATATCAAATGTAATAATTTATGAATAACAAATTGATATATATATTATGTACCTACATAATATGACTAATGTATTTTATAGATGTATGTATATACATAATAGTAGGGTTATATTATATGTATGGACATGAATTACTACTGATATTAGTAAATATTTTGGTCCATTGGTCTAAAAGTATAAATTAAGTACCTACACATAATATTATAAAGGTAGGTAGTAGGTATTACTTAATATTACCTTGGTATTACGGTTTTTAGGTGAGAAAACAAAATATAACTTAATGTATTTAATTAAATTCTGGCAGGTAAATTGCATAATGGTATGACTAAACTATACTATACTAATTAAACTATTTAATAAATAATAATAATAAATATTTAATTAATACTTGATTTCATCTACATATTTACCATTACCAACGTACCAATATGTTTCCTTTATACTTGGATAGAAAATGGTACAAGTACAATTATTTATATTATATATAAGTAACCTACATGTATACTTTGTAGAAGGTACCTACTTGATATATCATTATTAATACCATAAATATATATATACCATTAATTAACATAAGATTATTATTATTATTATTATTACAAAACCTCATATCAGTTGTATGACTGAAAGAAGTTTCACTTCATCCCCGCGTACTTCTTACACGCTCGATTTTTTTTTTGAAGTTAAACTTCTTATGTGAGGGGTATTGAAAAAAAAGAGAGTGACGCTCGGGCGTCACGGACGCTCGGGCGTCACGGACGCTCGCGCGTCACGAAAACGGTACGATGTTTTGTTTATAAAGTTTTTGATATTTTCCGTTTCAATATTTTGTAATCTTTTTGGAAACATATCATATGATATTATAAACAAACCAGTATAAACGTATAAACCATGATAAAATAACATGGTATGATGGCAACGAACTGAATATCGTCGGAGTTTGCGCATTTCATTGTATCCAGTTCTCCTCATAATGCACTATGTATATATATTGATCATGAAAACCAATGAAAAGCGGCGAACTGGATACAGCTCTGTATGATGGTCGGCGGGGTAAGGGGTATGCGTATCATAAAGTTGCCAGCATACCATGTTATTTTATCATGGTATAAACAATATTCCGTAGTCAAGTTGATAAAAGCGAAAACGCATATATAATAAATATTCCAGAGTGCGCGATAATATAATATAATATAATATAATATACTATTTTTAGGTGAGTCAAATTATGTATATTCAAAATATAACTCGATGAATTTCATCATATTATATGACTATACTATAAGTATTTAATAAATAATAATAATAATAATAATTAATATTTAGTTAATATTTGACACATTTACAATGACCAACGCACCTATATTTTTCAAATAGTATATAATACTCTGATGGTTCAATTGTATAATGATATGACATAATTTGATATTACTCAATATATATGTCTATGGTCTATCAAGTATATTTATTTATTTAATATCAAATGTAATAATTTATGAATAACAAATTGATATATATATATTATGTACCTACATAATATGACTAATGTATTTTATAGATGTATGTATATACATAATAGTAGGGTTATATTATATGTATGGACATGAATTACTACTGATATTAGTAAATATTTTGATCCATTGGTCTAAAAGTATAAATTAAGTACCTACACATAATATTATAAAGGTAGGTAGTAGGTATTACTTAATGTATTACGCTTTTTAGGTGAGAAAACAAAATATAACTTAATGTATTTAATTAAATTCTGGCAGGTAAATTGCATAATGGTATGACTAAACTATACTATACTAATTAAACTATTTAATAAATAATAATAATAAATATTTAATTAATACTTGATTTCATCTACATATTTACCATTACCAACGTACCAATATGTTTCCTTTATACTTGGATAGAAAATGGTACAAGTACAATTATTTATATTATATATAAGTAACCTACATGTATACTTTGTAGAAGGTACCTTCTTGATATATCATTATTAATACCATAAATATATATATACCATTAATTAACATAAGATTATTATTATTATTATTATTACAAAACCTCATATCAGTTGTATGACTGAAAGAAGTTTCACTTCATCCCCGCGTACTTCTTACACGCTCGTTTTTTTTTTTTATTTTTGTGTCTGTGTACACGATAAGTAGTTGAAATAATGCTTCGATTTTCGACTTCAGTATCTTGTTTGATTGGAAAGTGAATACCGTTGGTGCATTGGGGAGGTAAAATTTTAAAATTCATAGTACTTTTCAAAAGCGCCTAGAAAAACAAAAGAAAAATTAAGGAAAAACGGGAATTTTTACGCAAAATCGTTTTTCAGAAAATTGAATTTGGTTTTTGGTGTAACTTTAAAACAAATGACCGCAGATACATGAAATTTTCACTGGTTGTTTATATTAGCATTTCCTATACACCATACAATATTTTGACTCTTTTTGAGCTATTTACGAACATTTACCGCTTTCATTTTTTTTTAGTTTTTTTTTCTATAAATATCAATAAAGTTTTATCTGTTGGGCCAAAGAGTGTAAAAATTTAATACAAGGCTCCTGATATATTGTTACAATATCAGTTGAAAAATATTAAAAATACATAGGCACAATTTTTTTTATAAGCATTTAAAGATCGAATTTTGTCAAAATTTATCAAAATCTCGAAAATTATCAATCATTGTAATTAATAAATTATAAAATGTTTAATTTTTATAGCTAAGGATTGCAAATTCAAAACAAAGGTTCTCATAAATAGTTCATACTGTAACCAAAAATCTAAAAAAATATGAACACAGACACACAGTTATTTTTTACAGACATTTTAAATTCAAATTTGAACAAAATTACATATTAAAAAACCTAGAATAACTATTTTAGTTATTTTGTTGTGATTGAATAATATTATTCGTGGGTACTTGAAACTTCTAAAGTGTACTATTATATATCTATGATAGTATCACGGTTTTTGTTGATGTATATCGAATTATAAGTACCTAATGGATATTGTGATATGATTCATTTGGAATTTCTTATAGGTACCTATTTTAGGTAAATTTTTTTTAATACGATAGATAAGTATATAATATGTCTTATACCTAGACTGACATACCGTCTCCGCTCAGAATCGTTTTTCTTATACAATGATATTATATCGTTGAATTCAAATTTAATATCATCCATTATACAGTGACCCACTTGTAACCTACTGTACAGTAGAGCGACACCCACTTGCCCACCTTTTAGATTCTGAGCGGAGCGATGAATGTATTGGTTTTACAATGATGTGTGTTTTTATATTTTTGTATTTTTATATTTTTATATTTTTATATTTTTTTTGTGTCTGTCATCACGTTTTGGGACAGTAAAAGTGCTTAGATTTTCTTCAATAGTACCTTTTCTGATAGGAAAGTGAATCTAGTTGGTACTTTGGGGGGTCAAAAGTAAACATTTCCCAGTAGTTTTCACAAGCGCAGGGAAAAACAACATAAAAATTAAGGAAAAACGGGAATTTTTACGCAAAATTGGTTTTCCAAAAAATCGATTTTGGTTTTTTTTGTAACTCTAAAACAAATGAACGTATATACATGGAATTTTTACTGGTTGTTTATATTTGCATTTTCTATACACGATAACATTTTCAAAATATTTTGATTTATTTTGAACTGTTTAGGGACATTTTCATTTTCCATTTTTTTTTAGTTTTTTTTCTAAAAATATCAATAAAATTTTATTTGTTGGTTGGGAAAGCTTGAAAATTTAATAGAAGGCTCCTAATATATTGTTTCAAAGGCAGATGAAAAATATTAAAAATCCTTAGTCACAATTTTCTTTTATAAGCATTTAAAGTTCAAAAATTGTAAAAATATGGAAAAATCACGAAAATTAGCGAATTATTTTGAGTTAAGAATTCGTAAAAATTTTTCTTTTTAAATCTAAGATTTGAAAATGTAATACAAGATTACTCATAAGTTTGTCTACATTTATCAATAAAAAAATCTCTACCGGAATGTCAAATTAAATTTTTATGAGCGTTTGAAATTCAAATTTTTACAACATGGGATGTTCACTCGATTTCTCATGTAGCGATTTCCTTATTTTGTTGTAATTCAAAAACTAATAACTGTAGATACATGAAAATTTCACTGAATGTTTATATTAGCATTTCCTATACACCATACAATTTTGAAAATATTTTGACTCTTTTTGAGCTGTTTATGGACATTTACAGCTTTCAATTTTTTTTAGTTTTTTTTTCTATAAATATCAATAAAGTTTTATCTGTTGGGCCAAAAAGTGTAAAAATTTAATACAAGGCTCCTGATATATTGTTACCATATCAGTTGAAAAATATTAAAAATACATAGGCACAGTTTTTTTTTATAAACATTTAAAGTTGGAATTTTGACAAAATTTATCAAAATCTCGAAAATTATAAATCGTTGGAATTAAAAAATTATAAAATGTTCAGTTTTTATAACTAAGAGTTGAAAATTTAAAACAAAGATTCTCTTAAATAATTCATACTGTAACCAAAAAATCTAAAAAATATATAAACACACTTATTTTTTACAGACATTTTAATTTCAAATTTAGATAAAATTTCATATTTAAACCAAGAATTACGATTTTAGTTATTTTGTTGTGATTGAATAATATTATTCGTGGGTACTTGAAACTTCTAAAGTGTACTATTATATATCTATGATAGTATCACGGTTTTTGTTGATGTATATCGAATTATAAGTACCTAATGGATATTGTGATATGATTCATTTGGAATTTCTTATAGGTACCTATTTTAGGTAAATTTTTTTTAATACGATAGATAAGTATATAATATGTCTTATACCTAGACTGACATACCGTCTCCGCTCAGAATCGTTTTTCTTATACAATGATATTATATCGTTGAATTCAAATTTAATACCAATAATACCATCCATTATACAGTGACCCACTTGTAACCTACTGTACAGCAGAGCGACACCCACTTGCCCACCTTTTTTTTTTTTTAATTTTTAATTTTTTAATTTTTTTTTATTTTTGTGTCTGTCATCACGTTTTAAGACAGTAAAAGTGCTTGGATTTTCTTCATCAGTAGCTTTTCTGATAGGAAAGTGAATCTAGTTGGTACTTTGGGGGGTCAAAAGTATAAATTTCCAAGTAGTTTTCACAAGCGCCGGGAAAAACAACATAAAAATTAAGGAAAAACAGGAATTTTTACGCAAAATTGGTTTTCCAAAAAATCGATTTGGTTATTGGTGTAACTATAAACAAATGAACGTATATACATGAAATTTTCACTGGTTGTTTATATTTGCATTTTCTATACACGACAACATTTTCAAAATATTTTGATTTATTTTGAACTGTTTAGAGACATTTTAATTTTCCATTTTTTTTTAGTTTTTTTTTCTAAAAATATCAATAAAATTTTATTTGTTGGTTGCGAAAGCTTGAAAATGTAATAGAAGGCTCCTAATATATTGTTTCAAAGGCAGATGAAAAATATTAAAAATCCTTAGTCACAATTTTTTTTTATAAGCATTTAAAGTTCAAAAATTGACAAAATATGGAAAAAACACGAAAATTACCAAATTATTTTGAGTTACAAATTCGTAAAAATTTTTCTTTTTAAATCTAAGTTTTGAAAATGAAACACAAGATTCCTTATAAGATTATCTACCTTTATCAATAAAAAAATCTCTACCGGACAGTCAAATTAAATTTTTATGAGCGTTTGAAATTCAAATTTTTACAACATTGGATTTTCACTCGATTACTCATGTAGCGATTTCCTTATTTTGTTGCAATTCAAAAACGAACAACTGTAGATACATGAAAATTTCACTGAATGTTTAAATTAGCATTTTCTATACACCATACAATTTTGAAAATATTTTGACTCTCTTTGAGCTGTTTATGGACATTTACAGCTTTAAATTTTTTTTAGTTTTTTTTTTCTATAAATATCAATAAAGTTTTATCTGTTTGGCCAAAAAGTGTAAAAATTTAATACAAGGCTCCTGATATATTGTTACAATAGCAGTTGAAAAATATTAAAAATACATAGGCACAGTTTTTTTTTATAAGCATTTAAAGATCAAATTTTGACAAAATTTATCAAAATCTCGAAAATTATCAATCATTGTAATTAATAAATTATAAAATTTTCAGTTTTTATAGCTAAGGATTACAAATTCAACACAAAGGTTCTCATAAATAACTTCTACTATAACCAAAAATCTAAAAAATATATGAACACACTTATTTTTTACAGACCTTTTAAATTCAAATTTGGACGAAATTACATATTAAAAAACCTAGAATAACTATTTTAGTTATTTTGTTGTGATTGAATAATATTATTCGTGGGTACTTGAAACTTCTAAAGTGTACTATTATATATCTATGATAGTATCACGGTTTTTGTTGATGTATATCGCGTTATAAGTATCTAATGGATATTGTGATATGATTAATTTGGAATTTATTATAGGTACCTATTATAGGTCAATTTTTTGTTTAATACCATAGATATGTATATAATATGTCTTATACATAGACTGACATACCGTCACCACTCAGAATCGTTTTTCTTATACAATGATATTATATCATTGAATTCAAATTTAATACCATCCATTATACAGAGACCTACTTGTAACCTACTGTACAGCAGATAACCTTTTTTTATTTATTTATTAATTTAGGCCATTGGGTGGTTTTTACCGTGTGGGAGGGTACTGTAGGTTTTTAAACACGTTTACACTGTTTTAACAGAATTTTTAGTGGGCACCCGTAGGTATCTGCCATGCCCGGGTACGGGATCGCGGAACTCCTCTCCGGACACCGTGACTTGCCCGAAGAAAAATGCCGCCGGTCGAGGTTTTGTTGAACTAGTGTCGGTGCGCGTCGCAACCAACGGCTTAATTCGTTCGGCCACTCCGTCCCCCCTTACAGTTTTTATTACACACCATTTTAATATACTATTGTATCAAATATGTATTATTATCAATATTACTAATTATGTATTATTTATTATTTTTATCCTTAAATAAAGAAAACATATTTATTTATTTAAAAAAAAAACTTGATTTAGGTACATTTAAGTAAGTATATCAAAATTCAAAATTGAAGAAATATTATGTTTATTATAATATGATATAGCACATTTGAAGCACGAACTCATAATTAAATAAGAATATATTTTATGCTTTTCAAAACATACTACCGAATCGTGCAGAAATGAGAATAATTGTTTAATAATATTTATTCCGTGGCAATTGAAAACAAAACAGTTCAAAATAAATCAAAACATTTTGAAAATGTTATCGTGTATAGAAAATACTAATATAAACATTCAGTCAAAATTTCATGTACCTACTGTCATTTATTTAAGAATTGCACCAAAAACCAAAATCGATTTTTTCGAAAACCGATTTTGCGTAAATATTCCCGTTTTTCCTTAATTTTTATGTTGTTTTTCCCGGCGCTTGTGAAAACTACTAGGATATTTTTACTTTTGACCCCCCAAAGTACCAACTAGATTCACTTTCCTATCAGATAAGCTACTGTTGAAGAAAATCCAAGCACTTTTACCGTCCTAAAACGTAATGACAGACACAAAAAAAAAAGGTGGGCAAGTGGGTGTCGCTCTGCTGTACAGTAGGTTACAAGTGGGTCACTGTATAATGGATGATATTAAATTTGAATTCAACGATATAATATCATTGTATAAGAAAAACGATTCTGAGCGGAGACGGTATGTCAGTCTATGTTTAAGACATATTATATACATATCTATGGTATTAAACAAAAAATTGACCTATAATAGGTACCTATAATAAATTCCAAATTAATCATATCACAATGTCCATTAGGTACTTATAACGCGTTATACATCAACAAAACCGTGATACTATCATAGATATATAATAGTACCAGGCGCGTATCCAGAATTTTATTTCGGGAGGGGCTGAACAAAATTATCAACATAGTCACACAATAAAACAAAAAAGTGGGTAAGTGGATGTCGCTCTGCTGTACAGTAGGTTACAAGTGGGTCACTGTAATGGATGGTGTAAAATTTGAATTCAATGATATAATATCATTGTATAAGAAAAACAATTCTAAGCGAAAACGGTCAGTCAGCCTATGATATTACTAAGTATATTTGATGATATTATTGTGAATAAAGTAATTTATATATTTACCTATTTACGTGGACCATTGTTTTAAATTTTCAATTCTTAACTATGAACGTAGAACATTTTATAAATTTTTAATTACAAAATATTTATTACATTTTAAATTTTGTCAAAATTCGAACTTTAAATGATTATAAGAAAAAATTGTGCCTATGTATTTTTAATATTTTTCAACTAATATTGTTACAATATATCAAAAGCCTTGCGTTAAAATTTCACGCTTTTTTACCCAACAAAAAAATT
The DNA here is from genome assembly GCA_949089665.1 of Macrosiphum euphorbiae. Classification (NCBI taxonomy): domain Eukaryota; kingdom Metazoa; phylum Arthropoda; class Insecta; order Hemiptera; family Aphididae; genus Macrosiphum; species Macrosiphum euphorbiae. The sequence goes on from CARXXK010000002.1 coordinate 27,806,072, forward strand.
TTTATTGATATTTATAGAAAAAAACTAAGAAAAATGAAAACTGTCAATGTCCGTAAATAGCTCAAAAAGAGGCAAAATATTTTCAAATTTTTTTGGGGTATAAAAAATGAAAACATTCAGCAAAATTTTAAGTAATGTGATTTTTCCGTATTTTGTCAAGATTCGAACTTTAAATGCTTATAAAAAAACTATGACTAAGGATTTTTAATATTTTTCAACTGCTACTGTAACAATATAACAGGAGCTTTGTATTAAATTTTCAAGCTTTTTTACCCAATAAATAAAGTTTTATTGACATTCATATTTTTTGGATTTTCTTGAAATTTCAGGGGGGGCTGCAGCCCACCCAGCCACCCCCATAAATACGCCCCTGAATAGTACACTTTAGAAGTTTCAAGTACCCACGAATAATATTATTCAATCACAACAAAATAACTAAAATAGTTATTCTAGGTTTTTTAATATGTAATTTCGTCCAAATTTGAATTTAAAATGTCTGTAAAAAATAACTGTGTGTCTGTGTTCATATTTTTTTAGATTTTTGGTTACAGTATGAACTATTTATGAGAACCTTTGTTTTGAATTTGCAATCCTTAGCTATAAAAATTAAACATTTTATAATTTATTAATTACAATGATTGATAATTTTCGAGATTTTGATAAATTTTGACAAAATTCGATCTTTAAATGCTTATAAAAAAAATTGTGCCTATGTATTTTTAATATTTTTCAACTGCTATTGTAACAGTATATCAGGAGCCTTGTATTAAATTTTTACACTTTTTGGCCCAACAGATAAAACTTTATTGATATTTATAGAAAAAAAACTAAAAAAAATTGAAAGCTGTAAATGTCCATAAACAGCTCAAAAAGAGTCAAAATATTTTCAAAATTGTATGGTGTATAGAAAATGCTAATTTAAACATTCAGTGAAATTTTCATGTATCTACAGTTATTTGTTTTTGAATTACAACAAACTAAGGAAATCGCTACATGGGAAATCGAGTGAATATTCAATGTTGTAAAAATTTGAATTTCAAACGCTCATAAAAATTTAATTTGACTTTCTTATAGACATTTTTTTTTTTGATAAAGGTAGATAATCTTATAAGGAATCTTGTGTTAAATTTTCAAATCTTAGATTTAGAAAGAAAAATTTTTACGAATTCTTAACTCAAAATAATTTGCTAATTTTCGTGATTTTTCCATATTTTGTCAATTTTTGAACTTTAAGTGCTTATAAAAAAAAATTGTGACTAAGGATTTTTAATATTTTTCATCTGCCTTTGAAACAACATATTAGGAGCCTTCTATTAAATTTTCAAGCTTTCACAACCAACAAATAAAATTTTATTGATATTTCTAGAAAAAAACTAAAAAAAATGAAAATTGAAAATGTCCCTAAACAGTTCAAAATAAATCAAAATAATTTGAAAATGTTATCGTGTATAGAAAATGCAAATATAAACAACCAGTGAAAATTTCATGTATATACGTTCATTTGTTTTAGAGTTACACCAAAAACCAAAATCGATTTTTTGGAAAACCAATTTTGCGTAAAAATTCCCGTTTTTCCTTAATTTTTATGTTGTTTTTCCCGGCGCTTGTGAAAACTACTGGGAAATTTATACTTTTGACCCCCCAAAGTACCAACTAGATTCACTTTCCTATCAGAAAAGCTACTGATGAAGAAAATCCAAGCACTTTTACTGTCCTAAAACGTGATGACAGACACAAAAATAAAAAAAAAAATAAAAAAAGGTGGGTAAGTGGATGTCGCTCTGCTGTACAGTAGGTTACAAGTGGGTCACTGTATAATTGATGCTATTAAATTTGAATTCAATGATACAATATCATTGTATAAGAAAAACGATTCTGAGCGAAGACGGTATGTCAGTCTAGGTTAAGACAAATTATATACATATCTATGGTATTAAAAAAAAATTGACCTATAATAAATTCCAAATTAATCATATCACATTATCACAATATCCATTAGGTACTTATAACACGTTATACACCAACAACAAACCCTGATACTATCATATATATATAATAGTACACTTTAGAAGTTTCAAGTAGGTACCCACGAATAATATTATATAATCACAACAAAATAACTAGGTTTTTTAATATGTAATTTCGTCAAAATTTGAACATAAAATGACTATAAAAATAAACTGGGATTGTATATTTTTTAGATTTTTCGGTAAGAGAATTAACTACTTACGTAGAATCTTGTTTTAAATTTTCAATCCTTAGCTATAAAAACTGAACATTTATAATTTATTAATTACGATGATTAATAATTTTCGAGATTTTGAAAAATTCTGTCAAAATTCGATGTTAAAACGCTTATAAAAAAAAATTGTGCCTATGTATTTTTAATATTTTTCAACTGATATTGTAACAATATATCAGGAGCCTTGTATTAAATTTTTACACTTTTTGGCCCAACAGATAAAACTTAATTGATATTTATAGAAAAAAAAAACTAAAAAAATTGAAAACTGAAAATGTCCGTAAACGGCTCAAAAAGAGTCAAAATATTTTCAAAATTGTATGGTGTATAGGAAATGCTAATATAAACATTCAGTGAAATTTTCATGTATCTACAGTAATTCGTTTTTAATTACAACAAAAAAAGGAAATTGCCACATGAGAAATCGAGTGAATATCCAATGTTGTAAAAATTTGAATTTCAAACGCTCATAAAAATTTAATTTGACTTTCCGGTAGAGATTTTTTTATTGATAAAGGTAGACAATCTTATGAGTAATCTTGTATTAGATTTTCAAATCTTAGATTTAAAAAGAAAAATTTTTACGAATTCTTAACTCAAAATAATTTGCTAATTTTCGTGATTTTTCCATATTTTGTCAATTTTTGAACTTTAAATGCTTATAAAAAAAAATTGTGACTAAGGATTTTTAATATTTTTCATCGGCCCTTGAAACAATATATTAGGAGCCTTCTATTAAATTTTCAAGCTTTCGCAACCAACAAATAAAATTTTATTGATATTTCTAGAAAAAAAACTAAAAAAAAACTAAAAATGAAAATGTCCCTAAACTGTTCAAAATAAATCAAAATATTTTGAAAATGTTATCGTGTATAGAAGATGCAAATATAAACAACCAGTGAAAATTGCATGTACCTACGGTCATTTGTTTTAAAGTTACACCAAAAACCAAATTCAATTTTCTGAAAAATCGATTTTGCGTAAAAATTCCCGTTTTTCCTTAATTTTTCTTTTGTTTTTCCCGGCGCTCTTGAAAACTACTGGGAAATTTAAATTTTGACCTCCCCAATGCACCAACGATATTCACTTTCCAATCGAACAAGATACTGAAGTCGAAAATCGAAGCATTATTTCGACTACTTATCGTGTACACAGACACAAAAAAAATAAAAAATAAAATAAAAAAAAAAATAAAAAAAAAATAAAAAAAAATAAAAAAAAAAATAAAAAAAAATAAAAAAAAAAACACACATCATTGTAAAATCAATACATTCATCGTTTCACTCAGAATCTAAAAAAAACACACATCATTGTAAAATCAATACATTCATCGTTTCACTCAGAATCTAAAATCACATCATTGTAAAATCAATACATTCATAGTTTCACTCAGAATCTAAAATAATATATTATTATAATTAATATTTAATAGATTTATCTATTTTATACTTATTTATAATTTTCATGTAAAGACTAATAATTTTTTATTTACTATTAAATATTTAAATTGTAAAGAAATATTCATTATATATATATATATGCATTAAACAAAATTACTAGGTGTATAAAGTTATTAATAGAAATTTTTTTTTTGTTTTTCATTTAGCCTGCCTTAATAAAAGTGTCTAGTTTTTGCTATGTTCGTAAGCAACCAAGTCTCAAGTTTTTTTCAGAACATTTAGCCTAGATAGGAATACATTTATTAAAAAACAGACATTTTTAGTAGTGACTAGTGGCGTAGTCAGAAACTTAGTGGCCTTAGGGCCATAATTAAGACAGAACCCTTTTTTAACACAGACACGAAATTATAATCTAGGTATATGGTGTATCTATAAAACCCGAGGGGCGTCTATGCACTAAATCCGAACTGGTATAGACGAGATTGGAGGGAAATCGCGGCGTCGCAGCCGTCGCTGCGTTATCACTCCTCCTTATCCTCCTTTATCGAGTTTTACCCCCATCGGGTGCCTCGGGCGGCCCCGTTTGGACCTTATTCGCGTTCCCCGCTAAATTTACTATTATAATTACCCCGTACTTTTTTCCCGGCGGGCTCGCGGCGGCGGATATCGAGTGCGATACGAGCGCCGCCGTCGCGCGCGTTTTTTGCCGTTTTTTTAAAAAATTCGAGGTTTAGCCCCTTTCGGCCGTATCGCCCTCCCCGTTTGGAACTTATTCGCGTTCCCCGCTAAATTTATAGCCGGCGCGGCCCTACTTTTTCACAGATGAGTTCCTCTGCGGACCAGTCGATAGCCGAGAGCGCCGCGTCGTCGCCGTTTCGAAGGTTTTTCTGACTTTTTCGACTAGAGTCGCGTAAAGCAGCGCCTTCACGAGACGTCCGACCTCCCCGTCGAAGAAGTTTATAGTCGGCGTGCGGCCCTACTTTTTCGTAGACGAGTCCCGGAGAGGAGCAGCGTCGCTTAAAGCCGACGGCCCGCGGCTCTGCCGTCGAGTAGGTACCGCTATATACAGGCATATATACATAGGTACGTCTCGACGTTCGATTTTCTTCGCGAACGTCCGAAGTCGGCGGAGACGGTCGTCCGCTCGCCGACGAGGTCGGATTGCCCTCTCAAACGCCCCTTTACGGACGTGGAAACCGCTGTAACGCTCTGGTGGCTCGGTACCTACTATCGTAGTGCTGACAGTAGATAAGTGGCTACCAAGATGTTATAGTTGCAGGTCGCAGACACTTGTTTGATGCTGTAGTCGTGGACCGTGGTAGATAATTGAATAATAAGACAGATGTTATGTATTGTGAATTTTATTATTTCGTTCGATAATTTTCTAAGTCCAAATAATATTGTACAAAGTGACGTGAAAGTGCTTGCTCTAATGGGTGGTAGTACACGTCTGAAAACAGGCCGATTCGGGCTCCCTTATATATGAGGTTCCCCGTACCCCTTGCCTACATATACGATATCTAGACTGTCACGGATGTAATTGGTGTGGTCATCGTTCCAGCCTACGCATTAACGATTGACGCATTACGAAAGTGTGATTATTATTAAAATAATCATTTTACTCTTTTGTATTTTTATTTCGTCGTATTCAGTGTTTCTGTAAATATTACATCCGCCTATTCTTGAACCCTTCATCCTGAGCTATTTAGTGAGCCTTCCTCCTTAGGTTTGAAGGAGGAACCCCAACCCATTTCCATTCTTTATGTCCGACTATACTGGTCTATTGTATAATATAATAACTATGTACTCATGAAATTTGTATTGTTTCTGTAAAGTGTTATATACGCCTATTTTTGAATCCTAATCTTCTTATTACCTGGTTATGCCGACCTATTATATATTATAATGACTATACACTCGTGATTTATGATTTTGGTATTTGTTTCGTAGTAACTGGCTTACTACACCGCCTTCGCCTCTGACGGGGACGGCTACACGGCTTAAGAGTCATAGATTTGACTTTCATAACAGTAGGTGGGTAGGTTAGGCGATAGGACAGGTGACTCGAGGGTCGCGGTTTCGATCCCGTCGTCGGGATTATCGATAAATTGCGGCGGCCGTGATATATCGAATTTATTTTTTCCGCGTTTTTTTTTTCGTCACATTTATCATATTTTACGAAAGAGTTCCGTTTTTTTTCAAAATTCTAGTTTTTGATTCGATAAACTGCGTTATTACATTATATATATCAGTATTTTTATATATTATTATTTGTTTAATAATATTTATTGAGCAAAAAAATATTAAATATATAATAAAGTAGGTAGGTAACTACTTGATATATTAAATTGTAATGAAATTCTGGCAGTTAATAATTAACATTTAATAAATACTTGATTTTACCGTGACCAACGCACCTATATGTTTCTTTTATACTTGAATAGACAATAGACAATAGTACAAATACAATATAACTAACCTACACGTATACTTATTGTAGTACCTACTTGATATATTACAGTTTTTAGGTGATTCCGATTTGGTTAGGTTAAATTGTTAAAATACTGCTACAGATTATAAATACTGTTTACTACAATATTAATAAACTAATAGATCTAATAGATGTGATTAAATTCTGGCAGTTAAATAGTACAACTATATGACTGCTCTATTTGCCGTTTTTTTTTCGAAAATTCGAGTTTTAGCCCCTTTCGGTCGTCTTACCCTCCCCGTTTGAATCTTATTCGCGTTCCCCGCTAAATTTATAGCCGGCGCGCGGCCCTACTTTTTCACAGACGAGTCCCGGGGAGTAGGTACCGTGTATGTATCGCTATATACAGGCATAAATACATGCGTCTCGAGTTTCGATTTTTTTCGCAAATCTCGTGTATTATACGTCCGAGGACTGCGGATCGCCCGGTTTAACGCCCTTTGGCGGACGCGCCATTCGCGTTCGCCATTCGCGGGGACGGCGGCGCGGCTTAAGAGTCATAGATTTGACTCAAGTTTTCATCTCAGTAGGTAGTCTCAGTAGCCACAGTAGTCAGTAGGTCTTTTTAGCGTTTTTTTCGTTCGTCATTTCGCTATCACTTCCGTCTTATCGTATTTAACAAAAATGTTCCCGTTTTTTTTTTAAAAATCGAGTTTTAACTCCTTCACGCACTTCGTACGACCCCGTTAGGATTTCAGCCGTTATTACCGTAATAGACATATATTTTAATATATTAATGTTTGAGTAGGTCGTATAGATCCTACCGTTTGTTTTATGTCTTATTATATTTATTACATTTTCAATTAATCATGTGTAGGTTCTGCGTTATGATTCATGTCCTATGTGAAGTGTGCACGCATATTATATTATAGGTAGGTATTGTGTTATTGTATAGGTATGTGTTTTTGTGTAATTTGTTATACCGCGGTGGTCCTAACCTTATGACACACCAACCGGCTCGAGACCGACGACCAGATCAGATTTTTACTTAATTTTGCGTTTTCGGTGACAGTAATGAACGCTGGCCGCGATTCGACGCAGTCGGATCGCATATCTGATGACGTGACCCGGCCGTCACACATTGTATAAAATATTACCTCCATTAAAAAATGGTTTGGCATGAATTCTGATCTCGACCTACCTCCAAGGTTGACGCCTTGTCCTAATTGGACTGTAAGTGGCAAAATAATTTTCGGTGTTATACGTAAAATTTGAAAAAAAATAATACATTAATACCTCCATAGAAAATGCGCTCAGCACGAATTCCAATGTCGTACTACCTCCAAGGTTGACGCCCAGTCCGACGTCCGAATTAGACTGTTAGTGGCTAAATAATTTTCAGTGTTTTTCAAAAAGATTGAAAAACCAGTAGAACTTCAGATATAAAAATCGCCTCTCCTTTTAATAATATAATAGGTATCGAGTGTTACGCAAAAACGATAACGCTCGAAAATTTTCACTGCCCAAGCGGAAACATCTGAACGCCGTATGAGAATGATGTTTTCACATTCAAAAATTCTGAAATACTATGGTAAAATCGTAGTGTGAATCAAACTAGTCTTACACCTAAAACATGGGCGTCTGCTCACTCGTCAGATCTACGACGTCACTCGGCTATTCATCCACTCTCATAATCTCGTTGTATAATTTTTTTAACTTCGGATTTTTACTTAACAGTTTTTTATTATTTTGACAACATAAATACATAATACACCAATAAACATAAAATCAGTGCAATTAAAAAAATTATCTATTTTGATTTAATTTATCACCATATTGATTAGGGACTTATGAGTCTTTTTATATAGGTCACTCAGATATATTCTTTACTACAGAGTAGTTGTAGTTTAGGTATCAGAATCTGTGATGGGTCATGTCAGCTCAAATGTATATTATCATAATATTATAGTCCAATTATTAAGCCAATTTTCGTAGAAATACCGAGAACAAACAGTTTACAAAAAATCGTTTTGGCGATAATTTTATAACAAAACTCTCTACTGTTTGTTTGTTTACATCACGATGTATATAATATAATATATAATATTATCTACATTGTAGTTTATTTACATATTTTACTAAAATGTTTGTGCCTATCACCAACCAAGTTTTTCAACGGTTTCTGGTACCCTTGATATAATGTAATATTTTCGTTTTGGTGATGAACCGTATTGTTGTACATCTACAACTATGGTAAATATTTAGAGAAAGGTTTGCTTTCGATTTCCTTAAATCGAAGTCACGATTAAAGATATTATACAGGTAGCATATCGCCCTATAATAAACGGCTATTAATTTTTAAATGGATTTCCAAAGCGACTGAAAGTTGTCGACATTTAGAACTAATTGTAGGGCCTACACCTATTTATCTACAATCGGTTCATTGTCCGTTTAGAGCGCTACTTGTTTATTTTTGCTAATCATTTCATGCACTCCTTATCAGATGCCGATGGACAACCAGTATATTCCGTATCTTTAACGTGCTTTAACCGTGTTTACTGTTTATCACTTTAGCGTTGACGCGCCGGGAGCCAACGTGATTGGTCATTCTTCACAAGATAATATCATAGTATCATACTTTAGTAGTTCAGTGTTTTACAAACAGTTACTATATTATTATAAATCTTTGACTGGAATTCGGATTATAAATAATGAGTTAATTTACCTAACGTTACGTTACTTAATCAATAGTATTATTTAGCTAATAACTTACAGTTTACAACTACGATTATGTCGCGGAAAAACACGTCGCAACGAGACAGTGGCCGTAAAAAAGGAAACTACACCATGACGATTCGGATGAAATATCATTGAACCGTAATCTAGATTTGTTTGCAGATTCTGGTTTTGAAGTACCCGAAGATGGTTACAGAGATCTATTTGGTGAGCTTATACCGCCTGATGAGTGTGTCAGTAATGAAGAGGCTAAAAACAAATCGAATAAGAAGACACCAAAAAAAAGGAAACAACCATATGACGATTTTTTTGACACTCCGATAAGACCTAAAAGAGTGTTTATTCATACCCCAAGGTTCATGAGATTAATGAAGGAGGCACAAATAGAATTATATGAAATGATGGGCATAACAAATTCAAATAAGGTTTCAGTTGTATCAACTGAGCCTTAACGTCAGTGGAGTACAACACATACAAGACAGTCCTCAAATAAGTATAAATAATGAGTCCAAGAGAAATAATGGGAATAATGACAATGATAAGAAATCTCAACAAGTTTTTGAAGGTAAATTAAAATGTTTCATTAATAGGTATTAAGTGATTTATTTATTCATAGAACTTATACTAATAGATGGAGCATATATTGCTGATGCTTATGGGTGGTGCGGTGACGGCAAATTGTGTTATAGTGATGTATTATTATAATAAGTAAATTTAATGAAAACTTTGAAATCAGAAACTAGAAAAGTTAGGTACTAGCACAGAATTTATTAAAATATTCATAAAATATGGCAGGTAGGTAGGTATAATATGATAATTATGTATTTATGCTGTTTTTGTTTTTAACTATGCATAATCTGGTAGGGTCTATTACGATCACTTCCCCGCAGTAAGGCATTTGGCTAGCTTATCATTTAATAACGTTATCATAGAGTTAATCTGGGATAACAGTTACATTTTTTCAGATCCTATTAATTTTGAGGATTGTGAATTTGTCATTGAAATTTCAATTCTATTTTATATCTATATTAGTATACTATAAGAATGAATCATGATTTTGGAGACAAATTACATTAACATGTAATAAAAAACCTATGAGATGCCCCAGATAACAATCTTACCTTTAAATTTTATTAGAGGAAAATTCACTCTATTTTTTAAGCTAACAGAGTTAGACGTGATCTGCTAAGTGCAAAATTTGCTGTGTTACGCACTTGTAACAAATGTCACGTCACTCGACGGAGACGACAAATGTCGGTGTAACGTCCTCATAAATTAAGAGAACACTTGTATGTTAAACTCAACATTACTGTGGAGCTGAAAATATCACTTTTGATTTAAAATGTATGTAGTATATGGTCAGTCTTGTAAAAAATACTTTTGGAAAAGTATTAAGATACTAATACTAGTATTCGACTAAAAAAGTATTAAAAATACTATTATAAAAATGTATTTTACGAATACTCACAAAGTATTTGAATACAAATAAAAGTATTTTTTTTTTGATTTTACACTACCTATATACAGTAAAACTTCGATTAACTGTCACTGTCGGGACCGGGGCTATGACGGTTAACGGAAATTTTGCAAAAAAAAACGTGTAAATACATATACATACACACATTTATTATATTTTATATTTATCATATTTTACGTGTGTACTTTAAAAAAAAAAAAAAATACTTTGTAACAAATTATAAACATACATACCACACACATTATAATAAAAAATCTGTCATTTTAGTTTGTTTTTTTGATTCTCTAGCTTTTTTAGCAGCAATATTACGTATTTGACGTAGAAGTAAGACTTGCGTAGCATTTTGTAGCACTTGATAATTACTGTGTTGGGCAACGAGTTTATCGCGATCGTCTAATTATTTTTTTTTTCGGCGGTGACCGATGACGGATAACAGAGAGTGACGGTTAATCGAAGTTCTACTGTATCTAATATAATATATATATTATACATCAGTATAGGTACCTATTATGTTACTACTTACCATAGATTTTAACAATTACTATTAACATGTCTGTCATCTGACTATTAAAAGATAATTACATGTTCACATATTTCATTCTGCATTTAGATATATTTCAACTAATATTGATTACATTTTAACGAAAAAAAATAAAATAAAATGTGGTATTAACTATTAATATGGAACTATTTTAAAATTATTAGATTTTCAGTTTTCTCAAAAAATACCAATACAGAAACTATATACAATTTGATGTGATATATTTTTAATTTTAAACATTGTTATTATCTACTTTTACTATACAAAAACATAATATTAGTTTTCAACAAAAACAATATTATTTTTATTGATGTGAATTTTTTGTGAAAAACTATAAAGTAAAATTAATAAAATGGACTTTATAGTATTTAAATGTTGTTAAAAATACTTTTAAAAAGTATTCAAAATAGGTACATAAAAAAAAAAAAAATTGTATTTAGAATACCATATAAATACTTCAAAAAGTATTTAAATACTTATATTCAAATGATTTATAAGACTGTATATGGTTTTATAAATTCTTTAAATTTGATGAGTATAAATTAAATGTCTTAATGTATATAGTAGATAGTGAAGCAAATGAATAGTGTTATGGTGACTGAAGTGTTAAACATTATTTATTTTAATATTTTTAATTACAAGAAAAATGCATAGTTTTTTTTACAAGATATTTTTATTTAATAAGTATTGCTTAAGTTATATGGAGTTAAAATCTTAATAGTCTAAATTATGCCTTTACTTTAAAATGTTTGATTTATAAAAACAAAGATATAACAATTATGTTCCTAACACACTCAATCATAGGTAACCATGATCAAATGTCTGGTGAATATTAACATATTCATTGTTTTTGCTCTCAATTCCTTCTCGAATATCATTGGTTTCATTTACAGTTGGCTTATAAATATCATTTTTATGCAATCTTTGTTTTCTTGTTGAGTATAAACGCATTTGGCCAGTCATTTTTTTTTGGATATTTAAATTTTCATCAGGATTAAAATAGAGTTTTTTTGTTTTGTTCAACATATTTATAACGTCATCCAATTTTTTATTAAGTAACATGTCTTCCTCCTCACCAACTACATTTGTAGCACATAAACTACGGACAAGCTCTACTTTATTAATTATTTTTCCACTAATGCCAGGTGTACTAGGTGTTGTAAATTCAACAGAAGGCTGAGAAAATATCATCTCCATTAATTCTTCTTGTTCTCCAATAGTATTATCTTCCAAACAAATACTGCTGTCATCAAGAACTTTGTTGAATGATTTTGCACTGGCATGTATGTGTTTACAAGACGAATAATGACAAACTACAATAAAATCACAATTAATTAAAACATGAAGTAAATCCACACCTAATTACAGTTTGCATTAATCTATAACAAACAAACATTGATTATTAATTAAGCCTTACAATCAATAAAACAAATTAGTGAATATTTTTCCATACAGCGCATATAGGTTTTTGATAGCCATAAAACTATAAAACAGACATACTTCAAATCGCTATAACTTGATTTTGAAACTAAGTCTCACCCATTAATTTGATAAACCAATCCTTAATTTGTTTCATCAAAAACTACATGGGAATATTTAATAGTACGGCAATGAGCATACATATTCTTTTGCAACGTAAATGTTGCTACAATTTGGACATTTAATAACGGTGTTCTTCATATTTATTTAAATAATGACAAATTCACAATCCTCAAAACCCTAAATAGGTATTCAGATTATTCTGAATTATTCATATATTTATATTTTGTTTGGGAGGATTTATCGCGGATTAACTCTATGATAACATTATTTTAAAACAGATTTCTATAAAGTAGTGTGGTTTAAAAGTCTGTGGTATAAAACAAAACATTATTAACGCAGTACATACACCCAGTGCCGGATCTAAAAATTATGTAACCAGGGGCACAACATAATATTAGCGTCTCTAAAAGATACCAATACAAAATGCATGTGTCAATTAAAATGTAATAAAAAATTATGAGTTTAAAATTTGAAATTTGCGCCACTATGATTAGAGCCTGGGGCATGGGCCCCGTATCGCTCCCTCTCCTAGTTTTGGTACTGCATATACCTAAAATAACGTTATTTGGTCAAGTGTTACAAGCAAATTTTTAAACTGTGTAACTGGAGGTACGCAGATTTAAAAATTTTGAGAAACTGAAAATTATACAATACAAACTATTAAAGAATAAATTTCTTTGTATCAAAATTAGAAAATTCTGAATCTTACATATATTTATATTTGGTTTAATTCTATGATGATGTTATTATTTGATAAGCCAGCCAAATGCCTTACTGCGGGGAAGCGCTCGTGGTCTATTCCCATGTACAGAGGTGTGGAACAATACAATCAGTGTTACCCACGTTCATTGCAGGAACTACCTTCATGCTCCCTATATTATTATAAAGTCTATGTATTTATTATAAAATAAATCCTTGTCAAATGAATTTCTTAAAGTTAAATTATATTTTGTTATATGTTAGGATTGTGAATGTCTATAGTTGCTGAGTGTTGACCAAAATTATTGATGAGTTTTGACCAGTGGTAAGGCTCGAGTCTCTAGGTCGGGGAGACGTTGAATAATAAAAAAAAAAAAAAATATGAATGGTGAGAAGGGTCTCATGACGCAACAACTTTCAAATTCTTCAAGCATACTGCCCAGAATACCGAGACATTGTCTCAGATTTATTTTCATACTGTATTTAGGTGTTTACTGGAATGACCCGCTATGCCACACACCGATCGCTCACAGTTACGGCTCGCAACTACCACCTAATTTATTCTAAAGATTCTTTAAACTTTAAACTATTTCCACAGCTTTGGAACGAAGTAACGCCCATGCTCAAAATTCGGCCATCTATCTTATTCTGAATAGAGTATAGCTCTATATAAAATTGCATTGAAAAATTTAACTTTGAAGTTTTGGTTTGAATCAATAATAGGATCATCACGATAACATACCGTGATGATATTACGTTTTTTTATAATACCAATTTATGTTTTTTTTTTTTAAAAGTGCTAGAATTTTGAACTCTTTTTTTCGTTAACTCGTTATGTTACAAGTTTACTTTGAAAAAAAAGTAACTTAATTTAGTTTAATGTTAAAATTTTCTAATTTGCGAAAATAAAAAATTCCAGACTCATAATATGGTTTATTAGATAGTTTTTCTTTTTGCTCAAGAAAATTTAGTAAAAACTGGTAAAATTCAAAATAATATATTAAAGTGAAAACCGCATTCAAACATTTTCAATATTCTTTGGACGAAAATGAACTTAATTTAGATACTTTTGAATAAAATTAACTTGAAGTTAACACATTATTCTTAAAAATAACTAACTTATTAAGTTAAAAGTTAATTTGAAAAAATGTAAAGAGTTGATTAACTTAATTTTAAATTGTAACTCGTTAATTCCCACCCTTGGTTATTTAGTTATAATACAGCCGAGTCTTGATAACTAGAATCTCGAGGGAAATGAAAATACATTTCAGTTATCGAGACTCGACTGTAATAAATTAATAGAATTATACAGATAAGAGTTCTATACATTTTAATGATTGAAAATATTGAAACTTGTTCCCATCAATATTAAATAATATATTACATTTTCAACAAAGTTGATCATGATAGGTTTTTAATGTTTATATATAATATATTATATAAATTATTCTAAATGGGTAACCTAGTGTTTTTTTTTTTTTTTAAAGTATGGATCTTTATTTGATTTTTAATGTTTTTAAAGTTTTTTTAACATATTAAGTACTTTTTATATTTATTTCTTATGCTAAAAAATTTTTTTTTATGATTTAGGAGTAGTTGTATTTGTAGATTATAAAATCGAATATGATCGCAAAAGTACTACCATTTCCCAAAAGCTCATTAGTATGGGTGCTAAAGTCGAAAAAACATTCAATCGAAAAGTAAATATTACCTATTATAAGTTATTAATTCTTAAACAATTTTTTTTTTAATTTGTCTTAATTTTTTTTTTAGGTTACTCATGTGATGTTCTGTGATGGCTATCGTAGTACATATAATAAAGCAGTTGAACGTAACATCCCACTGGTTTCAGCAAGGTGGATGGAATACAGCTATAAAGCTAATAAAATGCTGGATCCAGCTACCTATCCGCCTGTAGGTATAGAAAAATACACAAAAACGCCACCAAGGAAAATTAATATTCCAGTAAGTAATTTTCATTGTTTAATTTATGCACCTAGTTAATTTTAAATATCACTACAATATTCATTTTCAACATTTTCAGTAATGCAAGATAAATATTGTATTGCCAAAAAGTCCACCAATGTATCATTATTATTACATAGGTAAATTAAACTTATTAAATTTTATGAATATAACTATCGTCAATGAAAATTAATTTCTCAATGAACGAACTAAAAATGTCCAAGATCATAATATATAAGTTAGAGTTCACGGTCAAGTTCATTTCTTGAAAATTCAATTTATTTATGTCAAGTCCACACAATATGTACACGTTAATTCCCATCACTGAATTTCTATGGTGGGGGGGGGGGGTTGAATTGCACAGATTACATACACGCCACCTGCAGATTGCTAGTTCAAGTGTACAACTATAAGTAAGTTAGTAAACTTACTAAATAGCATAAGCTTTAAAAATTAATACTTTTTTTTGCTGTTGGACAATATTACAATAAAATTTACAAGTTCATTATTTATATTATAATATTAATTATTACCTTTAAGTAAAATTTATTAAATTTATGCATGCTATTTATATGTGCTCACAATAATGGGTAAGATTACTCATTATCCACTAATTGTAATGCACAAAGTGTATATATTTTTTTTTTGATTTTAGACAATGTTTTCCAAGTAAATAATTTGTTTCATGTAACGAGTGCTTCTCGTAAATTATTATCTAAAGATAAATTGCTTTCTTGATATTTAATTTGTTTTCGTTTAATAGGTTTATCGGGTTTTCAATACACATTGTCAATCATTTGATACATTTCGATTTGATTTTTATCTTATTTTAATTATTGACTGCGGAGCGTTACCTGTACTCAGATAGATACAAATAATTAGTGAGTATGTGTTACATCATGGTCGTATTTTGTATGTTTTTATTTCATGTTCGTAATTTTAATAGGGTTAAATATTGTGTTAAATAATGCCCAAAAAAAATTCACCAAAAAATTTACTTACATTGTTGTTACTTAACACTAAAATAGTGAAATCTAACCCAATATTATGTATTGTTCTAAAAAAAACTGTCTTATGTTATACTTGTTTTTGTTAATTACTTGTCGTATTTCATATGTTTTTATTTCATGATCATAATTTTAATAGGTCAAATATCGTGTTGAATAATATGCCCCAAAATAAATCATCAAAATTTAATATGGCATTTTTAAGGTCACTTATGCGGTAAAATGAATTTTTTAAGGACATTTATGGCTATTATTATAGAGCATATTTGTATGGTATTAAGGGCATTTAAATCCGGGCCCTAGTAATGACTAAGTTTAAATTTAAAAATAAATCTATTTTCACTGATTTTCTTAGTTTTTACCAAAATATTATATTGAAAGGATACAAATTTATCTTTATTTTAAAATGTGAACCTGTTTAAAATTTATATTATAACACTTTATAGAGATGCCTAGGTACAAGTAGACATCAATTTATACATATATATATATGACCAATATATTTTATTTAATGTTCACATTATTAAAAACCATTCAGAAAGAATAAAAATTGATTAATTATTATTTCGGATACTAATTTTCTTAGTTAAGTGATTTTTTTCCATTGACATGAAAAATGTCATATGATATGTCATATAATATTATTTTATTGTTAAGGTACACAAATCATATTCAATTGGAAGATGGCTATCTCATCAACAATATTTGATTTCAGATTTGTCTGAACCTGTCAAAGTAAAAATTCTTAATTCTCTTATATTTCATTTATTTATAAATGTTCAAATAAATATTTATAAACATGTATTTTTATTTTTAAGGATTTTCAAATACGTCGTCATAAAATATTTGGTTCGGCGTTGAAATTTAATATATTTGATGATGCTGGTATATACATATCAGATAGCTGTGAATCACCAGCCAAACTCTTAAGACGATTGGTGCAAGCTTGTGGTGGACATTGTACAAGTACTGAATCTATTGCAAATGTAGTGGTTGGTTATACACTACAAATGAACAATAATATTCACGAAAAATGGATTTTAGACTGCATAACCCAAGGGATATTGCTAAATAAATGTCAGTATAACTTAGTTAATTTTAATGAAAAATGATAATGTGACCTAAAATAATTTTCTTATAGACCTATGTGTACGCATAAAATGATTTCCTTTAAACAATTTTTAGTGTGAACTAATTTTTTTTTTATTTCATTAAAACATATAATATAAATATACCAATATAGTAATATAATTATATTATAAAACGTGCTTATTAATTTAATATAGACACTGTGTCGCTTGGAATCGTTTTTCATATTATGTAATGATTTATCATTGAATTCAAATTTAACTTATACCTTACACTGACTCCCTCCTTAATGACAAGATATAGATATACACGAGGCCATATCTGAGGGGGGGTCCAGGGAGTCTGGAGTCTGAAGTGGTAGCTAAAGTAGACTGTAACACAAAATCTCTGATGCCAGCTGAAGAAATCGTTAAAAGAAGATTAGGGAGACATAAATCGAAGAACAATTAGATCCTAATTTTCCTAATCAATTAATTATTGAGAATGATTGGTATTATTTGGGTGACAAATCAACACAATTTTTGTTACACGATAACAGAATTTACGAAACAGAACGAATCATTTGGGATATTTATAACACAGGGAATTATTATGTTTAATAAAATATATGGTATAAAGCTCATAAATAGGCTCATATTGATAAAGTAAATTGGTTTAATTTTTTAAATATGAATAATATTGATAAAAGTATGAATTGTTTTCTACACAAAATAGATAAAATAATACAAAATGCTGCAAGTAATATGTGTTGGTAGGTAACAATAAGGAAAAAGTAACGGACAATAAGGAATTGACACGCACCGAAACGCAAATATACTAAATATTAACCATATATGCTCAATTATAAACTTCTTTCTCTCTATAAGCTATGATTAAAAGGAGATAGGTAGACAAATCTATAAGAACAACAAATTAATATATAATAATACTAGCTGAATTACCCGTCGTTCCTAGGTTTATGTATTGTTGTTTTCTTGGGATTGTTCGAGCATGTATCGTGGACCTCCTATAAAAAATCATGGCAACACAGCTAATGTTCCAAGTTGATCTGATTCAACATCTTGTTCAAGCTTTTTTTGATGGTTTCTGATGAAATTTAATTTTTCAGTTTCTATTTTTGTGTACATATCTAAATATTGGTTGAAAAATGGTCCATAACGAAGCAAATGATTATCTAGTTCTTTTCTAACCAAAAGCAGACACAGTTTTAAGAAATTTTGTAGCTGTTTGACTAATGCTCGTTTAACTTCTAGATAAAGAGAAAATCTAAGGTGAACTTCTTTTTCATGTTCGCCAACAATATATATTTGTAAAAATTAAAGGTTTTCTTGAGTGTTTTGAATCAAACTGCCATACAAATGGTAGACTTGGACTTGAACTTTAAAAAATAACATAAAACTTTCTTCAACAAACATGTTTAGCACCAAACGATGCCATTTGAAAACAACCATTATACTTCCTTGTACGATTAATGAAGTGATCGTGTTCAGGATGATCACCCTCCAGTAAACTGAGTGACTGTTCTGGTGTCTGTAGCAAGGTATCGAGTTTTGTTCCACCTGTATTGCAGCACATGCCAGGTTTTTCGCCTTTCCTTTTGAGAACGTTATAAAATTTACAATTTCCGTTTATAGTGCCAATGTAATTTTTATAATCAATTATAATAATAATAAATTTCCATTTGTGCAATTGATTTTCAGACCGAAGAATGGTTTTCTCGGCATTTTTTTTTTGTATTTAAACCAAATTTAGCATAAAGATTATTATTATAATAAATTTCAAATACATATTGGAACATATTAGCTGTAAACAATTCACATTACCCACCGTGGACAATAGAATTGCCCATATCACAAACGTAATCCTCAGCAGTGGAAAAGTCTTATGCCCATATTATATTGCCAATGACAACCTCTAATCAATAATAATTTAATAATACATATAAATAAATATAGAATAATAATAATAATAATTATGATTAGATATTGTTTGATAGATGGCCCCACTGTTTTATACTTACAACCACTTAATTTCCCCTTTAGGGGTTAAATTTCCAAAAATCTTTTCTTAAAGCATGGTGAAATTATAATATTAATCCATCCTGAAAATTTCAACCAGATTCCCCCCTGTGGTTTGGGCTCTATGTTGATCCCTCAGGAGGACAAATTCCTTCATATATATAGATTATAGATAATATACTGAATTCTATCATTTCTAGACAAAAATCATTCTTTTCTAATAAACAATTTGGGTTTCCTAAGGAAAAATCTATAAGCGATGCCCACTGTTTCCTTAATAAATAATATGTACATGAACGTTTTGATCAGAATAATAAAGTATTAGGTAACTGGATATTTTGAAGGCATTTGACTGTGTGAATAATCAATTATTTCTTAAGAAATTAAATTATGCTGGAATTTGAGGTACCTATTGCATATAATCTAATTAGCTCATATTTAAGTGATGGATAGCAAATAGTCAAAATTAATGATAAACTAAGTCAATCTTTCCCAGTCAAGCATAGTGTTCCACAGGGAACAGTCTTGGGTCCGTTATTTTTTATCCTAAATATAAATGGTTTACTTAATATTAATACAGAAGGAAAAATAATGTTTTTTGCTGATGACACAGTTATTCTTATCCATGTTAAAAATTTAGGAAAAATATAAACTAAAGCCCATATGACTTTGAATTTTACTAAATCATGGTTTAATAACAATCCATTTGAATTAAATCTAAATAAAACAAAACATATTGTTTTTAATATACAAAATATTGATATTGAAAACAATTTAAAAATCTGACAACACTCGACACAGTGCTTAATGGATAATAACCTAAGTTATACGTGCATATGAATAGAAAATGTTAGTTATATAAACTATCTAAGACCTAAGACTATATTGACTCGAGTTTAAAATGGAAAAATCACATAGAATATTTAGTATCATTAAGCCGTACATTATTTTATATTCTTTGTAATCTTAGATCTATACTTGATAAAATACAATTAAGAATAATGTATATCTCACAGAGTTCGATTTTCCCCAGAAGCTGGTCAATCTAGTTTCAATTAGCATCATGGAAACCGTGGTCAAAATAAAAGTCGGAAATGTGAAGTCTGATCCAGTGACAGTAAAATCCGGCCTTAGACAGGGTGATTCAATCTCACCTATTCTCTTCAACCTGGTATTGGAAAAAGTAATAAGAGAAATGGAAATTGAACCCCACGAAGGAATAAAACTCCGGAACTCGACTATTCCATTATTGGCATATGCCGATGATATAGTACTGATGGACGAATCTCAAGATGGAGTTAAACGGCTCTGTGGCAGACTAAATGACGCAGCACAGAAAGTAGGACTACAAATTAATGAACAAAAAACTGAATATATGATTATAGGTAGACAAAATTGGATGGATCAAGTTTTGGAGGTAGATCATTTTAAATTTAAGAGAGTGAATTCTTTCAAATATCTTGGCTCAATTGTGACTGAAAAAAATGATATCACCAAGGAAGTAGCCGCGAGAATCCAAGCGGGAAACAGGAATTATTATGGTTTGGAGAAACTATTAAGTTCTAGATCATTATCAAGAGAGATAAAGAGACGTTTGTATACTAGTCTAATACGGCCAGTGATATTGTACGGATCGGAAATATGGGCACTAAGGAAATCAGATGAGAATAAGTTCTTAATACTAGAAAGGAGAATATTACGAAAGATATTCGGCCCAATAAAAGATAACATCACAGGAGAGTGGAGAAGAAGAAAAAACATAGAGCTACAAGAAATTTTTAATGAAAATAACATAGCAGAGACGATCAAGAAAAAAAGATTGCGGTGGGCAGGACATGCAATCCGAAGCCAGAACTCTTTACTAAGAATGGTTCTAGAACAGAATCCAGTAGGAAAAAGGCCCTTGGGAAGACCAAAATTGAGATGGGAAGATTTAGTTAAGAGGGATATAGAAGACTTAGGAGGCGGAGCAAACTGGAAGGATTTGGCGATGAATAGAGATGCCTGGAGAATTGGTTGTGAGACGGGATGGTCCTAGCGGTCGATTAACCCAAGAAGAAGAAGAAGAAGTATATCTCACTAGATCTAATCAAAATAATAAAGATCTGCCATTTTATAGATAAGATTCATAATACTTGAAATTAAAAATCTTAATTTATTGTCCATCACAAATCAGTTAAAAGTTAGTTTGAAAAAAAATAGCTATAGATATTTAACATTAATTAATTAATAATTAACAATTATTTGGTGTTTGAATCATTCTTTTTTACATTGTCACTCACAGTTTTACATAATGTTTTAATTTTTAAATCTGCTCTCGAAAATGTCTTTATGAGTTAATTTTTTTACTATTCACTGGGTTCCAATGTACTAGAAAAACTCATTAAAAATGGTCTGGCTGGAAAAAAGAAAGTTTATTCAGAAGAAATTAAACAATTTTCTATAACCCTCCAGTATTATTCTCCTAAAGCATAACTATGTAAGAAAAACTTTTAATAAACTACTTCCTCATCCTCGGACGTAGGTGGGATATGATTGTAGATGGTAACCCAGGTTCACTAAGGAATCATTTGAAGCAATTGCTAATGAGGCAAAAAATCGTCCACTTTACTGAAGTTTATTGACAAAATTTGCATAAGACGTTTGAAATATACATTAATATGGGTGCAGAATACTCATAAGAAAATTATGATATATAAATTATGATAATAAATAAGAATTTATTAAGAATAAGAATTCATGAGAATATTTTATCTGAATTTATTGAAAAATATTTGGTATTTATTATATCTTAATCATTATTGAACGGTTCATAATGTATAAATAGTTATTTTGACTTCGTGGATTTTGAATGTACCTATTGGCTATTACGTCATTACGATAATCGCCAACCGTCCGGTCAAAGTTGGTGTAGTTCAAAGTATTTATTGTTTATTTTCGTCATCCACTGGCCGCTGGGATATTTAAAAAAAATATTGTTATCTATATACATTGAAACCTCTATCAGAAATTTGTTGGGAGTGTAGAGTAAATAGTGTAAAAGCTCTAAGTTTTCAATTACCTAGTGTAATTGAAGCTTTGGAAGAAATGTCATATAACGAATGATCCAAAAACAAAAAGTGAAGGTTATTAATGAACGAAATAGCTATGAATTTTTAATAAGTTTAGTGATCTGGTATGAAACTCTGATGGAAGAAAATTTTGTTAGTAAGAGTTTGCAAAGTATAAATATGCATTTGGATTTGGGCGTGTCTATTAGTTTGTTAAAAGGTCTAAGATAATTCTTTGAAAAATATCGTAATTCAGGATTTCATTCTGCAAAAATAACTGATAAAAAAAATTCAGAAGACCTCGATATCAATAAAGAATTTAAAAAAATCTTTAAGAGAGTCAAAAAGTAACAATTTTAGATATGAAGGGCCTGACAATTCAATTGTAGATGCTGAACTTAAATTCAAATATGACTTTTTTAATACAGTAATTTATCAAGCGTTAAATTTAATGAATAAACGATTTCTCCGATTCAATTATAATTATGGCGTCTTGTATGAAATTGGATAATTAAAAAATATGAATAATAAAGATTTGATGAAAATTTGCAAAGATATGCAAAATATTCTTTTTGATTTTGATTCAAAGGATATTGATGGAATTGAGTTGTACAAAGAACTAACAATTCTAAGAAACATTATTAATGACAATAAAACGGCATTACACATTTTATCATTAGGTATTTAAAAATTTTGTTATCATGGAGCATTGGTCGAGTTAAAGCAGTAAAAGCGTATTACCAAAGTAATGATGTATGTAGTAGTAATGAGTTTTCAAGGAAAGCATTTGCCTGACACAATCTTTAAAAAATTAAGTTTTTAAATATATAACATAAAATTCCACTTGTGTAATTTTTATTTGTTTAGCGAAAAATTAATAAAAAATTGTTTTTCTATTTTATTTTTTCAAATACTCGGATTTGACTGCCACGTCCTGTATATGTTGTATGTATAAAAAAGTACTTAAGTACAACCATATAGACCATATAGTAGTTTGTACCTAGCAGTTAGCATATTTTGCCCAGGGCCTTGCGAATTATTACGCCGTTAAGGCAAATCAGTTATAAAATAAATTCAATAGGAGAAAAAATATGTTGGAAATACATAAAAATGTTATACACCATTGAACAGACTGATAGATTAATGGCAGGAACTAAATTAACCAAAAGACATGTACAGTTCCATAATGAAAAAATGAATGTTCGTTGTATTCAAATTGTTACCAATTAGTAATTTAGTTGTTTGTTGTACTAATCATAAGTTAAATATAAAATCTTTTTTAATTATATTTAATAAAATTATTAGATAGAAAATAAATTTATTAGGGTTTTACTAATGTTTATCATAAATATATTTTCAATGACCAAAAATTAATGAATCCAATTTCCATAACTCATCTATAAATAAATGTCTACATTCTAAGCTAGGTATATGTCACCACTTTCAAATTCATATCTACACATCCTGGTCCTCGAAGATCTGCAGTATAAAAATTGGCTACCTACTTCTTCAAAATTGGACAATGGTAGTATGGTATAGCCTACAAAATAAAAAAAAACACAATATAGATTGAAAAACTATTTAAAAAAATAATGCATTACTTTAAAACCAAGAGAAGGATGATTAATTTTCAATTACAAAAGAAAAATGTCTTTAAAGCGCCCTTCCTCCTTTTTCATACGGACTGAGGACCGTCAATGGTGGAGTTAACACTAAGATTTGTAAATATGAGCATGTTAATCAATATAATGAACTCAAGATAAGCTAAGTTAAGTGAACACAAAATTGTTCGAAGTCATAAGTTGATAGTTAATAAATAATAAATTTAACTGGTTACATTCTGAATTTATGTTAATTTTAAAAAAATTAACTTTTTTTTTAAATTTAAACACTTAAACTACCTAGTTAATCCCCACTTTTAAAGATATTACTTAGTTACATATTTACCTAATTTTATGTTAGCTAATAGATTCCATTTTACTGTACGTGTAATTTATAAATTACACCTAACTTATATAACCAACCATTCATTACTTACAATACCTTATTTACAAAATATAATATTATAATATATATTATGTTTCATGGATATTGAACATAACAGTTATAATAGGGGAATCATTATTGAAAAAATATCCTATTTCTACATGTTTGTATACTCATTACAAATTTTTAATTAATAGTTATTATAAAATATTTTCTAATAATAAAAATAAGAATTTATGTGTGTGTAAGAAATTAGTACAACTAAAAGTTATGAGGTAAGTAAATAACATGAGCGTGTAAATGATTACAGTTTATAATTCTTACAAATTATATGAAAATTAAAATATCGTGAAAAGCCAACGCAGGGACACAGGCAATGGTAGATTTTAAAGGGTTAAAGCTTGATAATAGGTGAATTCACTCTAATGCCGGGATCCAGCCCTGACCTAATATTAAAAGTACGAGTACCTACTACCTAACAACACATGTTTGGTTCTGCCAAACATAAATTTGCTATGTTGCATGTGACCGTGTGGGTTAGAGACAGAAAACAAATGATGTGCTGATATTATCTTAAGTTGGTATTTCATTACATAAGTTTTTTTGCTAATAATTAAGTGTGAATGCAGAAATTAAAACAAATTAATTAATTTGAATGTTTAACTTATATTTTTTAATATTAGGTATACCTGTAAAGGTAATTTATAGTTTATACTACGGTCTACTAATAATTAATATGGTAAAATAAAATAATGGGTTAATTAAATATTTTATCCTTACTATTAATTGATATTATAATATTCGGGATAATATTTAATATATATTTGTAATTAATTATATTCTTATAATGAATGTGATTACTTTAAAAAAACAATAAAAGAGTTTTATCATCAATTCGGAATAATTTAGCTAAAAGGCTAAAACGATTAGCCATAGCCCGTAAGTTAAAAAGTATTTTGTTGGATTTCAATATTTCATTATTGATTAAAGACTAAAGTATTAAAATATTTTATAAATTTTGTTCATACATAGTATTAAATCATTAATAATCTACGTACCTACCTAAAACATCAATATTATATCTATATACTGCTATACAAATATAATCTATATAATAATTAATTGTATAACGCTTTATTACTATATAAGTATAATATAACATAATGTCTCGTATACTCGTATACCATTATACATTTATACGATTACTTATTAGTTACTAGTTATTACTATCTATTAGTCGTTAATCGTTATCTATACTATAAATATATAAAGCTGTAGAGTTTGTTTGAACGCGCTAATCTTGGGAACTAGGTACTGGTTCGAATTGAAAAATTATTAGTAATCCATTCATCGAGGAAGACTATAGAGTATAGGCTATATAACGACAAATTAATAGAAGCTTCCCAGTGGGTAAGTGCTCAAAACAGGGATTACGATGGAAATGTTTGTTTATAAATGGTTGCTATTGGTTATAGGAGAAATAATTAATAGAAATAGTATTTATATATTATTGGTTGCTATTGGTTAATCGGGCAGATCAAGTACATACAAGTATCTATAGTATACATCAAATCGAATTTTCACACATTGGCTACCAAGGTGGCTGAGTTGCACTTACTGCAGTGAGTTACACCTAAAAGGAGTTGAACAATCAACATTTTTTTAAGGGTTGTCATTTTTTACGGGCCACGAAGTGCGCAGGACCAGCTAGTTGTCTTTTATATGGACTGATTTCGTAATTTATTTTTTTTTTAAGTTATA
The DNA here is from genome assembly GCA_949089665.1 of Macrosiphum euphorbiae. NCBI lineage: Eukaryota > Metazoa > Arthropoda > Insecta > Hemiptera > Aphididae > Macrosiphum > Macrosiphum euphorbiae. The sequence continues at coordinate 27,832,016 of CARXXK010000002.1, forward strand.
AACGTAACTTGTTAAGAATATTTCGGGTAACGAAAATATAATTTAAATACATATATTTAATGTGACGAGTAGGTAACGTAATTTTATTATTTTTATTACTTTCCTTGCTCAACTAGTCAAATGTTTAGTTGGACCTCTGAACGAGAGCTTCGCGTCATCCAGTGAATGAATTTAATGAATTTCAATATGAGCACAGTGGTTGATTATATTGTATAAGTTACTAATTTAGTAATATCATATTAAAATTTTAACTTAGAATGATTAGGAATTTTACATTATGTACTCCATTGATAGCGTGAGTAGCATAGGCGCAAATAACGGTGGCTTAGGGGCTAAGCTCCCTTAAAAAAAAATCAATAACCCCCCTACAAAGTCCAAACATTTCCTACACCATTATACCCTACACTAGGGTGACCATATTTAAAAAAATAAAACACAGGACAAAAATATTATAATATTGTTATATTTTAATAATTTAATATATAATATTTTTAAATTAATAAGTATTTATTTTATTTTTTGTTGTCCAATAAGATAACGCTTGTGAACGACATAGATATATTATTAGGCTATTATTAATATTTATTTATTTCGCAATATGCTCACATTTGATTACAAACTGGTAAATATCGGTCGGTAAATATTATATTATTATACGTCCGTCGTCCGGTTTACGTCGCCGACAACAATGTGATGCTACAATAATAATGGTAAAAACAAAAATAGAAAAATACTATTGAAAAATAAAGATTCTTATATTGTTCTATTCAATAATGTAATTTTAAAAATTTCAAAAATTATATACATTAACAATAAGGCATAAAACGGAATTAATATGGTACAGACTTGAAATTACGGGACAAAAAGCATCCTGAGAGAAGTTTGTCAGGACAACAGGACACAAAGCCGAAATAAAGGACAATCCTGTGTAAAACAGGACGTATGGTCACCCTACCCTATACCTTTATGGCTATAAAGTCTCAGCGGTTGCTTTTAAATGATCTGGTAGGTATAGTGGCATACTGGCATGACTAAAAAAGTTTCATATTTTGAAAATGAGTGACGGACCAAACAAAAATAAGAGCTCCTAAAGCCGCCCCTCTCTACTTGAGACTTTGGTATTAGACTAATCAAATCAATCGAAAAGATCGGTCGAATATCTGTTTTCGATCAAAAAAGTCTATTTGATTGTTGGTTTTCAATCGAGTGTATTCTCAGACAGTGATCGAATATTGTAAATTGTAAATATTATTTTCAATTACCGATTCACTCATTACTAAAAAGTAAAAACAGTAGTTATTCCATGAAATAAGACATTTTATCGGCTTTATTTTGATATTACAAGTTTTCACTTATTAGTTTATTGCCAGTAGCTAGTTTTAAATTTTTAATAGTATTAATAGTGACCTACTACATTCAACATCGAGTACATTAATAATTAGTAATTACGAATCCTCAAAAAAAGTTTAAGGCGAATCAGTTACATTATTGAGCAAAAACAAGCCTTAGTATTATTTATACAAGAGCAACTAAATTGCATGTTTACTTATAAACATTGTAAAGACTTATGGACACAAATAGGCAGTGTGCCACGTTTAGACATTTTTCGTCCCAGTGCAGAATACGATTACTAAAAAAATTCTCCTCTACAAATTGGATACGTAATAGGTATTTTTACTGTAAACCGCTTCAATAAGCCGTATTACTTGAATAAATTACGAAACCATGTTTTTATGCCATATTTTGTTCACTAATGCGTCCTCTTAGGGAACTATCACTAGGCATATTAAACCGCTGATAGCTATATAGATACTGCTATAATTACATATTTAGTTGCTTTAATTTCAAACAGCATAATTCATTAGTATTATATTATATTATCTCTGTTATTGAAATAATTGAAATTTTTAAAAATTCACAAGGAAACAAAATTCCGACCACAAAATACTGGCACCCGGGACAGTAAAGTTGTAGCCAATGCCCCCCCCCCCCCTAAAAGTGGACGTGCAAATAGGCAATAAGCTAAATTCTATAGTTAGTGCTACAAAAGAACCATCAAAGTAGAAAAAAGTAAATAAATACTCGTTACCTACCTATTATTTTATAGTTGATCCCTACCTAATTAGTTTTATTTAAAATTTTAGTGAGAACTGTTATTGAAAATATAATTAATATTATATAATATTATACAAATTAATGATACTGCAATACTGCATCAATAGCTAATGGGTTAGGTTGGGCTAACGGATATATGTTAAATTTTGCACACTAGGTACAGTAGGTACTAGGTAGGTAGGTACCTAAGTACTTTGAAAAAAACAAACAACAAATAACAAATATTTAAATACCGTTGTAAATAGTACAGGTAAATCGTTTTTACACAATTTAGGTAGCTACTGTAAAAATACCACACCGCAAACAAAATTATAAAATTATTGTTAACATTAGGTATAGCATCATGACGTTAACTGGTATATACTATCAGTCGAAAACAAGTTTACGATTATTAAATAGTAGTCGAAACGAGAAATCGAATACTACGGTCGAAACGCCGATCGAAAATTGTTTGAGAATACTGATTTTTGAATTGGTTGTAAGTATATCCGCTTTTGACCAAATTTTTATTGAAAACGGTTTTTGAAATCAATCGAATGGATAATATTATATAGATGTGACTTTTAATAATTCACATAGGTTATGCACTTACTAGATACTATATGTCATAATATGGTCTATAAAATATTTTATATCTACCTACCTATACATTACACACTAAAATAAATACAAAGTACAACTGTACAACTGCAGTATAAAAATAAGTATTTTGGTAAATTATCCACTTGTATTTTTTAGATTCTGAGTGGAACGATGAATGTATTGATTTTACAATGATGTGTGTTTTTTTATTTTTTTATTTTAGATTCTGAGTTGACCGATGAATGTATTGATTTTAGGATGATGTGGTTTTTTTTTTTGTGTCTGTCATCACGTTTTAGGACAGTAAAAGTGCTTGGATTTTCTTTAACAGTAGCTTTTCTGATAGGAAATTGAATCTAGTAGGTACTTTGGGGGTTAAAAGTGAAAATTTAAATACAAGGCTCCTAGTATATTGTACCAAAGGCAGATGAAAAATATTAAAAATCCATAGTCACAGTTTTTTTTTATAAGCATTTAAATTTCAAAAATTGACAAAATATGGAAAAATCACGAAAATTAGCAAATTATTTTGAGTTAATAATTCGTAAAAAATTTTCTTTTTAAATCTACACTGATCATTCACTGAATGTTTATATTAGCATTTCCTATACACCATACAATTTTGAAAATATTTTGACTCTTTTTTGAGCTGTTTACGGACATTTACAGTTATCAATTTTTTTAGTTTTTTTCTATAAATATCAATAAAGTTTTATCTGTTGGGCCAAAAAGTGTAAAAATTTAATGCAAGGCTCCTGATATATTGTTATAATATCAGTTGAAAAATATATAAATACATAGGCACAATTTTTTTTTATAATCATTTAAAGATCGAATTTTGACAAAATTTATCAAATTTAAAATTTAATATTTATTGTGTAGTTAAAAACGCATAAAATGTTCAACTTTTATATCTAAGGATTAAAAATTTAAAACAAGATTCCACGTAAGTAGTTTATTCTGTTACCAAAAAACCTAAAAAATACATAAGCACAGTTTATTTTTCTAGCCCTTTGAAGTTCAAATTTGGACGAAATTACATATTAAAAAACCTAGAATAACTATTCTAGTTATTCTTATTTTGTTGTGACTTTATATTTTTATGATATTATATATTATTCGTGGGTACTTGTAACTTCTAAAGTACATTATTATATATCTATGATAGTATCAGGGTTTGTTGTTGGTGTATAACGCGTTATAAGTACGTACCTAATGGATATTGTGATATGATTCATTTGTAGTTTATTATACGTCGATTTTTTTAATACCATAGATAAATATATTTATATATAATATGTCTTACCTATACCTAGACTGACATACCGTGTCCGCTCAGAATCGTTTTTCTTATACAATGATATTATATCATTGAATTCAAATTTAATACCTTCCATTATACAGTGCCCCACTTGTAACCTACTGTACAGCAGAGCACCTTTTTTAATTATTTATTGCTTATTATTTTAGATGACAAATATATAATATGTAAGAAAATTTTATACATTACATGAACACACTAAAATGCAAAGCACAACTGTAGAATTGTACAAGAATAACATTGTCATTACATTTTTTACATAACTTTTTTTTCTGGACTTTTTTTTTCCGATTACCGTATTATGTTTGGGACTTGTATAGGCAACACATCGTACACATTCTTATCAATGTCTGGTCAGGTCAATAATAATTTTATCTGATTAGTGGCTAGTTTTATACTTTTTGGTTTACTGCATGGACTAACGGTTACGCTTGGACCACTGATTTTACCGGCTGAATTCTGTGGTTTAACCGGAGTTCAACTATTGTATTACGGGCCCATACTCCTTAGTAATGTCTATACTCTATTGTCCAACTCGCGTCTCATAGTTGAATAGTTCAAATACGACACACGTAAGTAACTTGTCTGAGGTCTCTAAAGTTTTAAGTTTTTGCTGAAAGTAACTTAATGATTTACTTCGTTCACACAAATACACAATGTATTATAATATCATGGTTTTCAAAACTGAAATATAATAATTAATAATACCTATGATGTAGGTACAATGGTACATACGAAGAACTATGAAGTCGAGCCAATGAATTGAAAATGTTTGAGAAGTTGATTTTCTTTAAGGCAATTCTACAGACCAAGTATACATTATAAATATTGCAATTCAAGTTATAAAAACCTCAATATTAAAGTGAATACTAAAACTTAAAAGTAAGAATATTATTGTGGGCACTTCATGGGATATTATTGATTTATTAATTTAAAAGTGAGTTATCTGTATGACCCTATAACTACATTATATTGTCTGATATCATTATGCTATATAGTTATATTATAATATATCTAATTGTGTGTGTAGAATTATATTTGTGTCCAAAGGGCTCAGCCAATTAAGTCATAATAAATAACTATGTTAAACAAATTATATTAGGTACAAGCTTAAAATACACATAACTTGCTTTAAAAATAAAATGTAAATAAATATATCTGTTAGGTTCTTTAGAAAATATTTTTACTCTATGTTTATTAAAGCTAACATTACAAAATAGGATCTGTTTTACACGCATTTTCTGTGTTGCTCATAGGTCAGAGAGAAAACAAATAGTGCACTAACATATTTTTAACAAACTTTTAATTTGTAGTTAATATATTTCGGAACCAGCATTCATTTTTATTAGCACGAAGCATCTGAACATATTTAAATTTCAAATAACACATAACAAGTTTGAAAATTCAGTGTTCGGACAATTGGAGGATGTGATTCATTTTGGAACATTGCTGGTAACTTTATGACACAAAATACTAACTAAAATTTTATTGAAGTGTCCAATTATGTGAAAATTGTAAACATAGTTAATTTTTTTACAAGAGTTGTACACCTTAATTGGCTTAATACTAATTTTTTTATTTATAATCATAGCCTCCCTTAGGGAGGGGGGCAAAGGGGACAAGTGCTCAAAGGAATCCATCAATTTAGGGAGCGTCCAAAAGCAAATAATAAAAAGAAAAATTTGGTAAGATAATTAGATTAGATAATAATTTTCAATTTTATATTGTAATACCGAAGAAAATTACCTATCAAATATCTTATCGAAGAGTCTCGCTAGAGACTCCTTTCTGTGCATAAGTAACACCGATAAGAAACAGCACCTTGACAACCGATAGCGAGACTATTATACATTAAGTTTCGGCACTCGCACGCATTGGTTGAATGCAGAGTGCGAGAGAGACAGAGCTAAAAACTGCAGTTTTGTGATATTATTATACTGTTAACTATTAAGTATAAAATTATGTAAATAATGAATTAAATATATACATACATGCCTATAATAATAATGTATAAATATCAATATTATCAAAGGATAGAATATTATTGATACATTATTAATGATGATATAATATGATTACAAATTATAACTTTGTAGGTACTATAAAATTACCTTGTAAGTACCATAACAACATACCATAGATTTAATTTTATATTACAACATTTTCTTATGCTTATAAAAATTAAATAGTTTAAAAATATTCCAAAATATTTTGAACATTTTCAAGTTTATTTTTTAGAGGTATACCAAAACACAAAATCAACTTTTTCAAAAACTGGTTTGCTTAAAAATCTAAGTTTTTCTTAATAATTGGTTTATTTTTCTTGATGCTTTTGGAAAGTTCTGGGAATTTTTTACTTTTGACCCTTTAAAGTACCAATTAGATTCTTTTTGATACCAGAAACGATGCTGAAGTAGAAAAGCTGTGAAGCATTTTTACTGAACCAAAATGTAATGACACAAAAATAAAATAAAATCATTAAAAACACATCATTGTAAAATCAATACAATCATCGCTCCACTCAGAATCTAAATCCCACTGTGCAAAAATCAGTTCAGGAGAAGTCACATAGAACTCATTTTGTGATGTGCGATGTTAAGAATGTAGACAGTAAGAAGTCTATAGGCAGGGCCGTATTTACACTTTTTACGCACTGGGTTAACAAATAATGTTTGAAAAAAATAAAAAAATGTTTTACGATTTGCGTATAAATTAAATGTGTAAGTACTTACTTGATTTTACAAAATTTAATTTTTTTTGATTGGGGTTTTGAGCTTCCTTTCTTAGCAAATATTTCTCCTTTTTTTTTAGCACTTCCGCTTTTATGTGATGTTTTGGAATATTGTCCACTTTATCCATGACCAAACACCTATTTCTTATAATTTCTTACCTTCATACACCAAGTATAGTTTTTAAATTGTCTATTAAACCAATTGTATTGCAATAATTATATTGTTTTGAAAATAACACACAAATATATACCTAACTATCAGTTTCTTTATTAATTTTAAATAATATATTTCCTTATACTAAAATAATATAATTTTTTATTAGATTTAAAATATAAGTGCTTTTTTACTTGCGGGAGTCTTAGGTGCAAATATGTTAATAACATCTTATTTGTTAATTTCTATGTCTTGTTCACAAGATATTTTCATCAAATCTTTTAAACAATTTTCAGAACTTATGAAGTAGTAGTGCGAACTATGAAGTCGTGCCTCAATTATTTTAAGCTAGTAAAATGTTAAGAAAATGCAGCAGACGAAACTTAAGTCGCTCAGCGTCAGCAGGATACCATTGGACCACCATTGAAAAATAAAAGAAAAGATACATTAAAACATCTTTGTAAAGAATACAGTTTATTAGAAAATAAAATAAAATTTTCTATTTTTAAAGCCTTTTTCTAGATTTTTAGAAAATAGTTGTTATTTTTTAACAAATTATTTAATATTTTATTTTATTGTGTGTATACTGTATTTATAAAAAAATTATTTTATACTTCAACTTAGGTAAAGTATTTTGAAGACTTTTAAAATGTATTTGTATTAATATCCAGATAATTTTGAAATACAAATTTCACCAAGTATTTAAATGCGTATTCTACTATTCTGAATACATTTGAAATGTATCCTTAACAAGACAGCTCTTAGGGCAGGTAAATACGACATGAGTCATGTTGTTATAATGGAACATTGTGAAAAATTATGTAATAATTGTTTTTTAGGTACTAAATGCTAACTACTGTTAAAGATAATTCATCAAATTGGAAATTTAATTAAATCTTAATACTAAATGTATTTAATGTATTGTAATACATGAAGGAAAAAATAAATACAATATTAATAAATAATGACTTTAAATATAAATTTCTCTAAAAAAGTTTTCATAATTATGAATTAGTTTCATCCAAATACAGTCAACTCGCGATATAACGAATATCGATATAACGAAAATCTTGATATAACAAATAAAACTACCGGTCCCTTGAAAATATTGTGGTATAATATAATTTCGATGTAACGAACTTTCGATATAACAAATTTTTTTCTCGGTCCCTTGAAATTCGTTATATCGCGAGTTGACTGTATACACAAAAATATGTTTACCACTATAACACAAATTGTATGGTAGTACATATTATATAGGTACTAACATGTATATCTACTTTCTTGAGTACACATTATGTAAGTTTGTAGGTTCAGTGGAAGTGGTTGCAATGGTTCATTACAATTGTAAATGCTCTCTTTTTCTCCCTTTCTGAGGATACTATTTCCCTATATTCAATTTAAACTGTGTCTATATTTTCTAGAATTACATAGTCGTTTTAATTGTCTATAATGCATTACTTGAATATGAGTTTTACATTTTGCAATTAATATATTGAAATTATACCTTGAAAAACAAGTGTTTATTGTTGTTTCTGACCTGATACATGACTCAAACTATCTCCGCCATTTGAATCTATAAAAATAGTATAATTATATATTATTATTATTTTATAGGAAAATTATGTTATACAACATCACATATTTATTTAACGATAAAATAGTTATTTCATATAATATTTAATTTATGTTATTTAAATTTATAATACATTTCAGTTGTATTAACAATAAGATTTAAAATTTAAAATTTGTATTGTACCATTGCTGTCATTTGAAATATTGAGAAAATCTAATATCATCTTGTATAATATTGTCTTTGGTTGCATCATTGTATAACTTATAACTATGTTATTAGGAATATATTAATTTGTCACATCATGGTCATTTTCTGATGTAACATACTACATACATACATGTTTAATATTATATTATTTACAATATAAACGAGTTATTAACAATATTAGAGTACTTCACTAAATACAAATCTGTTGAATTAAATATACCTCTTAACACATTTATCTGCCAATTAAGCTCTTCAATTAAGTATCTTTCTGTTGTGTGACAGGCGACAGCACTGTAAAAGGAACTCATTTACTCTTAAAATACTTAGCTCAGAGCTCTAATTGAGATGAAGCAATACTAATAAGTTGTGAATTTGCTGTGTAGTTTGTTATATATCTTAGATCATTACTAGTAAAGTAGTAAATATTTTATTTATTATAGATTTATAACCCCGTAGTTTTAATTTTAATTTTAAAAATTATGAAGAAAACAATTAATAGGTATAGGTACATATATTCTTGATAGTAACATAACTCAGGCTTCAAAAATTATATACATTTTATAGGTATAGTAAATTGTATTATTTTACAAAAGCTTTATAATTAAAATTTAGTCCATACTTATTCAAAAATATCCAAAGGTTTTTATGCATCAATTGAAATATCTCTTTTAGTTGTCCATAGAACAATTGAATATTATTATTTTTAAGTCTTGCTATTCCATCAACTGAAAACAAATAGTCACCTCCATTTTGATTATTTAACCAAAACCTGAAACAAAACAACATAAATTTAATTAAAAATATATTGTTTATTTATTAACATAATATTATACACATGGGTAGATATGTGGAACACACATTGAAAAATGATTGAAGAATGGTGCCATATCCTTAAATATGTTCTTTTCTCTGACATACTGGCGAATTACTGTATATCCTTCATCAATTTTATTTGTACGTAATAATGACAATGCAGAATCCATCATTGTGCATTTAAATTTGATTTTACAAATCACGTTACTGTTCTTGTTCAGATATTTTTTACTAGTGTCTGAAACAACAATGATAATAAACAATGTTGTTTAGGATTTACCATGCATACAAAATAAAATAAATCTACTTGAGTATTTTAAACTTGGGCAATGTATTATTTATTAAATTTTTTTTTTTCATTAATCCATTGAATGGCAGTAGTAAATATGGAAATAAAATTGTAATTGAATTATTTTAACAATTGAAGGACTCACTGCAAAAACAAGGCAAGTCACATTTTACTATTTTTTCAGGACAAGCAAAACCAAATTCAACTATTAAACTATTATTTTATTGTTATTCAAAATTATTTTTATATAAATTGCATTAAAAAAATATTGGATGTTGCACAATAGATGATACTGTCATTGTAATTTTATAACTGAATTTAAATAATAACGGCTACAATATGTTTAAATAATCACTAGCAAACCTGTAAAGAATAGAACCAATATGAATGCTGATTTCCTGGATAAACAGATTTAAAGAATTCAGCATTCAGCAATCCAGATTAAAAATTAGTCAGTATACCTATTTACTGGCATTAGAAATTGAAATAATATAATTTATGCCTCTTCACTCCAGTGGCGTCATTTCAGTTTTCAATAGAGGGGGCAAAGGTTGGGTACCCTAATGGGTAAAAAAAAACCGCTCGCAATCACAAATTATCTTCTTACATTTTTTTATGATACCCTTTTTATTAACTTGATAAACAAAAATATTCCCTAGTAGTTTATTAGGATACCTATCTTCTTTTTTTTTTAATATATCAACTGCATTATCATTAAATCTATTTTACCTGATTAATCACTTATAGCCCATACTCTATTACTCTTTTATACGTATACGATATATTTACAAATTAATATTATCTTAAATTATAGTATATATATTTTTTAATTGCTTGCTTATCGGCTCAAGTTTTGTCTGTTTATTAAACATACCAGAAATTATTTTCGATTCTTAAGAAGTTAGCGGTAATTTTATATTTTTAGCCGCACCACCCGTTTATTTTTTTTTTAAGTCATATTTTGCCCAAATTAAAAGATTAAGGAGGCTCCAGTCGGTTGTGTTTTAAGGAAATTAATATTGGCAATTTAACATGAGGACATTAAAATGACTTGTAAGTGTGTGCAAAGTAAATGAACATTAGTGTGTGTGAGTTTAATCTGTATTAGTTTTCGGTCAATATTTCCTAGAAATGTCCTGAATTATAACAGTAGGCCCCCATAATACGGCCCGGTTTATAGGACATTATTTATATTCGTCGGCAATTAACTTACGTACGCTCAAGCATTGACGGAGATTTTAAATTATAATTAATTTTTATAAATTTAAAATAATCGGGTTTTAGACCAATAAGCTAGACAAAACTGGAGGAATTTGGTTTGACGGATTTTAATTATGAAAACGGATTATGATATTGATTAACTAATTTCTAGGTTATGCCAGAGGCGATTTTTAATATTCAAATTATTGTTTGTGTCTTGATGAATACTATAAATACAAAAATTTCATATTTTTTATTCTTGGATATCACAGCTAAGAAAAAATATTAAAAATCGCCTCTGGCATAACCTAGTAAACTTGCTAATCAATCATAATATGTTTTCAAAAATAAAATCCATCAAACCCAATTCCTCCAGTTTTGTCGAACTTATTGGTCTAAAAGTCACTTTTTTTTCATCATTTTTTTTAGCCCTTAGGGCTAGTTCACACGAGAGCTGTTAATCGCGAGTTTATAAAATTTACACAGGATGAATGACAACGCGATTTAACGTGCCGGAAAGCTGTAAGGCTAGGTTCACATGAAGAGCGTTAAACGCGCGTTAGCCAAACGTCCAAATCATCAATAACATTAGTTGGGTCCATTTTAAAAAGAAAATTTTTACACAAATTTTATTGTCACATTAAGTTAATTTTATTCCTAAACCACAGATTACAAATAGTTTTAATTTTGTAAAAATTGATTTTATAAAAAAAAATAGTAATAATCCGAAATATTTAATATATTAATTAATAAATAATAATGGTAAAAATAGTAATTATATTGAATATTCACAGAATATAATAATATTATGTAGGTACTCATCATTGATTCAAGTATGTATACGTACCTACAGTAATTCATTTTAATACATAAATTATACATTTATTTAAAAATGATAAGACAAGTTAATAAAAGGTGGACAGGCGTGGGTACCACTTTACTGTACAGTAGTTGTCAAACATAGATGTGTTATATTTGAATTCAACGTTAAATCTTTGTATACGAAACGATTCTGAATGGAGACGTTCTGTCAGCCTAGCATATTTTTTAATAGTTAACATTTTTTTTCATAAAAATTGAAAATATCTCATGGCCTTCTGGTGAACTTTTTTTGTTTCATTAAGGTGGACAAACTTGTTGGGAACCTACTATTAAAATGTATTATGTTAGCTATGGAAAGAAAAACTTTTATGAATTTATAACTGAAATATAATTTACAAAAATTGAAAATTTTCTCATGGCTATAAATAGCTCATAAAAAGTCAACATTGTTTGAAAATGTTACCATTTATGGAAAATTCTAATATAAAAATTTGGTGAAAATTTCAAGGTCTACGATTTTCATGCGAAGTACATCAAAAAAATAATATCCTTTTTTTTCAAAAATTGATTTTGCGTAAAAGTTACCACTTTTCTTTTGTTTTCTTGCCACTTTATAAAAATACATGGAATTTTCATTTTTTACTTGCCAAAAGTAGGTACCATCTAGATTCAATTTTCTATCAAAAAAGATGCTGATCTCGAAAATAGGAAGAAAATTGAAAATATTGTTTGCAAAGTTATGTAAGAAATGGAAATTCAGGTGACCGGACGGCAAAATGTACGCCGTGTGTTCACTCATATTATTTTATATGTATTTACTTATGGTCATATTTTTATGGTCCACTGGTTTTTTGACGGCCGGTCGCGGTGCTCCTCCAAGCTCGGTCGCCGGTCGAAAAATATCCCGGAGCCGGCGAACTGACCAGCCGTCAAAAAACGTCAGTGTCTGTTTACCACCATCTAACTTTATATATAAAAAATCCGGTCGTCTGTTCGGACTAGGCTAGGTTCACATGAAGAGCGTTAAACGCGAGTTTACAAGAACTATACAATTGCCATTGACTGTTCATATGATAACCAGGCACGTAGCCAGAAAATTTCTACTAGGGGGGCCAATAATGTTTGGCCCTTTTATTACTTTCCAAAATTTTTCTTTATGAAATTCTTGTAAGGGGTATGCAATACAAAGAATCTTATTAATTTAAATAATTTACCTTTAGTTGGTACCTAATTGGTTAAAATTATTTTTTTCACAACAAGTTATACCTAATACTTGCTTATTTAAGAATTACAAAAATAGAAAGTATCTGATAACAAAAAAAAAAAAATAAATATAGAATTACCTACATCTTCACTTATGGGATACATTTTTCATGCTATGAAAAATAAATCTACATACATATTTAAAATAATAAGCTGCTTCAATTGTTTAACTTCAAAAATTAATTCATATTTGAATACTTATCAAAAATAATAGAGATAAATGATCATCGATTTTTAAATTAATATAATTTTTAAAGAAACTCAAATTTATTAAAAAAAAAAAAAAAAAACACATACTAGTAGAAAATATTAATAATACACTTATACTTATATAAATATTAAACAGTGCAATATAAAATAATTTTTCTGTTTTTATGATTTTCCGAAAACAATTGTACAAAAATATCTAGATCTAAGTTTTTAGAATTTTTTTTTTATGCTCATTGAAGCTAAATTATTTAAACGATCATTTGTCATTCGATTCCTCAGAAAGGTTTTCAGTCGTCTCAGACATGAAAAAGTTCTTTCGCAAGCTAACTTAGCATAGACTTATAACTGCGTATAATATATTATTGTTTTTAAAAAGGGTATCAAGACCCTATTATATTGTATTTTTTTCAGATAAAGTTATCCACAGTTCCCCGAATATAAAAATTAAATTATTACAATAATAATTGTATTACCTAATAGTAATCACAATAGATTTCTCTCAATGTGCATAATCACATTTTTGAAAATTGGTAAAAATAATTATATTTTGAATTTGGGGGGGCCGGCCTTGGGCCAGAGTATATTTAGGGTGGGCCCGGCCCACCCAGGCCCCCCCTGGCTACGTGCCTGATGATAACGCGCGTTGGAGTGCTACGCGCATCTAACGCAGCGATAATGCAAGTACCCTGTCTACGAGCGTTAACTTGCGTTAGAACATGTCATAACATTGCATAGATTTGCATTGATGTGTTCAGTTGCAACGCAAGTTTTGAAGCGAAAAGTGCTTGTTGTTCAATATTTACATCTGTTCAAAAAGTTTTCCTCAAAATCAAAAATGGATAGTGAAGAATTTGATACTGATTTATTCATCGACAAAATTGAAAAAAGGCCCCCAATTTGGGACATCTAAACGAAAAAGAAAAGAATGTAAGAAAGAAAAAATGTCTAGGTAATATTATTATTAACTATTTTATATTATATTCTTATAATTCTTATTTAATTATGCAATCAAATTTTTACAATGAAATAATAATGGCTATTAATAGTCATGAGAAAATGTTTTAAATGTTGTAAATTATTATTTAGTTAGATATTCATAAAAGTTTTTCTTTTTATATCTAAGATTAAAAATGTTAATAAAAGGTTAGATTAGGTTATTTTAGTTATTTTTTCCACCTCTATCATTAGGAAAGAGTTCAACGGAAATTTAAATGTAGAAATAAATTTTATTAATTTATTAATTAAATATTAAATATATAATATGAACATAATTGATTTATTAAAAGTAATTTGTATGTACAAATTTATATCATACGGTCTTGCCATTCTACTCTTCAGTCTTCCTTCATTCGTAAAATAATCCATAAATTTATCTTGAACATTATCTACAACTCGTATTCCACGTCCTGTTGTAGCTCCTATTATATTTGATAGCGATGCTGCGAAAAATGTATCTTCATAACTGAAGCCATCTCGTGTTCTTACATAATGTGGAGTACGCAAATTGCTTTCACAATGTATTCTGCAAAATCGATGTTGACATCTAGTGGCCGATGTAATACACGCCATTTATTACACATAATACCAAAAGTGATATAATATCATTGTATAAGAAAAACGATTCTGACAGTATGTCAGTCTACTCAGTCTAGGTATAAAACATATTATATACTTATTAATATGGTATTAAAAAAAAATTGACCTATAATAAATTCCAAATTAATCATATCACAATATTCATTAAGTACTGATAACGCGTTATACATCAACAACAAACCGTGATACTATCATAGATATATAATAGTAGATATACTTTAAAAGTTTTAAGTACCTACCCACAAATAATATTATACAATCACAACAAAATAACTAAAATAGTTATTCTAGGTTTTTAATATGTAATTTCGTCTAAATTTGAACTTAAAATGACTATAAAAATAAACTGTGCTTATGTATTTTTTTAGATTTTTTGGTAACATAATTAACTACTTACGTGGAATCTTGTTTTAAATTTTCTATCCTTAGATATAAAAGTTAAACGTTTTATACATTTTTAACTACAAAATAATTATTAAAATTTAAATTTGATACATTTTATCAAAATTCGATCTTTAAATGCTTATAAAAAAAAAATTGTGCCCATGTATTTTTAATATTTTTCAACTGCTATTGTAACAATACATCAGGAGCCTTGTATTAAATGTTTACTCTTTTTATTAAAACAGATAAAACTTTATTGATATTCATAGAAAAAAAATTAATAAAATTGAAATATGAAATTGTCCGTAAACAGCTCAAAACAAGACAAAATATTATGAAATTTTTATAATATTATATTATTATAATATTGATAAAATAAACATTCAGTGAAATTTGCATGTATCTAGAGTAATTCGTTTTTGAATTATAACAAAATAAGAAAATCGCTACATGAGAAATCGAGTGAATATCCAATGTTGTAAAAATTTGAATTTCAAACGTTTATAAAAATTTAATTTGACCTTTTTATAGACATTTTTTTTTTGATAAAGGTAAAGAATCTTATAAGGAATCTTGTATTACATTTTAAAATCTTAGATTTAAAAAGAAAAATTTGCTAGTTACTATATAATATAGGCTATAGTATGTAATGATAAAAAGTTTGTAGAAAAAAAGTCCAAGTAAAATACGCTAGGAAAAAATAGTTTAAAAAAAAATAATTTATTAGATAGGTATATTGTATAGGTTTGTTACATAATTATTAATTAAGCACTATCCATTATCATAATTCATAATTAATAAAGTGTATTTTAAAATTTAGTAATAAATTTTTAAATAAACAGTTAAAAGTAAAACAGTGAAAGACACAGACAAACCTCAAACAACATATTATTATTATTTACAATATTATTTTGTTATGAATACTCGTATATGAATGATAA
This sequence comes from Macrosiphum euphorbiae, assembly GCA_949089665.1. Taxonomy (NCBI): domain Eukaryota; kingdom Metazoa; phylum Arthropoda; class Insecta; order Hemiptera; family Aphididae; genus Macrosiphum; species Macrosiphum euphorbiae. Next base: position 27,848,220 of record CARXXK010000002.1, read on the forward strand.
CAATGACTGCTAACTGGAAAGACACCCGCTCATGCGCCCGCCGAATTAGCAGAATTCGCGCAATCAACGCGATAACGGATTACGCACACTAATGTTAATTTACTACTCACACATAGACACAGTATTAATTTATATGTCACATGAATTGCCTAAATAGTACTCCTTAAAATATGCTACGGTGCAGCCCCCTTAATAAAAGTTATCATGAATAATCTCAAAATCGAGACAAACTCAAGTTTTCGTGTTATTAAGTGGACATTAATAAATAATAATTAATTTTTAATACACCTAGCTAATAATAGCTATAACTAAGTAATAACTGATAAGTGATTAACTGTTAATATAGTTTATAAATGCCCGTATACATAGTAATTTACCAAAATCCAATAAGTGATTGCAACTTTTCTGAAAATGGATTGTACTTATAATAATATTAAATATATTAATATAAAACACCGGATCGCCAGAATAATGTGGAAGAAATTAATTGTTTTTATAAGTTGTTATTTTATATTAGTAAATTCCGACCTACCGTAGAAGTGTAGAACGGAGATAATAGGTAAGTTTCAGTGCAATGAACTATTTCCAGCGATTTCGTTCAATTTTCAGTAACTTAACATGAATGTAGTTACTTTTTCGTGTGAAGGAACATATTGGAATTTCGCTCATTTTTTTAGTGAAACATGAACGATTATATTATTTTTTTTTAGAAATTTATTCAATATAATGGTAAATGGGCTATTATATTAAATCTATATACGACAATATACGATAAAATTTACAATGTTTACACAATTTCACTCAGCCACTGTGGTCTTATCGGTGTTAATTTGTATGAAATAAACAAATTAAACATTTTTGGTGTAACTCTAAAAAAAATGAATGTATATACTTGACATTTTCATTGGTTGTTTATATTTGCATTTTCTATACACGATACAATTTTCGAAATATTATGATTTGTTTTGAACTGCTTAGAAACATTTTCATTTTCCACTTTTTTTTAGTTTTATTTTTAAAAATATCAATAAAATTTTATTTGTTGGTTAAAAAATATTGAAAAATTAATATAAGGCTATATATTGTTTCAAAGGCAGATGAAAAAAAATAAAAATCCTTAGTCACAGTTTTTTTTATAAGCATTTAAAGTTCAAAAATTGACAAAATATGGAAAAATCACGATGATTAGCAAAATATTTTGGGTTAAGAATTCGTAAAAAATTTTCTTTTTAAATCTAAGATTTTAAAATGTAATACAAGATTCCTTATAAGATTATCTACCTCACTCAAAAAAAAAAATTGTCTATAAGAAATGCAAATTAAATTTTCATGAGCGTTTGAAATTCAAATTTTTACAACATTGGATACTCACACATTTCACAATTTTTTTTATAAGTATTTAAAGATCGAATTTGACAATATGTATCAAATTTAAATTTAAATTTTAATAATTATTTTGTAGCTAAAAATGTATAAAATGTTTAACTTTTATATCTAAGGATTGAAAATTTAAAACACGATTCCAAGTAAATAGGTAGTTAATTCTGTTACCAAAAAATCTAAAAAATACATAAAAACAGTTTTTTTTTATAGTCATTTTAAGTTCAAATTTGGACGAAATTATATAGGTAATAAAAAACCTAGAATAACTATTTTAGTTATTTTGTTGTGATTGTACCTATAATATCATTCGTGGGTACTTGAAACTTCTAAAGTACACTACCATATATCTATGATAGTATCAGGGTTTGTTGTTGATGTATAACGCCTTATAAGTACCTAATGGTTATTGTGATATGATTAATTTGGAATTTATTATAGGTACCTATTTTAGGTACATTTTTTTAATACGATAGATTAGTATAAAATATGTCTTATACCTAGACTGACGGAACTTGAAACTGACTAACTTATAGAATTTCTATACCTAGCTACAGTGGTGTATTGCTAAAAATATTCGTGGGTATACGCCTTCTAGATCTTAGGTATCAATGACATAACTATAACATTAAATCAAAAAAAAAAATTTTCTCGCTTCACTCGAATACGATAATGACCAAATTATCTAATTATCAGATTACAATTAATATACAAGTATCTTTCAACTACTAACTGAATGAAAAACAAAATCAAATTAAATCACGAAATTACTTTTTATTTTAAATATATTGCTTTTAAAACCAAAATAGTCAAAATATGCACTAAATAGGTTAAGTAGGTATTTCATCCCGAATTTTGTGAATTGTATTTTGTTACTCCCATGTCACAAAATTAACCATAAAAACTACAAAGTATGTAAATGCATGCAATTCCTTGCCCTAAACATAACATTTCAGAGTATCTAATTATTATCAATTAGTAAAATACTGAAATATAAAACATTTAACTAAAAACTAAAACCAAACAATTACAAATTGATAAAAGTTTTCTTTATTAATAACAAATTAATTCATATAAATATAATAATAATACATAGGTATTTTAATAATAATTATTATAATCTATAATATTTTCTATATGCTTTTTTTTTCCTCTCTTGTTTCTGGTTCCTGGTTGACGTTTTTTTTTGTTCTGGTATCTTCAGCAGTCTTATGATTTACCAACCAACTACTGACATAACTTTTTGGTTCCCATTCATCTAGTGGAGGACCATTTACATTTATAAACATAAGACTGGCTAAATGTTTAATAGTTAACGTAGAACGTAACTTAGTGCATATATTGTTCATTAGACTGAACCCCTCTGTTCGCACTCTGCTGTTGAACAAGGAAATGTTTGTACCAAGTTATAAAATTCAGGCATAACATTTTTAAATGAAACTGTTTGTTCATCTATTATTTGTCTGAATCCATTGATAGCATCATTCTTATTGACTTGAAAAAGTTTACATAATCGTTTGATTTCATCTTCACCATAACGTATAATATGTTATAATAACGTATATATGAAATGAAAATTACAAATATACAGAACATTTTGTTTTTATCAGCGAAAATTCTAATAGGTATACGGGGGTATACGTCCGTATACCCGCGTATCGCCGTTTATTTAGAGAGTATACGCTAAAAAAAAAAATTGAGAAGTGAGTATACGCCGTATACCCCCGTATACCCCCCAATACACCACTGCCTAGCTAAGGTATTGGTCAATATATGAATCCTATGTGTTTGTACTAACCTGTTTACCTGTCTACTGAAAAAAATATTAATATATTATATTGAAAAGTCCATATTCTTCATCAAGTATTATGTTATTTAGGTAGGCAGTGTTTTAAGGAATAATAGAATTCCAACCTTATACATAATACATATTTAACTTATTAAGTACCTGACCATCATAATATACTATAGATTATTATATTAGTTTATCTAGGGTGACCTCTAGTATGGCTTGGTAATCAGTATCTAAGCCACAGTTACTTTTAATGGTGACTAGTCTTTATTTTTTTTTTGATGATTATAAAATATTTTTTTCGCTAACAATTTTATTGGTATAATAGGACATATTATATTCAGGGGGTGCTTATTGGCTATTGCTTGAGCAACCAGAATATATTTTAAATATATATATATATATATATGCACATATCGTAGAAAAAATGCTCTGGTCATAAACTTCGATGGAGGTTTTCAGAAGCAAATTGGATCTAGTTAGTAATATTTTACTAAAATAATGACTGATATTTTATTTATTTGTAAACAAAATTATATGTATTCATTATTTAATAGTGTAGTAAGCAAGTTACTACTTGACAATAAAATCATAATCACGGGTGCATAGTTTGTATAATATACTACAGGACGGCCTAAAACAAATATTACAAAGAAAGTGATTAGGTTTCCTTCTGTTAAATATAATGAGACAAAACCACTGAATAACTCAGGACAAGGGGTTCAAAAATAGGCGTATATAATATTTTACAGAAACACTGTACACGACGAATTCAAATATGCAAGAGTAAAATGATTATTTTAACAATAATCATAGTTAGTGATACATTCAATCGTAAATGCTTGGGCTGGAATAATAACCACACAAAACCACATCCGTGAGAGCCTTGATACAGTATCTATAGGTGAGGGGCACGGGGAACCTCATATATAAGGGAGCCCGAATCGGCCTGTATTCAGACGTGTACTACCACCCATTAGAGCAAGCACCTTCACGCCACTCTCTAGTCTGTATGTCATTATTTGGACTTTGTCGAAATTATTGAAAGTAAAACTAATAAATTCACAATATACTATATCGGTCTACTTATTTTATCAACAACCACGACAACATCATCAGAAAAAGTGTCTGCTACCTGCAATGGTAATGTTCTAGTAGCCACTTGTCTATTATTTATACTACAATAGTAGGCACCAAGCTACCCAGGACACAACATTAGGTGTAAAAATGTTTTTTGTTACTATTTGATGGTTTTAACTTTAAATACATTTTTTAGATTTAAATACAACATTTGAATTGGACTGAGAAAAAAAAATATTTTGACCGATTTTGACAATTTTGATGAGTCAAAATCTGATCAATTGTCATTAAAAGATTTTGACTGGTAAAAACCCGACTCTATATAATATAATTTTATATTTTATAACTATTAACTAATATTTCAACTTAAAATATAATATATTGTACAATCTACGTTGATGCTCAAATTTTGTTATATTATTGATCACTATCTGGGATCAATTAAAAAAATTTAAACCCATATAATTTAATCAGAGTGTGTACATTGATTAGTAGCGGCGCGAATCAAACATGTTTGAATTTTGCAGCTCGTCGCTCATGCGAAATATTTATTATATTTATAATATTTTATATTCAATGTAAAAATAGTCTCGATTATTTAATTTCTGGCCTGGGGATGAACATCAACACGTTTAATTTGCTATTTAAAGAATTTTACTAAGTTTCCGAAATAATAATAATAGGTAGTTGTTCAGTGGATTTCTGTTATTGGATTATTCACTTGTCAGATTATTATCATACAGTATAGGTTCACTGTTCATAGTGAACACATTTGCTAATTTGTTTATTAAATATTTTAAAATGTCCAAGGAAAATATATAAGCAATGATATGCGAGAAATTTTAATTTCGGAGGTTCAAACTAAACCATGTTTATGGGACGATACACATGGACAATATAAAAATGTCGAAAAAAACGAAAAAATATGGTCAGAAATTGGAAAATTAATTGGAATACCAGGTATGTACCCATACTTTTTGAAAAATTATAGGCATTCATTTTTTGTATATTATTAGTACTTACTTATTTTTATAAGGTACCTACAATATGGTATAAATGTAGTTTAGTTCCCCATCACCCATTTGATTTTTTTTTTATCGAAACTTAATAATATGTAACTCGACGAGTTAAGGACAATGGTGAAATCAGATTTTGTCGCTCGGACTTACTTTGAAGTTATAGCCTTCCAAAGTTTGAGAATTTAAGTTACCTACACAACTTGGTTTTACACATCAAATGGAGGGCCAAAGGCCATGGAAACGTAAGTCCGAACGTCAAATTATGATTGCACCATCATTTTTAACTCTACTAGTTACGTCAGTTTCGATAAAAAAATTTCAAAATGACGAAGGGGGACTAAAGACTAAACTGAATTTATTCCTAAAATATTTACAAAATATCACTTGAAATTATTTACTTTTTACAACAATACAAATGTAATTTTAATTTATAAAAACGTATTATATCATATACTTGGCTAATATGTGTACTTGTTCATCTGTCAAAATAATTTAATAAAATAAAATACTTGATGTGGATATAGGAAACAGCTGTTTTATTATTATTAGACATTATTTTAAAATTTTATGTAGGTACCAATATTCCAATGACAGGAAATGTATTACCCATTGGCCATTCATATAATATGAATTCATAATATTTTATAACAATTTGTTTTAGTATATTATTAATTATTATATACATATAATAGTACCTACTATTCACAATATTGTAATAATAAAAAAAATAAACAACCATATTTTTTTACTATTAGAACAGTATAATTCTTTGTATTATTTTAATATTTATAACAAAAAAAACCATTTGTAATACATTATTGTACGTTGCTTAAAAAATAATCTACAAATACATTTATTATTTCTTTCGCTCTTTGGAGTGTATTTGCACCCCTTGTTCATTTTCCCAATTGTTTTGTAGGGCTATCATAACATTGCAGTAATCTACATCACTATTGCCGTCTTTCTTTCTGATAATATCATGCAATAAACACGTGCATTTTATTATTACTACCACTTTTTTTGGGCTCACTTCTATGTTTTTCCCAATTAATCTCCATTTTGCCCTTAGAATTCCAAAAGCGCATTCAATACACTTGCGTGCTCTTCATAATCTTTCATTAAAATATACCCGTGCTGGATTTAATACTCGAGATGGAAATGGACGCATTAAGTACGGCTTCGTCTCCGATCAAACATGAGGTACTTTAAGGGGGCTGGAGCAGGTACAAATTATTAAAACAGGCCAAAAGATAGACAAAACTGTTGGGTTTGACGGATTTTAATTTTGAAAACCAATTGAAAATCTTCAACAACTTTTCTAAAGCATGGCCGTGGAAATTTATCATTATTACAAAAAATAATGGCGTACTTAAATATATAAAATATAAATATAAATATAAAGAAAATCCCCTCGACCATTCCCTAACTAACATAATGACTAATTAATATCCATTTTCAAAATAAAAATCCGTCTAATCCAATTCCCACAATTTTGTCTAGCTTTTTGGAATTTTTGTCATTTAAATAGTGTGGTGTTCATAGGCGCCATGTAGATGGGTGCCCGGGAGCTAAGGCACCCATTCGAATATTGGATATTTATAACGTGTATTTATATCCAAATATCCAAATTTCAACAATTTTAGAAAACGACTATTGCAATAAAATTCTAGTTGTGATAAAAAATTTAAATTTCAAAATGTTATAAACGAAAAGAAATTGTATTGATAAGAAAATATAAGATAACACGATTTTAATAATCATAAACCAATACCATGGTAGATAATTACAACTCAGGTATTCAACTTACTATGGTTGATAAGAAAAATTCCAAAATTATTATTTTCATTACTGATAATAGTCTGTAAACTGTAATCATTGAAATAAGATTATTATTTTTGAGAATTTTAATCTTAAAAGTTACATTTATGAACTATGAATCCTGGAAAACGGAATAAGAGTATGACATTATTGTCATATTTTCCAAAGAAAATTAAACCAACAAACAATGAGGTGAGAATTTTTTATTGGACGTATTATTTTGTTTGTAACTTGTGGTATATTTATTGTAGTTGAACACAAATCTTAATCAAGCTGAGTTGAGTTTAAACAACAAATTATCTCAGGAGAAAACTGAAACTGAGGTAAGAATCCTAATTAATAAAATAATTTTAGTTAATAGTTAACTTTTAAATTTAATTGAATTTTAATTATAAATAATATGTACGTTGTAGTTGAATATAGAGGATCAACCAGTCAACTCAGAATCAAGTGTTCAACTGCCACTTAATAATGAAAGACGTTTCCAAGAACATTGGAAAAAACTATACAAATGGATTATATATGACAATATTAAAGATAAAGTATTCTGTTCTGTATGTAAAAAAGCAGTAGAAAATAATATTGTTTTACCCAGAGGCGGAACTAAGAATTTTTACGCCCGGTGAAAATATTAAAATTAAGCCCAATCATGGACCAAGATTGAAAATACAATATCATTCCCTACAATTGTTTTATCATAACTGGAACTAAAATTACAAACATACTGATTAACTTTTAAACACATAATAATATATAATAATTAATATATTCTGTGGACTGTGGTGTAACCAAGTTTATACTAATAAACTATCACACTAAAAACACTTTAATTTTAAAAACTTAGTCAACATATTGTTGATACATTTTTAATTACTGGAAATACTGTATTTTTTACTTAATTGTATTTATTATTAGAAATAATAATAATATTAGTTATACATATATAAATGTTGAAAAATAATCAAAACTTTAATTACCTACCTATCCTGTATAAAAATTGTAAACACTTTTGCTGTTTTGGTTCTATGCGCCTCAAGCCTCAGCCTTCAATTATAATAGATTTTTATGGTAAAATATAAAATCTTTTATTCTGATTAGGGTACACAATTTAGGCCAGTAAAAAATTGTGTTTAATTAAACAATTTATAATAGAAAAAATGAAAAAGTAAATATTTAAAATCAAATCTTTTTATTTAAACATAAACAAATGTATAACTATCTTGGTAAATATTATAATATATAATATTATAAACTATAATATATTAACATCATTTTTAATATACAGATATAATATGCGTATCGTACGTTGATTGATAATCTTATAACAGTTATTTTACTCAGCCTAGGTATAGTTAATAGTTACATTTTCACTCTTAAATAATCGAATCTTAATAATAAATTATAGTATATTAGTTGTATATGCTTGCAGTAGGTATGCTAATGCCAGTATACCAGTATATACTTAGTATACTAATACGAATCTATTCATAATCTTACTATTAACTTTATTTTTTTTTTTCATTAATTCCAACGTCATCACTACAACATGATAAACAAATAATGTGAAATAAAAATGTTTTCTTAACTTCTATCACCAAGCATTAAATAAAGAACTAAAGAAAAATTACGCCCACTAAAATTTTACGCCCGGGGATCAATCCCCGGCTTCACCCCCCTAGTTCCGCCCCTGGTTTTACCAACTATAACTATGAAAGACAAAACTGCAAAAGATGCATTTGTTGACAGTGGTTTTTCTGGATGGAGAAAAGCATTAGAACGATTTAAAATACACGAAGGTTAATTTTTAATATTTTAATAACAAAATAAATTGTTTGATGATTATAATGTTAGGTGTTATGAATAATGTTATTAAAAATGCTTGATCTTATACTAGTTATACATGTGAATATGTGTTTTGTTATTGTTTAAATTATTTGTAATTATGTTTTATATGTTTAAAAAAAAAAGTTTACATTTGGAAATTACATGAGTTGACTGCCATTTACTCGACTGTTAATATAACTACATCTTAGATAAAAAATGTTGGTAATCTATTTCCATCGGTTTCCATTTATGTACTATTATATAATAATTATTTATATTTATCGTTATCTGAGTTGCATGTTTTTATGTTAGTGCTTGTCATTTAAAAGTTCAGTAACTATTTTAACTATGAATGTATTTATTGTTAATATGTTTATTTATTAATAATAAAATAATGTTTATAATATTATTATACTTATTTATAGGCAGTACATTTCATCGTACAAATCTTCATGCCAACTTAACTGCTGAAAAATATGTAAATATTATTAATAATTTGAGTATAGCAAAGTTAAAGGAAATGAAACAATCTAGAACTGCTCTACTTAAAATTATAAGTTCATTGTTATACCTCACTAGACAGGGGATGGCTTTACGAGGTCATACAGATGACAATTCAAATTTTTATCAATTATTAAAACTACGATCGAATGATTCAAAAGAATTGGAAGGGTGGCTCATGCGTACAAAATTTAAATGGATATCACATTAAGTGCAAAATGAGATCTTAAGTTTATTATCACAGTATGTCCAAACTTATTTAATTAACCAAATTAAAAGTGTGAAGTACTTTTCAATTATTATAGATGAAACAACTGATAATACTTGCACAGAACAAGTGTCGATTTGTTTTCGTATAGTTGATGACAATGTAATAATCTTGGTGCTTGGAACCTACTATCGTAGTACTAATAGTAGATAAGTGGCTACCAAGTTATTATAGATGCAGGTCGCAGACACTTTATTTGATGTTGAAGTCGTGGATAATGAATAAATAAAAGACAGATATTATTTATTGTGAATTTTATTTAAACGTTCGATAATTTTCTAAGTCCAAAATAATGTTGTACAAAGTGGCGTGAAGGTGCTTGCACTAATGGATGGTAGTACACGTCTGAAAACAGGCCGATTCGGGCTCCCTTTTATATGAAGTTCCCCGTACCCCTTGCCTATAGATACTGTATCTCGGTTCCAGCCTACGCATTTTATGACTTCCCAGTATAATTCTGCGTACCTATTGGTAAAATGCTAATCTATGATTCAGTTGAAATAATCATTCTACTCTTTTATATTTTTATATTGAATATCGTCGAGTACAGCGTTGTAATTAAAATAATCATTCTACTATTTTATATTTTATATTTGAACATTGTCGTATACAGGGCTTCCTGAGTAATTATATTATTCAGTGAGCCTGTCTTCTTATGTTAAACAGTAGGAAATCCTATTTCCGATTCTAATATCCGATTTATGCCGAATTACAGTATAGTATACTAATTATGTACCTGTGGAATTTGTTTTATTTGTTAGGTAGTAACTCGCTTACTACATCTCCCCCTTTAAAAGTTGATTTTTATCGTCTAAAATGAGAAAAATTAACTCAAACTTCCTCCATTAGTTCAAGCACTTTCCTATGGTTACAAATTTTACATATATCAATTATTTCATTACATTCAATTATTACATGTTTACATGTTATGTTTTACATTAAATACATCACTATAATTATATGGTACATTCCACCATATTAATTATTATTGACAAAATACAGATTATAATCCACAATATTACAGTATATATTTTGCTTATTATCTAGGTTAGTATCTTATGTGATTAACAATATATTCTTTTTTTTTGTGTTTTTGTTTTACAACAATAACCTTATCTTAGTGTTAATATAATATGTGTAATAATCTTCAATATAACATGAATTCTTAAAATCTATTACAATATATTTTTTTTTCGTGCAATATATATATATGATAAAATAGTGGTGTGTACTATATTTGATTTTTCCATTACCATGTTAATTATATTTTAAATAAATTAGATTAATATATTTCTTATTCCATCACCATGTTAATTATGTCCAATATATGCTAATATGTTCCTTTAAGTATTTGTATATTATTTTATAAAAATTTAATCCTAAATTTCTTTTTTTTTTATTTCTTTTTTTATTTTTTTTTTCTACGTTTACGTTTGCTTCTATTTATATATTTTCCATAAATCGTTATATTATTATATTTTATATCTAGTTAATATTACTATTCCTATACTGTAATTAGATTATATCTTTTTACTACAGGCCCAGATCAGCAATAAACTATTGTATTCAAGTTCTATTACATGATCAAGACTAGTATTAAATCGATTCTATTCTATTCTATTTTCGTAATGGTTTTATCTTGCTAATTGAACCCGTGACGTAAGAGTGTGCTGAAAACCAAAGCATCATCCCGCGACACTGGCTAAACTAACAAGATTTTGTCCTTGTAATTTCTTACTGTGATTTATTATGGCCATTTGGTCTTTTGGTGATCCCGCTAAAAAATCTGTTATACACACGATTTTCGAACCAACCACCAAACGATCAAATTCCAACATTTTCCTTAAGTTGTCAAACCGTTCGGTACATAATAGTGCACCATTTGTTAGTCTCCAATAATAATAGACAAAATATGCCCCTATTATTTACCGCCCGATCCCTAATGTTATTTCCTTTTCGTTTTTTTTTCTATCTGAAATTAATTTATTTTAAATTACTACTTTTAGTTTCATATTAGTTAATTATTAGTATCTAGCGTTACTTTGTTTTTTTTTCCTCTATATAATTACTTTAGTGTGTTAATTAAGCTATTTGTTATTTGCTGTAATAAAATTTAAAATTCGTAAAAATTATATTTTACAACGTGGTTTTATGTACGTGGTATTGTCTATATTGGTTGGAATTGTTTTACCAAATTCTGATACCCATATTCCCTAACCATTCTGTTGAATATGCATTTGGTAAATCTCACATCCGTCTTTGTGTCGTGAGCGTACGTTATTTTGTGTTTATGTGTACATATGCCGCTATGCGCTTCCGTTAAATTCAATAGTCTACCATTTTTTTGGATTCTACCTACGTTGAATTCGAAAATTCTTTCAGTTATTTTTCCCCTTAATTTTTCTAATATCATGTAGAAGTCCCCATCGAAATTCAAATCATAGCATCTAATATTTAGTATTTCTATATGTCCTAACCCTAATCTACTTAGGATATTCCTATCGTATGATCCCCCAAACAATACCACTACATTTATCTTATTTCCACGCAAAATATAATTTTTTATGAACTCTGGTGTTAAGTTATTTAATTGTGAATTCAGACTTTTATTAAGTTGCGCTAAGCAGGTCGTCTCCACTTCCTTTTTGTTTTGAAAAATCCGCCTTATTGATTTCTCTGCCAACTGTGTTTCACGAACAGTCATAACTCTTACCTGTTCATGAAGTGGCAAGAGAAGCGGTTTCCCCTCGAGCTTACGAATTTTACACTTGTTTAAGCTGTTCGAGATTCCCCCTGATATTAGCACAATGTCTGTCCTCTTCATATTGGTGAATTCGAAATCCATGACAACGAACTTGACTTCCCTTCTAATTTAAAGTCGGTAATATATTTAGTATCATTATTAATTTCAAATTAATGTGTTTTATTCTAATTACTATTTCTAACTACTTGTGTAAATATGTGTTTTTTTTTTTTTTTTTTTTTTTTTTAATAAAATATTCTTTCATAGGTTATTTTATTTGGGGTGGTACATCCTCCCCTCTGAGTGGACTTTGTTCGTCTATCTTATTAAATTTTTGTTCAACTTTGGTATTATCCGTACAGAGTTTACTTTTACCTAATCGTACCATTTCATATTGTGGACGTCGCAACGAAGTAAGCCTACATTTATACGTTATGTATATAAATATGATTAACATGACCGAGAATACTATCAAGCCCAATGTTAAATAAAATAAATAATTACGCGTATCGCTTGCTTCTAGCTGTCCTGATTGTGTTAATAATTCATTATCGATTTGTTGTTGCACTTTATCTAGCGATTGTGCTATTTCGTGTATTTTTTCGAGTTTATGTGAATCCTGTTTAACCATTATCTTAGGTAGATTCATACTTTTGATTCTATCAGATACTTTAAATGATATTTTTCCCTGTCCTACTTCGGGTATAAAGTTAACATAATGTTTTGACTTTATTTCTTGTGTCGGATTTAAGATAATATCGCTCTACATTTTGAGCTCAACCAAATTAATCCTTGCTTTCGTATTTACGTAATGTATGGTTCTGCATTTTCCCTACACGCGATAGTCAATGTTTCTCCCTTTGTTGTGTATATCCAAGTGTTTGCATGTTTTAACTTATGAAATATGTCTTTTGATAATACTAAAACTCCCGTCTCGCATGTTTCTGGCAAGACATCCGGATTTTTGAATAAAGCTATCTCACATGGATTTTTGTTGTTCGAGTGAACGACTGGTGAAAATTCTGGGCATATTGTGAATATTTCTGTTTCCGTACAATGTAAAAGTTGAGTCTCTGTGAACGTGGTATATTGTTCCCTATTCTTTGTAATCGCTACATATTGGAATTCTGGTTTTAAAACAATACTATGATTTTTATTCTTTATTCCATTTATCATTGTTTCAACCGGTTGTGGTATTGGAAGTATTCTGAACAACGTGAGTTCCAATTCAGTAACTAGCGGAAGCTTTATTACGAAAACGATTTGACTTACTTTATAGAACTGCCATTTTTGTAATTTTACTTAATTCGTAAATTTCATTCGGATTTGTGCCCATAGGTAAATTTAAATTAATTGGTAAAGTTAACTTAATTTGCGTTAAATGATCTGCCTTTTCACGCGGTGTCATTAAACTTGGGTGTATTACTCCGGTCCTAGCCGCGGTTATAATAGCACCTATCGATTGCGTTTCCATTGAATAATGCGATAATAATGCTGTGAATATACCATGTAGTTTATTTGATAAAACTAATGCTTCTAACGTGTTTGTTTTATTAATTACTTCGTTTATTATATCTTTTTTATTTACTAATTCATTGTATAATTTATTTATTTCATCAGATGTGGTTCTAATCCCCTTTACAGTAGATTTAACTACCGTAGTTTGTTCCTTAAGTATGTGTAACACGTATGTGTTAACACGTGTCCTATTGATTCGTACATTTTTTCTCGTTGTAAAGAAATTTCCTGAAACATTACTTTAAAGATATTGTCTAGCCTAGAACACATATCTAGTGTTGTTGCGCTGTTTTTACAAAGATTAGTTATTATACTTATTTCCAATTGTAATTTGTCATGCCTAAGGTCATAATTTTTTAATGGTAAATACGTGATCAGTTGCCAGGTCGCTCCTGTCAACCGAACCGTACCGTAGTTTTCATAATACATCAATGTTTGATTTCGAAATTCTTCCACCCTATATGGAATTTGACCATGTCCTGCCGTAATCAGAGACAACCTAAAACAATATATATACACATTAGTTTCAAACTTGTTTTAACTTGTTGAAATAATTTCTAATATATATATTATTTTCGTATCATCTCTCCGGCTCGGACAAAATACGCGTACTTATCGCGTTTGAAATTGAACTAATTAATTTATAATCCGTTGTCAGTGAGTTCCGGTGGTTGCTTGTTCGTTCAGAATATGGTGGCAACTCCTACCGTTCCTATACCGCCAGCTATCAAAATTAATTAGTGTCATTCATTTTTTTTTTTTTTTTTTTTTTATTACCGATTCTCATTATTATTCCTAACATTAATCCATAACATCGTTTTCATAATCACTACTATGTATATTCCTATAAATGTCAATATTACTATCGCTATCGCTAAATTCGTCCAACTCGTCCATGTTACTAATTGTATTATTTGGCGTTATATTCCCTAAATTATGGTTATCACTATCACTATCCGACCACCACAGTCCAGCTGCTTCAGTCATATTAATATTTCTAATGCTAGGCTCCCGTGTCCTATTATTAACCATCTCCCTATTAGTACTATTATTAATGCTAATATTATTATTACTAACATTATTTTCAATATTGTTACTATTCATTAGCCTATGCAACCTATAATTATTAATGTTTAAATATTGTGTCCATGTTTCCTTGTTTATTTCTTTATTCAATTCCCAAAATTCATTGATGACCCTTTTTGCCAGTGTTATATTGTTATTTAACTGTTGTTCATTTTCATTTCCCGTAATTACAGGTGGTTCCGTGCGGTCATACATTATGCTCGCTACGCCTACTGGTTTAGCTCCGCCTTGGTCGGTCATCCGATTGATGTTCAGGTGGTAACAAAATGGTATTGTTGATATATTACACGCGTATGGGTTCCGGAACCAATCCCATAGCGTTTGACATAATTCGACGATTTCCGCTTCCGGAAACCTGCCAGGAAGGATGTTATTCCTATCCCCGTAGTAAACGATTGCCAAATTTATTTTGTAAATACTCTCTTACCAACAACGGTATAATTAATAAACAAAATAACCGGTATTGGGCTGATCACAATCCATATTGGACGACTGATACAAATCACCAAACAGTTTGGGGAACTAACGTTTGGTGTGGGCTACTAGATGGGAGACTTCTCGGGCCATATTTTTATGATGGTACACTTACTGGGAGAAGATACTTGAAGTTTTTAACTGATGTTTTACCTACATACATGGACGATATTCCATTAGAGTCTAGAACTAATTTACTTTTTCAACAAGATGGAGCACCTGCACACAATGCAATTGTTGTAAGAGTGTATTTACAAAATAAATTTGGCAATCGATGGATGGGTACATATTATGGTGCAGTAGCTTGGCCACCAAGATCTCCAGATCTCACACCATTAGATTTTTTTCTGTGGGGACATTTGAAGAATGAAGTTTATTCAACTCCACCTTTAAGTATTCAAGATCTAAAAAATAAAATTGTAATTGCTTGCGCAGAACTTAAAAAGGAACAGATATTAGCAGCTACTCAAAGAGAAGTGATTCGTCGATTTCAATCATGCATGGAGAATGATGGGCAAAATTTTGAACAATTTATTAGATAGTTATTAGAAATTTGTTTATCCAAATAAATAATAGAAATGATTAAAATTATAAAAATATTGTGTTAATTATTTTAATCGTTTCTTACCTAGTAATTAGTAAATGAACCAACATTTACGTCTAATTGAGGTTAATTAATTCCTCAAAATTAAATTAAAATGATTTAATAATATCTGCAAACCTACGTAAGCAAAAAAAATACTTAAAATTGTATAATAATTCAAAAAATTCTAGTATGATTGTTGAAAAATTCAATAATTTTAATCGAAACTTTGACTGGTTGCCATTTGGTCAATTTTGATTTTAGAGCTATGGTAAAAAGGATCAAATCGACTTAAAAAAATTCTGTCTATCCGAATTTGGTATTCAAAACACCTGTTGCCATTTAAAAAAAATGCAAGTTGTATTGCGCATGCGCACACGGAAAGATCTAAAAATGTAAAAATCATCAAGAAATGTGTATTTATGTATTCCCTATCCCCTCCCGAAAACCGCATATTAATCCGATGTCACTGGACAGAATTATTTAGTGTTACCTTTAAAAGGAATCACACATATATATTCTACTATGCTTTATAAATACATTTTATCCTATCCTATTATTACTTAATTATGCATAATTAAAACTTCGTCATGTGTTTGTGATTTCTTCGTTATCCACATAATTGTCTTCGTAATATAGTTTCACATCGTTTTTGTTTACTGTCACTTTCTTGCGATTTCGTGATATAACTACATTTTCCGAATCTAGTACGTCTAGTACTTCGTATGGTCCCTTCCATAGTGGACTTAATTTATTTCTTTGAGTATGATCTTTAAGTAAAATCATATCATTGATTTTTAACTCTTCCGTATTTGTTTTCTTATCATAATATCGTTTATTTACTTCTTTATTCTTTATTAATCTATTCCGTGCAATTTGGTGAGCTTCCTGGAACTTTTGCTTAAGATCGTATACGTAATCATCGTAATTGTACCTAGGTTCCGGTTTTGCTTTCAGTTTAACTGGTATATTAATATTTTTGCCATATAGTAACGCGTATGGTTGGTACCTCGTGGACGTATGTTCCGTAGAATTGTATACAAACATGGCGTAAGGTAAAAGCTCATCCCAATTGTCTAAACTTTTACTTATGTAGTGTCTTAAATATTCTGCTAATGTCTTATGTGAACGTTCTAGAGCCCCATTGGTCATTGGATGATAACCGGAAGTCTTAATCTTGTTTATTTTTAACAATCTACATACGTCTTTGAAACAATTTGACATAAATTCGGTGCCCTGATCGCTTAAAATTTCATCCGGTATCCCATGTATCCAGACAAAATTTATTACGAACGCTTTCGCCACCACGTTAGCGGTGTGACAAGGTATTGCTACCCCTAGGCTGAACTTTGTTAAATCGCATTGCATCGTGAGTATATAATTGTTACCTAACCCGGTTGTAACCAAAGGCCCTACAATGTCCAAAAATATTTTTTCAAATGGTTACGTACTAGTTGTAGTAATTACCATTGGATATTGAATATGTTTGTTAGTATTTTTATTAATTTGACATGTTGTACAATTCTTTATATATTCTTTTACGTCCTGCTTTAAGTTCGGCCAGTTAAATTGTTTCTTTATTTTCTTTACGGTTTTGTTGACTCCTAGGTGTCCATCCAATACGGAATTATGTAATTGTTTGAAAATTACTAATTTTTCTTCCCGGTAAATTCTAATTTGGTACAAATTATTATTTCTATATTTGTATTACGAAAAATGTATCTTATCATTGATCTGACTTTTGCCCAATCTAGTCCGTCTTGTCGTCCTAATTGGTTCATTGCTAATTTGGTTAATTTATGTTTTTCGCAAAAATACTTAAGGTTTAGTAAAGCAACGTGTAAATTTTGGCTAATTGTTTCTTTTTCGTTTTTGTTATCAAAAATATTATGTACCTATCTCCACTTTTGAATTTTACGACGTCGCTTAAATCTTTAGGAGATTTTAATTGTTTGTCCCTACCAAATCGCATTTTTAATTCGTAATTAATACCTGATCGAAAATTATAATATTTTTCAATTTCAGATACTATGTGGTACTCTGACGGACTGTTTATTAGTTCGCCGTGTACTTCCTTAACGTCTTTATTAGATATTACTGTTGTTTCGAATTTTTGCATAAAATTATCATAACTTTCGTCCTTAATTTCCGTAATATTATACATACGTGATAACGCGTCGACATTGGTGTTTAATTTGCCCATTTTGTATACTATCTCATATTCATATTCTTCCAATTGTAGTCTCCACCTTGCCAATCGGGATAATGGGTCTTTTAAATTGAATAGCCATGACAAAGGCCTATGGTCCGTAAGAATTGTAAATTTTCTACCATATAAATACGGTCGAAATGTTTTTACGCCGAATATAATCGCTAAACATTCCAGTTCCGTTGCTGAATAATTACATTCCGCCCTATTTAAAGTTCTAGAACTGTAAGCTATTGGTAAATCCGATCCTATTTTACCTTGAGATAATATTGCACCTAGTGCCCTACCGCTAGCGTCTGTCGTTAGTATAAATTGTTTTGTAAAATCTGGATATTGTAGAATTGGTTCTGAACACAATATTTCCTTTAATTTATCGAAAGCTTTTTGACAATTTTCGTCCCAATTAAATGTTACGTCTTTTCTTAATAATTTCACTATTGGATTAGCAATAGCGCTATAATTTTCTATGAATTTTCTATAATACCCACTAAGTCCTAAAAAACTTTTTATTTGTTTAACATTTTTAGGAACCGGAAAATCCTTTACAGATTTAACTTTCGCTTGGTCCGGTTTTATTCCTTCGTCACTAATTACATGACCTAAAAATAAACATTCCCGTTGTAAAAAACTGTCCGGTGTTCTGAACATTTGTCCGGTTCTATTTTTAGATTGTGTATACGTAATCTCTCGAATACGTCTATTAATTTTTCATTGTGGTCTTGCAAATTTTTAGCATACACTATTATGTCATCCAGGTATACTAAACACTTCATTCCTATTAACCCTGATAACACGTTTGTCATCATTTTTTGAAATGTCGCCGGAGCTGAACTTAGACCCATAACTAATCGTTTAAATTGATAATGCCCTTGTCCCGTTGAAAATGCCGTAAGTTCTTTTGATTCTTTAGCCAAAGGTACCTGGAAATATCCTGATTTCAAATCTATCAAACTGAACAGTTGACATTGTCCTAATTGATCTAATATCTCCGTTATATTTGGTAATGGGTGAAATTCATTTAAAGTTACTTCATTAAGTGCCCTAAAATCGATAACTATTCTGAATTTTTGTTTTCCCGAGGCGTCCTCCTTCTTTTTGACTAATATTAATGGTGCGTTAAACGGACTCATTGATCTTTCTATGATTTCATCTTTCATCATTTGACCTATTTGCTTTTCTATCTCCGGTTGTTGTGAAAACGGTAACCGGTATGGTTTTTTATAAATTGGTTTCAAATCTTTAGGAACTTTTATTACGTGTTCTGCTGCCGTAGTACACGTAAGATTATCCCCTTCTAAATAGAAAATGTCCGCGTAATGTTCACATATTTTTACTATCGAATTATATTCGTGAACTTGAAGATGATCAGTACGTATCAACGCCCTGACCCGACGCGAGCGTTCATTGGCAATTGTGTTTATACACCGTACGCTATCTGTCAAAACATCCGTGTCGTATGAAATATTACGCGCTTGACCTACATTTATTTCCTGTGTCATTTCAGATATATTTAATATGCTTATAGTAATTTTGTTGTTTTTGACTGTATTGTAAATATTCGCGCAATATACGTCCGGTATTAATTCTTGTTTATTAATTAAAATATTTTTATTATTCATTTCTTTATCGGGTATATCGATTTGTACTATTGTTTCTGAACGCGGTTTTAATGTAAAACAGATATCACTATCGCTTCCGATTTTATTATTATTTATTGTTAGCGTTAGGATTAATTTTGCAATGTCGAGGTCATACCAAGGGCGTGTGGCTGCTGCAACTGTGATGAAGAATACAAAACGGCCAATGTATAAATTACATAAAACTCTATTGCAGCATAGTCCTGGGAAAAAATGGCCATCATCGAAGTTGGAAATACAACGCGAAAGAAAACATATACGTCAAAACGAACTGAGAAGCAAAACGTACAGAACTAAATTGAAGTTCCAAAGCAACAACGTTGATCCGTCGTACGATGAAAAGTCACAAAAACCGGATATGACCTCTGAGCAATTTGATGATGAAAAAAAAAATATTTTTCATTTGTTAAAAGAAATGGCAGCTAACCGCGATGTCATTGAAAAAGAAACAGTGGATCAATCAGCATCAAGCAAATGGTTGGAATATAGAAGGCACCTTATTACGGCTTCAAATTTTGGACTTATAATTTGTTTACGAGCTGATACACGATGTGAAAATGTTGTAAAAAGTATGTTGTACTCATCAAACGTCGATTGTAAAGCAATGGAATATGGACGGGAACATGAACAAGAGGCAAAGTTACAATTGGAAACAGTTTTGGGTGTAAGTATTAGTGAATGTGGTTTATTTATAGACACAAAAAATCATTTCTTAGGAGCAACACCTGATGGACTAATAGGTAATGACACATTGGTTGAAATTAAGTGTCCTATATCTGCTGCATATATAACGCCTGAGGAAGGGATACGCCAAAGAAAAATTACTCTATGGAAAATAAATAAAGATAAAGATATTATAGGAATAAATACTCATCATAAATACTATTACCAAATCCAAGGACAGTTGCATGTGACAGGCCGAACATTTGGAATTATGGTGTATTGGACAAAAAAAAGGTATTAAATACGAAACTATTGAAAAAGATGATCAATTTTGGGAAAATAATATGTTTCCGAAGCTGCAAAATTTTTTCTTTAACTGTCTTTTACCGGAACTAATTGATCCGAGACATTCCAGAAGCATGCAGATTAGAAATCCTACTTATATTTTGGAAGCAAAACAGAAAAAAAAAAGTTGAAATTAGTATAAATATTTAGATTTTTTCTGTTCTACTTTTTTATATATTTATATTTGCAATTGATGTTGTTTAAATGTATTTATTCAAATATTATGTTATAAATATGATGTTCGGTTGTTTATATTTGAACTAATGCCAATCTTATATAATAAAACGCTAATAACGCGTATAAGATCCGCGGGGAGCGCTCACGGCACTCCGCGTTTCTTCCATGACGACCAATCACAATACTTCCCGCGCGTTCGCTATAAATTCCGCTCGCTTATCTCCCTTTTCCTTATCGATCCTAATATTTTCGAACATTATTATTATTATTAAAAAAAAACCCGTGTTTTTCAATTTTTTGACGTGATAATAACGTCTTATAAATCGATTACCCCGCGACCGTCGGGCGGAGTGGGGGGACCCATTAAACGAGTAATTATTTTTGACGAAGTATAACTTAGCCGGTATTCGACTTAGAGACCCCGTACCAATGGGCATCTCAATTGTTTAGGCCCCAGATGAATTTTCAACATTAGGGAACCAAAGCCCCCACCCCCCCCACATTTTGAGTTGAGTATAACTCGGCCGGAGTTTTTTTTTTTGCGTTTGCGTTTTTTTTTTCGTCACATTTATCATTTTTAACGAAAGTGTTAATTTTTTTTTTAATTTGCATTATTATATTATATATATTATTATTATTCGTTTGACGATATTTATTGGGCAAAAAAATTATTATAATTAACATTTACCGACGCACCTACATGTTTCTTTTAATAATACATTATAATATAACTAACCTACGTGTAGTACCTACTTGATATATTACAGTTTTTACGTGATTCCGATTTGGTTAAATACTGCTACAGATTATAAATACTATATTAAAAAATAGTACGACTGTAATATGACTGCTTCATTTGCCGTTTTTTTCGAAAATTCGAGTCCCGGGGTGGAGTAGTGTGTCGGAAACGAGAGTATGTATAATGTATTCATTTATAGATACCTACGTTTAATAGGATAGTATTACATTTCAATAAAATTTGTTATTCACCAATATAATTATCTATTTGTTAATTTGACTTAATTCTCATAATTAAATAAATATACAAGGTAGGTATATTTTAGAAAATATCCAATCAGAAAATTAGATTTTGTCGACTTATTTGTTATAACCGCGAAAACATAACAATGATTACATTGATTACAGTGAAGCCCAACATAAAACACCTGATAACTGTTCTCTATAATTATCAACAAATACAATTTTATTACCTCCTGTATACTTTTTCATATTTGAACGGCCGTTTCGAGCACTTTTCGCTGTAGGCGGATTGTCCGTTCGGGAATCGGATTTCACCCGAGATGACTGATAACTAGACACTCAAACTCAGAATCCGAATTTCCGATTTCAACACACACACACCAGAACCGGACATACACGCCCGGTGCATGGTCTGCCATCCGACGTAGTCGGATTGCCTACCTGACTAGCTACTTGCATACGAGCGACTTACACCCCCACTGCATCTGACACTCGGGAATCGACTTTCACCCGAGATGACTGATAGCTAGACACTCAAACTCAGAACCTGAATTTCCGATTTCAACACACATACGAGAACCGGACATACACACCCGATGCATGGTCTGCGATCCGACGTAGTCGGATTGCCTACCTGACTAGCTACTTGCATACGAGCGACTTACACCCCCACTGCAACCGACACTCGGGAATCGAGATGACTGATAGCTAGACACTCAAACTCAGAGAACCCGAATTTCCGATTTCAACACACATACGAGAACCGGACATACACGCCCGGTGCATGGTCTGCGATTTGACGTAGTCGGATTGCCTACCTGACTAGCTACTTGCATACGAGCGACTTACACCCCCAGTGTCCCCCACTGCATCCGACACTCGGGAATCGACTTTTACCCGAGATGACTGATAGCTATACACTCAAACCCAGAATCCGAATTTCCGATTTCAACACACACACACCAGAACCGGACATACCCGCCCGGTGCATGGTCTGCGATCCGACGTAGTCGGATTGCCTACCTGGCTGGCTGTGTCGTACGATCGACTTGAATCACGTGACTTACGACTAGACACTCTTCCGAGTTCAAAAATTACCGCTTAACCAGTGCTGCCAACACGACAAAACACAATAACCGACGACCCCCCATTCCCGCCGCAGGCTGGATCAAAAAACCCAGCATCGCCGACAAAGATGCACCACCGCCCACACAGTCTTTCCGCCGTAGGCGGGATGACAAACACCGGAATCTAGTCTTATATAATAAAACGCTAATAACGCGTATAAGATCCGCGGGGAGCGCTCACGGCACTCCGCGTTTCTTCCATGACGACCAATCACAATACTTCCCGCGCGTTCGCTATAAATTCCGCTCGCTTATCTCCCATTTCCTTATCGACGAACATTTTCGAACATTATTATTATTATTACTAAAAAAAAACCCGTGTTTTTCAATTTTTTGACGTGATAATAACGTCTTATAAATCGATTACCCCGCGACCGTCTGGCGGAGTGGGGGGACCCATTAAACGAGTAATTATTTTTGACCAAGTATAACTTAGCCGGTATTCGACTTAGAGACCCCGTACCAATGGGCATCTCAATTTTTTAGGCCCCAGATGAATTTTCAACATTAGGGAACCAAAGCCCCCACCCCCCCACATTTTGAGTTGAGTATAACTCGGCCGGAATTCAAGTTAAAGACCTCGGACCAAGGGGGAACCCATTCTTTTTATGAATACTACCGTTTTCCGCTTTAGGGAACGGGGGCACCTCCTCCCCCCCTTTTTGGATTTTGCTTTTTTGATGGATTTTGGTCCGGGAGAGTACTAACACCCACCTCGCCAAGGGGAAACTCGGGGTTTTGAGTTTTTGATAGGATTTATTGGGATTTTCTTAAATATTGTTTTTATTGATAAGGAAAGTGATAAGAATTTTATTTTATCGCCGCGAGCACGGCGACGCGGCTTAAGAGTCATACATTTGCCTCGAAATTTCATCTGAGTAGGTGGCTAGGTTGGTTAGGCGTTAGGATAGGTGACTCGAGGGTCGTGGGTTCGAAACCGCCGTCCGGGATTTTCGGTTATTTGCGGCGGCCGTGATATATAGAATTTTTTTTTTCGCGTTTTTTTTTTCGTCACATTTATCATTTTTAACGAAAGTGTTAATTTTTTTTTTAAATTTGCATTATATTATTATATATATTATTATTATTCGTTTGACGATATTTATTGGGCAAAAAAATTATTATAATTAACATTTACCGACGCACCTACATGTTTTTTTTAAATTTGCATTATTATATTATATATATTATTATTATTCGTTTGACGATATTTATTGGGCAAAAAAATAATTAAAATTACCATTTAATTAATACTTGATTTTACCGACGCACCTACATGTTTCTTTTATTAACACATTATAATAACGTATAACTAACCTACGTTTAGTACCTACTTGATATATTACAGTTTTTACGTGATTCCGATTTGGTTAAATACTGCTACAGATTATAAATACTATATTAAAAAATAGTACGACTATATTTGCCGTTTTTTTTCGAAAATTCGAGTCCCGGGGTGGAGTAGTGTGTCAGAAACGAGAGTAGGTACCGTGTAGGTATCGCTATATACAGGCATATATACATGCGCCTCGAGATGACTGATAGCTAGACACTCAAACTCAGAATCCGAATTTCCGATTTCAACACACATACGAGAACCGGACACACACGCCCGGTGCATGGTCTGCGATCCGACGTAGTCGGATTGCCTACCTGACTAGCTACTTGCATACGAGCGACTTACACCCTCACTGCATCTGACACTCGGGAATCGACTTTCACCCGAGATGACTGATAGCTAGATACTCAAACTCAGAATCCGAATTTCCGATTTCAACACACATACGAGAACCGGACATACACGCCCGGTGCATGGTCTGCGATCCGACGTAGTCGGATTGCCTACCTGACTAGCTACTTGCATACGAGCGACTTACACCCCCAGTGTCCCCCACTGCATCCGACACTCGGGAATCGACTTTTACCCGAGATGACTGATAGCTAGACACTCAAACTCAGAATCCGAATTTCCGATTTCAACACACACACTCAAGAACCGGCATACACGAATGGGGCATGGTCTGCGATCCGACGTAGTCGGATTGCCTACCTGGCTGGCTGTGTCTTACGATCGACTTGAATCGCGTGACCTACGACTAGACACTCTTCCGAGTTCAAAAATTACCGCTTAAAAAGTGCTGCCAACACGACAAAACATAATACCCGACGACCCCCCTTCCCACCGCAGGCTGGATCAAAAAACCCAGCATAGCCGACAAAGATGCACCACCGCCCACACAGTCTTTCCGCCGTAGGCGGGATGACAAACACCGGAATCTAGTTAGTTGTAATAAATAAATAAATAAATAAATAAATAAATCATAAATCATAATCAATAATCATATTATAATTATTATAACTGAACAACGTTTCTTATATGAACAATAAGTTCCATGCAGAGATTGTTGGTAATACTAACGTATATTCAATTTTCAATTACAAATATTATAATGAAATAATAAAATGTATTAAATAATTTAATGTGTCGGTCTGGCCATCGCCGCTGGTTTGCGAATGCGGCCGGGGCCCCTCCGTTTCTTGTTTTATTTTAAGGTCTTGTCAATGTTTTATTTGCGTGGTCTTTATAGAGAGTATGAAATATTTAACCATACGTAATTTTTAGGTATAATTTTTCTTTACAGGACCCAACGCCCAAGGCTCGTTCATTATGGGGCCCCTTAAAAAACTGATCCATGGGCTTTGGTATGCCAGGCTGACACTGATTAAACTGTTATATATAATTAATAATTAGTCAAAATATGTAAATGTTAATGTTATAAACTATGATACAAAATATGATACTATGATTATCAGACACAGTTCACACCATATTAACTATCAAGCTGTTTATTATTACGGTAAAGTCTGTACTCTTTAGGTAATGTATAAAAATTAATAAATAACAATGTTTGTCGATTCCCATAATTTAGAATCGGTAATATATTAAGAGTTACGACGTAATATTATTATCTTATCTTGTTTTCGCGGTCGCACCGTCGACGCGTCGTACGCGGAAACCATCTAAATTGACTTATTAACACTAATGTCCATTTACGAGTATACAATTACTAACACATCCACAACAGTAGTTTAGAAATTGCCTATATAATGTTCCTTAATAAATGTCATTGTTGAGGCTCCTTAATAAGCTAAGAGACATTGCGAATAAAATAGTCCCAGTCCTAGTCCAATTACACTCTTTTAAACATTTTTTTTTAAATTTTCATAAAATGAATTTTAATTGTGAAATTTGACAAATTGGATTCTCAACAAAGTTTTCATTAAGACCAACAGTGATCCTCCAAATAAAAAAATAATAACACAAACCAACTTTTACTCAACTAAAAATAAAAGACGAAAAATCGAAAATGATTTGACAAAACCTTCCAGACTTGAAACCCGAGATTTAAGTGATTTGTTTTTAAATAAGAGATTGAATGTCTTAAAAGAACAAGATATTGAACATTCATATTTTAAAGAACATTAGATTCTTTATTTCATTCAGTCACCTAACTATTGATGTACAAATTATTAATTATTATTCTTGTATATACCTACTTTGTGTTTTTAATTATTCTAAGCTTGTAACAATAATTATTAATGATTACTAACTATTAGTTTGTTCTTTGATATTATGTAATTTTTTAATATTTTGATAACTGATAAGGCAGTACCGTACAATCATTGTTGAATTATTTGTTCACGCGCGCATGCGTACAATCATTGCACCATTCCTGTATTTAGACGCTCCTATATTCTATACTATTATCAGCGTAGGCCGTTAGTTCCGGGAATACGTAATGTGGTCGATATGCGGGCGGTGAGCCCCCCGGTGAAACGAGAACGCGATTATGAATTTTACGAATTACACACACTAATATTCATTTACTTCTCACACAGTATCACAGCTTAACCCCAAATATGGGGTTTCATCGATTCCGCCAGACCTTTTTATACTTGGGTATGAGGTTTATCGATTCCGCCAGCATCGTTTCCGTCAGTGCAGGTAGTCTAAAAACGACCTATCGATTCCGCCAGGGAAAAAATAATCTTCCCGAACATTTTAGTTTTATTTTACTTACATCCACCCAAACACTTTTTTATTTATACACGTCTTAAACACAAGGATCCAAACAGATACGTACATTATTCTCAGGTCAACTCACAAAACAAAAATTAGTAAGAACACAAAATATATTCATCAAAAAAGAAAAATCGAAGATTTATTAATAGATTATGAGGCTAAAAAAATTAACCGCTCACATTTCATTAGTTTGGCATCATCCCATTATAAAAAATAACATTGTAAAACTTAAAACTATATTTGACTAAATTAATTTGTATTTAAATTAATTATTGAATTATTTTGTTGATATTGTTACATGCGGCCCTTCAGGGATCCAAAAGCTTGTTGCACTTTTACAATAACATGTAGTCAATTTAAATATAAATCAATTGTAATTTATTAAAACCAATAATAATTAATATAGTCGTGGTGAATTGCAGCGTCGTGAGTTGAC
The DNA here is from genome assembly GCA_949089665.1 of Macrosiphum euphorbiae. NCBI lineage: Eukaryota > Metazoa > Arthropoda > Insecta > Hemiptera > Aphididae > Macrosiphum > Macrosiphum euphorbiae. The sequence continues at coordinate 27,875,965 of CARXXK010000002.1, forward strand.
TCGTTGTAGTAGTCGATAATCTCCATGTAAGGGCTCTTTCACACGAAGCCACCAGAGCGGCGCCACCATGGTCGCGCCACCACAAGATATTAATAGTTAAATGAAGGTTTTCACACATGGTGGCGCCACCAAGTCGGCCGCGCTAGTCGTAGAAGTTTGCGCGACCAGACTATCTGAACGCGCGACCAAAATAGAAGCGTCACCAATTAAATGTATATTGTTGTAATGTAAAAACACAATTATTTTCATTCGACTCACTGCCAGTGGCGCGTGTTGACGTGGTTTTTGACGCTGTCGATATTTTTAAGATAGATTAGAACATGGATAGTCACTTTGACACCGAAAAGTTTATAATAGAAATTGAAAATCGTCCAGCAATATGGAACTCGGCCTGCAGCGAGTATTCAATTCGCGATGTAAAAAGAAAATGTTGGGAAGAATTGACTGATATATTTTCCAATGAAGATAATACAGTCCAAGAGAAAAAAGAAATTGGTGAGTTAAAAAAAAATAATAGTGAAAGTAATAAAAATAAATAATAATAAAAGTAAGTATGTGTCTATAGCAGGGTTGGCACGTATTATATATACATGGAATTATTATTATTATTATTATTATAGTAATTATATTATATTTTATTATTTTATATTTTAGTAGTTATATTATATTTTATGAGAGCAGAAATAGAAATAACAATAAAACTAACTTTTCTACATGTATAAAAATGTATAATACATCATCCTGTACCTATACAAATTTTAAACATAAATTTACCCAACCCTGTTCTATAGTACATATTTACCATATTTATTTCAATAAATAAATAATAATTACTATTTAGCTAAAATATCCAAAATGTATATTTATTATACATAATATATTACCTATATAATATTACGTGTACTTATTATACTTGTATAAATAATATCCTTGTATTATTTCTGAATCATATGAATTAAACTTTATTTAAAAATTTTTATTTACAATAAGAAGCATTTAAATATTGAATTTATATTGAATTTATATTAAAAATATATTGTACCTATTTAATATATAATATATTTATATCTCTATTTTAGATAATTAGCTTATTAAAATTTAATTATAAAATCTTAAATTTTACTGTACTGCCATTCTACTTCACCATCAGTTACAAAATAATTTGCGTACTTATCCCTCACAGTTTGTGCAGTTTGTGATCCTCTTGTCATATTTGTGTTTTCTATATTTTCCAATCCTTGTACTGTTAAAGTATCATCATAACGATATCCATCTCTTGCCCTTACAAAGTTGTGTAAAATACAACAAGATTTGATTATATTTTGAGCCAAATCAAGTTTAACGTTTAATGGTCGATGAAAAATCCTCCATTTATTGGAAAGGATTCCAAATGTACACTCTATATATCTTCGAGCTCTCGACAGTCGATAGTTGAAAATTTTTTTTGTCACGGTTAAATTTTTTCCACCATATGGTCGCATTATATTTTCCGATAGACCAAATGCTTCGTCGCCTACTATTACATGTGGCATTGGTTCTTCATTTAATGTTGAAATTGGTTTTGGATCAGGAATATTCAAAGCATTCTTCATCATTTTTTTATAAAACATAGATTCTTTAAAAATTGAAGAATCACTACTCTTTCCATAAGCACCTACATCTATTGCTACAAATGAGTAGTTACTATCACAAACACCAATCAATACAATAGAAAAATAATGCTTGTAATTGAAATACATTGAACCAGTGTCAGTAGGCTTTATTACTCTGATATGCTTACCATCAACGGCGCCTATACAATTCGGAAAATTTGCAAATGTTTCAAATTTATTTGAAATTTCGAGCCACATTTGTGTTGAGGGTTGAGGCATAAATTCATCTTTTAATCTATTCCATATAGCCTCACAAACTTGAGCAACAAATCCAGAAATAGTAGAAATTCCAAGACGATATTCATGGTGTAATTCCGTAAAAGAACATCCACTGGCAAGATATCTGCGTAAAATTAAAACTAAATTAAATATACTTATCTAGTTGGTACTTTTGAGGGTTCAAAAGTTCAAAAATTCCTAAGTTTATACTAAAATTAAAATGTTGAATACATTTGTATAAAAATCCTTGTAATATCTCTCCGTTCAGAATATAACATGCATTAGGTAATATATACTTTTATATAAAATTATTCTTTTTTAGGGATAAATTTACAACGAAAATGGAAAAGTCTACGTGATTGTTTTTCTAGAGAGTTGGCCAGAGTTAAAAAACTTAAATCTGGGTCTGAAACTTCTAGAAAAAATCCTTATGTCTACTACAATCAGTTATTGTTCTTATTACCTATTATTCAAAATAAACCTACCGAAACAAATATAACAGCAGATGGTGATGAAAGTGGAGATGATTTAGGCGGTTCTTTTAATAGAAATGTATTGAATAATGAACCTAGTTCTAAGAAAAAAAAGGCTAATCCAAGAACTTCAGTTGAAAACGAAATAATTAGTGCATTACACAAGAGTGTTGAACTTCGTGAAGAACAAGCAAAACACTGCGAGGAAGACGCTGATAGATTGTTTTTGTTGTCTTTATTAAAGGATTTGAAACAAATACCCGAGCCTTTACGTTTTTCAGTTAAAATGGATTTAATGAAAGTAATAAATAATGCTCAAATGAATACGTATCCAGCTTCTCTAAATTTGTCTCATCCTCAACGACCTCAACAATATAATCTCAGCAGTCAAAATGTAATGTCTCATCCTCAACAGTATAATTTCAGCGGTCAAAATGTTATATCTTCTCCTCAGCAATTTAATCTCAGCGGTCAAAATGTAATATCTTCTCCTCAGCAATATAATCTCAGCAGTCAAAATATAATGTCTCACATTAATCAAGATCCATGTACAAGTCGTTCTATACATCAAACAAACCAACTATATTCAGATCCAAATTATCAAAGAGTTTTACAAAATCAGTTCAATAGTCAAATAAGACCTTCATCTGCAACACAGCATAATTCAAGTACTTCAACTCCACTGGCTTCACCAAACTACAATTCAACTGAAAATTCTACAGACTCATATATTGAGACAGATTTATTCAACCCAAACTTAACCAAATAGTAAAACTATGTCATCTAATTTTAAACCAGACAGTGTATATTTTTTTTTTATTTTAATATTTTTCATTTGTAATGGGTATTTTTATAATAATGTACTATATTTGGCATTAATCTTTCTCAAATAAAAATAAATCAGTAAGATCAATATTAGATGTCATAGTTTATTTATGGAGCTTGTACGTATATATAAGTATTTACTATTTATTAACCAAAATTATACTTTACCTTAAAGTTACGACTAATTTTTCGACAGGTGAAATACATTCTCTCATATTTGTTTGTTGACCCGTTAAATCTTCTCGAAGTTGTTCCATTAGTTCGTCAAACGAATTAATAGACATTCTTAAATAATTAAAAAATTTGTCTTCATATTTTCTTAAATCATTATAAAATAAATTAAATAGACCTTTAGTAGAACGGTCAGACAATAGTGGATGAACCCAAAACTTTCGATTTTTTTTTCGTCTGCGTACAACACGACTGTACAGATATGCTACACATGCTAGCTCTTCGACTTCCATTTTGGAACTGAACTAGGAGCTACTATGTAGTTCAGTATGTATTTTTGTTTGGTAATTTGTAGTGAAAACAACCTGCATCAAAACATACGAAACACAGAAGCGCTTCTGGAAGCATGAATAGTGGCGGTGCTTTTCTGGTGGCGCTGCCATGGTGGCGCGCTCTGGTGGCTTCGTGTGAAAGAGCCCTAAGTCGTGTGTAATGGCTGGTGGCTAAACGGCTCGCTCGGTCTTGGTGGCTCTGGTACATCTAGTTAGGCTGTCTCGCTGTCCCCTATATATATGGTGGCGGCGTCCTTTGAAGTGAGCGGCGCGTGTACAGTCGTCCTTGATATGGACCTCACGACTATGAAAGTGGTATTCTTAGTCGAAAACACTTTTGGGTGTGGTCGCATTCCTGGTTGTTTTTATGAGCAAATATATGATATTGCGTAATCCCATTCCTGGTTGTTATTATGAGCAAATACATGATATTGCGTAATCCCATTACAATATACCTATATTATTATTATTGTAACATTTTATTTATTTAACTATATTGTATTATTTCATTAGTTTGGCATCATTCCATTATAAAAAATAACATTGTAAAACTTAAAACTATGTTTGACTAAATTAATAATTGAATTATTTTGTTGATACCTATATTATTATTATTGTAACATTTTATTTATTTAACTATATTGTATTATTTCATTAGTTTGGCATCATTCCATTATAAAAAATAACATTGTAAGACTTAAAACTATATTTGACTAAATTAATTTGTATTTAAATTAATTATTGAATTATTTTTTAGATATATATCGTTATTATTATAACAGAAATAGGTTGACAGCAGCAGTTGCCAGGTCCAGGTAGAAATTGGTAGGTGGCGGAATCGATAGGTTGTTTTTAGACTACCTGAACTGGCGGAGTCGATACTGGCGGAATCGATGCTACATTGGCGGAATCGATAGGTCCCCCTTAAATATAAATGCTATATGAAATGCCTAAATATTACTCCTTAAAACATATCACACTCCAGCCACCTTAATATTAGTTCCTGGTAAATTTTTTTCTGGGGGTACATTCAAATTATTATTGCTTATTAAATTACAAAGTTTAGAAGATGCAAAAGTTCCACCATCGCTCTGTTTACCTCTGGTACCAACATCAACTATCACGATTTTTTTTTTTGCATCGGCAACTCTTTGTAAAACTAGGGAAAATATTTTAAGTAGTCGAAGTGACTTGATCCTGAATGTTTGGGACATTTAATTTGACAATGTTTCCTATCTATAGAGCCTATGCAATTTGGAAAGCCCCATTTGTCATTGCATTCTACACTAACTTTTTCCCAGTGTTCTTTTGTAGGAACTGGCATAAATTAATTTACGAGTTCTTCCCAAATAACTTGTTAGGTCTCGTGAATAATTTTAGGTATAGTGCATGCATTGAAAAAAAAGCCAGGTTCCGAAAAGAAAGATCACTTGATAAATATCTATGAAAATAACATAAAGTATTTTATAAGCATTTTTTGGATATTTTACGAACATTAAATTACCTCATTACAAATCATTTATTAAATTTATTTAAATTAATAAAAACAAATGTGGAACTCGCTCGTCTCGCTCTACTGTATAGTGGGTGCCGCGTGAACCTCACATTGAGTAGATCACTGTGAATTGTGATTGATGTATTAAATTTGACTTCAAAGATAAATCATTATATACGAGAAAATGATTCTGAACGGAGATGATTTGTCAACATATTGTATTTTATTTTATAACCTTTACATTGTAAATAATTAAATTTCTGTTATAAATACGAAAATGTTGACACGTTTTATTAAAATCTAATTTCAAATGCTCATTTAATGAAGTTTGTAAGTATTTGAAATATATTTATTTATTTATTTATTTGTTTATTTAACGCCAATCGGCAATTCAAGAGATTTACAATACAAATTATATACAGAGAATATTAAGTAACAATGTGATGGAGTAATCTTATATAAAAAACGAGGTGAAACATAGTAATTTACAGAGCAAACAACTAAATATTTAGTACAAATAAAAACATAACAATATAATGAAACTAAAAACTAACTAACTTAAGTAATATATACATTTAAAATATCATGATCTATTAGTTATTGAGCAGACGAAGCATTCTGTGTAAAGGATGGTTATGAGAGTAGTTGAAACGGTGAGAAGGGACAAGGAAAAGTGAGTGATTTCTAGTGTAATGTACAGGAACGCGGAAAGAGATAGAGGAAAGAAGGTCAGGGGCATCAACAGTGCCATTAAGAAGAGAGGTGACAAAGGAAAGGTCAGCCTCTATACGGCGAGAAGAAAGAAGAGGGATATTCAAGGAAGATCTAATGGATGAATAGTCATGGGGTGGGTGAACAATCTTGAGCAGAAAAGCAGCGTATGAGAGGAATCGATTTTGAACTCGCTCTAAGCGTAATTGGTCTTTAGCCAAATATGGATGCCATACAACAATTCCATATTCCAAAATAGAGCGGACAAGAGAGAAATAGAGGGAACGAAGACAAGTGGAGGACGTGAAAAGGCTAGTGTTGCGCTTTATGAAACCTAGGACTTTTAAGGCTCTACCAACTGTTATATTAATATGCTGTTCGAAAGAAAGAGATGGAGTTAGGTAGATACCAAGGTCTTTGACAGAAGAAACACGTTCGAGTGGGGAGCCATTGAGGGAATAAGGGAAGATAATATGTATTCGCTTTCTGTGGAATGTCATAGTATGGCACTTGTTGAGATTGAGCGTAAGGCCTATACGCTGAGTCCAGAGACAGAAGGAGTCGAGATCTGACTGAAGTTGACGGCAGTCGGAGATAGAAGCAACTTTAGAATAAATTTTAATGTCATCCGCAAATAGAAGGACTTTGGAGAATGAAAGGTAATTGTTAATTGAGTTAATAAAAATTATGAACAGTAGAGGACTAAGATGTCCTCCTTGAGGGACTCCAGAAGGAGTTATAGACAAGTCAGAGGTAGCACCATGGATTTTCACAAATTGCATTCTTGGACTGAGATAAGATTGGAGCCATGATAGTAAAGGGTTCCCAATACCGAGTGATTCTAGTTCAGAGATAAGATGGCTATGGATAACCGAGTCAAAAGCTTTACTAAAGTCAGTGAACACGGCATCCACTTGGCAATCGGACTCAAAGCTCTCCAGAATATACGACGTTAGAGCTAGGGTACAGGTGGTAGTAGATTTCCCAGGACGGAAACCATGCTGGTCAGCCACTAATATATGGTTAAGACTTCTTTTGATATTAGTGTATACAATGGACTCAAGTAGTTTTGAAATGTGGGGAAGAATAGAAATAGGCCTGTAATTAGAAACAAGTGAGGGATCACCAGATTTAAAAACAGGGGTAACAGAGCTGGTCTTCCACACAGCAGGAAAAATACCTTCATCGAGTGATTGTCTAAAGAGCAGAAATAAAGGGTAAACAATGGAGTCTTGACAGTTAAAAAGTAAACGTGCAGAAACACCATCAGGACCATTGGAATTGTTATTTTTTAGGGAGTTAAGTGCAAGTTGCCCATCATCAAGAGTAATGAGGCAATTAGAAGGAAGTTCGTACGGATATCTATTATTTGTAAGGGGATTAAAAGGTGGAGAAATAGAGGGATTATACATGGAATAGAAGTACTTAGATAACAATTGGCAGAATCACGAGGATTATCAGCCGTAGTGGTATCCCAACGTAAGGTGGAGGGTAGCGTGTTGTGCTTACTGAGATTTTTAGTATACTTCCAAAAGGAAGAGGGGTTGTGAGTGAGCGAGTATTCTGTATGTCTTATATATGACTGATAGTCTATCTTAGAAGTGTGTTTACATTTCGCACGCAGCTCAGAAAAAGCTAAGTAGTCGCATGGCAACTTAGTCCTCTTAAAAACTGCATGGGCACGCTTTTTCTTTAAAATAAGATTTTTAAGTGTGGGAGAGGTCCAGAGAGGAAATTTTGGTAACTTGTAAATTTTTGTAGGAACAAACAACTCAATGGAATGAAGCAGGGCTTCATTAAAAATAGAGGCAGCACCGTCGATTGAATATTGTGAAAAGGTAGACTCCCAGTTAAATGAGTTAAAAAATTGCGATATACCAGAGTAGTTTGCATTTTTGAAGTCTTTATAGGTATGGGTGTTATCTGCCACATTATCAGATTGGAAAGGAAAGATTATGTGAAGAGGCGGGTGATAAGGGTCAGGAATAACAAGTGATTCAGTTGCTGTACTGCTAGTGACTTTATTGGAGTTTGAAAAAATAAGATCTAGAATGCTGCCATGACTATTAGGAAGGAAGTTATGTTGAAAGAAATTTAAGTAAGAAAAAGAGTCTATAATAGATGTGGTAACCATATTGTGATCACTTGTGGCAATTAATCCTAGTTCATCAGATGACCATGTAACATTAGGTAGATTGTAGTCACCACAAAGGATAACTGATACAGATTTATAGGAGGATATGATTTGCTCAACAGAAGCAACGTGGGATTCAACTACAGGAAGAGGAGAGTGTGGAGGTAAATAAACACCACCTACCAATAAATAATTAGAGTTGAAGGACAGTAAGGCAAATATTTGCTCAACATTCGAGGTACTTAATGTAATAGGATGGTATTTAATGGAATTATTGATGGCAATTAATACTCCACCTCCTCGGAGAAAAGAACTGTTGTTTGGATTTCTATCGAGTCTAATCACCTGAAAGCCATGAAAACCTAATTCACTATCACTTATGTCAGGTGTTAGCCAAGTTTCAGTGAGGATAATGACGTCATAAAAGTTAAACATTGGGAAGGAACATCTGAGATTGACTAATTTGGTTTTTAGGCCACGTACATTTTGATAGAATATTTTTAGATTGGAATTAAGGGCTTTATTACATAACTTATTGCTTTTAGTATTAGGATTATCATCTGGTTTAGAAAATGAAGTTTTAAAGTTATTAAAATACAATACGAAGGGTTTTAAAGTTTGTTGAGCTGAGTGGCAGCGCGTACAGTAAGACGATTGAGATTTAAAGTTATACATACAGTTGTGGTGTAGATCTGAAAGACATGAGCAGTAGTAGAAGAAGGCTTTGTTCGAAGCAGGAGGCGGTTGATTAGGCAGTGGCAGGTCGGTACTTGTTAGTTTTTTGGATGGACAAATGTAGAAGTAGACGCATGATGGCGTCTGGTCTGCGATGACCGAGAAAGTGGCACAATGAAGGGGAATCCATCTCTGTAGTTGATCGTCAGGTCAGTTTCTCCGTTCTTTTTACGGTTTTCCAATTCGGTGTATACTTGACGGATAGACTCTCGTTCAAGTGGGGTGCGATCACGGGTCATAGTGACAGAACGAGGCCTGCTGTCAGGGGGAAGGCCTCTGGCATTTTTATTGAAGTCAGAAACTAGTTTGAGAGCTATTTCTTTGGAAGAGAAGAATACCTTGAGAGGTCTCGGACCCCTATCATTAGGTTTGCCAAGTCTGATTGACTTGAGATTAGCAACTGCTTCAGGAAAGTATGGGTCGATTATCTCAGCTATTTTCGAAGTGTCATCTGAGATTCTTTCTTCTATAACAGAAGATGACGATTCCTTTAATCCACGAATAATGACATTCCGAGAGCATCGCTCACGCTCGGAGATCTCTTGAAGAATGCTAGGGACAGTGCTAGCCGAAAAAGTAGGACGACAACTGTTTGCCGCTTCAAGGTCTTGGATACGCTTGTTGAGATTAGAGATGTTCTCACGAAGATTGTCATTGTCTAATTTTAAGTCCGCCACCTGAGTTGACAGATGACTAATGCTTTCTTTCAGCTCAGTAAACTTAGAACTTTGGGATTCACATAGTAGTTTACATTGGTCCAGGGTTTCAATTTGAGTTTTTTGGTGCTCAGCCATAGTTTTGTTAAAAACATCTAAGGTTAGTAGAGCGGCCGTTTTGGCACGAGTAGCAACTTGGGAGACAGCATTTGGAGTCGTCGGGGGCATAGCTCAGCAAAAACGAACGTCACAAATTAACCTGTTCCTTTAAGAGAGAAGATGCAACCAAAGTTACAGCGATGCGTGCGGAATGAAAAGTAGTACTATTACTAATACTAATAAAGTTTGTATCCACGCGTCAAAGTCTCCAAGAGAACGGAGGTGAAGAAACAGCTGATACGTAATCAGCCAGACTAGTCCAAACAATTGTTGATAAGAAGTAGACTGTACTCACGATAGTTCTCTGTCAGAAAGATGAGTGACAATTTTTTGACTGTTCCACTGCAAAATATAGATGGATAACACGAACGAGGCTTGAGAGAGTTTAGACGTACAAGCAAAAACACTTCAAGTGAAGAAAAACACACAAATACTCCAGAAAAAAAAATATACTTTATAGAGAGCAGTAGGTACTTGTTATCACGGTATCACGTTTTTTATACTTATTAAAAAATATTGCGCCAATTAATGTAAGACCAACTTATGTAGAACTTTGATTTTGAAAAAATTACAAATTCAAATGCTCGATAACATTTTTAAACTGAACAAATCTTGATATTTGTAAGCAAAACTTATGGACATCCTTGTATTAAATTTTCAATACAAAAAATGAATACAAAAATAATTATAAATTTTTAACTACAAAATAATTTGCAAATACTGGCGATTTCGATGATTAATACTGTAATTTTGACCATTTTTATAAAAATTCTAATTTCCAATGCTCATTAAAAAATGTTGACAATATTGAACTTCAAAAGCTTCTAAAAAAAAGTTGATTCTATGTATTTGAATAATAGTATAATACTTATAGAGAATCATGTACTACATTTTCAATTCTTAGCTATGAATATTTATAATTACTTATACTTTTTTAATAAGAACTAAAGTCTTAGGTTCTTGAGTAACAGCCAAATAAAAATATCGGTTCAGTCGAAAACTGGTTTTATACCAAAATTCCCGATTTAATCTATTTTTTTTTAGTTTTTCCTGGTGCATTTGAAAACTACTCAATTTTTTTTACTTTTGACCCACCCGCAAAGTACCAACTACATTCACTTTGCAACCAGAAACCACCATTGATTTTAGATTCTGGACTGAGTGATGAATGTATTGATTTTATATAATTTTTTAATGATCCTTTTTATTTATGAATAATAAAACAAAATAACCAATTAAATGAAATATAATTATTAATCGCTATTAATCAGTCCTCCGATTCAACAGATTATCGATTGTTTACACTAAATACATTTTTATTCTTACCTAATTATTAGTTTATAATAATATTTATTAATTAATAATTATTAACCTTATTGTGGTAATACGTGGCCATGTGGTAAGTACTTATCACAGATATAAGGAATAAAGATGACGTCGGACCGATAGTCAGGATATCTTCAACATCTCACACACCGATCAATCGTTTGATCAATCGTGCCGAAACGTTTTTGGATAATATCTTAATAAAGAGTTTCATTTATATAATTATTCTGTTGTTTTATCCTCCTCGTCATCTACGCCACTAACCATTTCATCCTGACTCATAGAAGTTAACTTAAGAGGCTTTATAATATAATTATTATATTCTAACATTCATTGCATTCGATGTTTGTAACAAAAGTATTTTTTTTTAAATTATCATAGAAAATCGCAAATGTTTCTAGTAAATAATTACGAACTTTCTGTGGTCATGTACTTCGCGACTATAGAGGCAGCGTTCTATAATCATACTTACATCACCAATCAGCAGACCACGCCATAGGTCGAAACTATAATAGTTACCTAGTAGGCGCGCACGGTTTATAAATAACCAAATAGTCAATAATATGAAAATTTTTTAAATTTATTTTTTCTCTAAATATCAATACAATTTTATTTGTTGGGTGAAAAAGCTTGAACATTTAATAGAAAGCTCCTAGTATTGTTTTAAAGGCAGCTGAAAAATATTATAAATACTCGTACACTCACAATTTTTTTTTATAAGCATTTAAAGTTTGAATTTTGACAAAATACGTAAAAACCACGGAAATGTGGAAAATATTCTAAGTTAGAAATTCATAAAAAATTGTAATACAAGAGTCCTCTTTGTCTACCTTTATCAAGAAGAAAATGTCTACAAGAAAATCAAATCAAATTTTCATCAGTGTTGGAATTTCATAATATACAACATTTGATATTCACTCGATTTCTCATGTAACGATTTTCTTATTTTGTTGTAATTCAAAAACGAATGACTATAGATACATGAAAATTTTACTTTATTATGTTTATTTTAAAATTTCCTGTAGGTACTTGATAATATTTTCAAAATATTTTACTAGTTTTGAGCTTTTGGCAAACATTTTTCATTTTTCATTTTCAATATTTTATTTTTTTTCTTACAAATTGTATTGATCACTTGATTTTTATGAATAACCTGTTTGTTATTAAAACTATTTAACATTTAATACTGAATAACATATTATTTATTAGTATAAATTAATTATAAGACAACTGACAGGCATACATTATTAATTATTATACAACATGTGTTTTATATTGAGTGAGAGAGTCTGATAAAATGAATCGCTATTTTGTGGTTATGTTACCTATTGATAACAGTCTGGTTCAGTTATCAAACAGCTCCTTTTTTTTTATATATACAGTAAAACCTCGTTAAGACGCTCCCGTTTAATACGCCATCCCGCTTAACACGCGGATTTTTCCCGGTCCCAGGTAATTGTACACTTTTAACATTGAAAAAAAGACGCTTAATACGCCACCGCATATTACGTAATCCCGCATAATACGCTCTAATTGCTGGCTTCTCAAACATTTTAAAATAGAAAAAAACCCAATTAATACAATCAGCGATAAGAATTTCGTTGAAACGTTTATCTATTATCGACCGAGTAATTGATATTTATTATTAACATCTTGATGTGGTTTATACTCTTACTATATTTCGTTAGTACGTACGTACGTTAGTTATATGATCGGACGTTGAAGTGTACACGTGAAATCACACGCAGATTTATAATTTGTATGTTTTGTTTATTGTTATTCGTGTGTGGTTTAAAATGACGAGTGCGTCTACGTCATCTAGTAGTGCCGGAGTGAAAAGGAAAGCTTTGTCTATTGACGATAAATTGAGAATTATTAAACTGTATGATGAAAAAATTGGTGTATTCAATAAACAACAAATTGCCGACCAATTAGGATTGCCCTCCTCTTCGTTGCGGACCATATTGAAGAACCGGAAAGAAATTGAAAAAAACGCTTTTTCTATAACGCTATCCCGCATATTGCGCGGTTTTACGATTTCCCCTTCGAGAGCGTCTTAACGAGGTTTTACTGTATATAATATTATTAGTTTAAAATACATAATCATTTCAGCATTAATGATAATAAATTTTTTTTTTCTTCTTTTATACAAGAATAACAAGATACTTAATAATTTAAACATAGTTATATTACAAGGTCTAATCATTTAAACATAATTGAGTCTAATGGGTTTTTTAACTGTTCTACCTGACTTTGTTATAACTGTGGTGGGTGTTGGTATTTTACTATTTTTATATGTTTCCTTTTTAAATATTGTAGGTATTGTTTGGTTTTTTGTTTGCTCCTCATTAAACTCTAACTCTTTTCTTTTTCTTATATTTATTACATTTCTTCTAAGAATTGTGCCATTTTCTAGTTGCACTGAATAAGATCTTGGACTTTTAAGTTTTTCCATTACTAGGTACTCCTTTCTCCCAAAACTTGTTTTTATAATTTTGTATTTTATATTTTATATTTTGAATTTTATATTTTATCACCCACATTAAATTGGATTTCTGTTTTAGAAGAGTTTTTATCAAAATAGTTTTTTTGTTTTTGTTTATTTTTATCATTTGTTCATAAGCATTAATATTCAATTTTGTTGTTACTTCATCAATAAAAGTTGGTAGTTTACTTCGCAATTTTCTGTTCATTAAGAATTGTGCAGGTGAAAAATCTAAATTAGCTACATTACTATTTCTGTAATTTAAAAGATAAAGATCTATGTCATGACCCTCTTCTACATGGAACCCACATTTTAAACAGATTAGAAAAGTTATTTGAAATTATACTTTATCACTGTGAGGGGTGGGGTACATGTCTTCGAATGTCATGTGTTCGAAGGTCATGTTTTCGAATGACGAGTGTTAGAAAAGTTATTTGTTCGAATAGTAATGTAATCGAAAAATTATTTGTTCGAAAAATATATGTTCGAAAAGTTGTATGTACGAAAATTATTTATTTAAATTAAAAAGCTATCTGACATTATAAAAATTAATAAACATAAAACTAAAAAAAAAATATTTGGAAAAATATACCTATGCAGTTTTAAATCAATAATTAAAAACTTAAATTAAATGCAATTGCTTTTAAAAACTCCTAATAAATAAGTCACCGTTCGATGTATCAACAGAACAAATATTTGCTCCACATTTAGTTGAACATGTCCAGTAAAAAACGTTTCGGTCATCGCGTTTTCATTTATAATTTTTATTTAATATGTATAAAAAATTATTTACACTTAATACTTTACTTCCGTGTATACTTTTTATAACTTCTATAGAACACATTTTATTCAAATAAAGAGACAAATTACATAAAACGTATTAAATTCGCAACAAACTAAGCTTCAGTACAGAATACAATCGCATTTTGTTTTATACTAGACCACACCACAATAGTCATTACTAATAAGCTATAAGCAATGTTATCTAGTATCTACTATCTATTATCTTTATTACTTTTATTCAACGATATTAATCGGGTACGTCGATAAAATTTTCGTTTAAAAAAAAAAATAATATTTCGTACATACAACTTTTCGAACATATATTTTTCGAACAAATAATTTTTCGATTACATTACTATTCGAACAAATAACTTTTCTAACACTCGTCCTTCGAAAACATGACATTCGAAGACATGACCCGCTCCCCACTATAAGGCGGTATAAAATCGAACACGACTTATAAAAGACCGTGAGAGTGCGATTCCGACTCATCCCTTCATTATTATATACTTATTATTATATTAAGTTATAAACCCCAACATTTGTATTTATTAAGTCGCACCTCTACAGGTCCGATACCGCCCGTTGCGGCTCTCTTCTATAAGCCAACCGCTCGGCCCGGAAACTAAATCCCTTCTATTAAATATATATATATTACATCTCACAATAAATAGACGAAATTGTACATAAAGATAACACGTGTACAGTTACTTACGGTCACTGGACGTCGGGAATCGACGGATCGTATCAAATGTGTTTCTAAATATAATTTCAATCTAGTTACCTATTAGATTATCCAATGGAATTTTTGAATCTGTGAAAGCTTTTATCATCGAATAATTTTTGACCAGTGGCTCCTTTGTCTACACTTTTCACATCCTCAAACAACTGAACGAGCTTAAAAAATTTTGTTTCAAAGTGATCGGATGAACTGTCAACATATTTAACACAAATACACATAGTTTTCACACAGCCAACATCAGTGCTCTCGTCAATAATAACATTGAAAAGTGTATTCTTCAAAACATTTGTTAGTTCTTCATGGGAATAAAGTCCTATTACATTGGACATTGTACAATTGATTTTGTACGACCCAGAGATATATTGGAACAAATTTTTGAATCTGGGAATGCTGCCTTGCATGTTTTTACCAAATGATCACTTATATGAAATGGCAAATTGTGTTCACTTATAAAACTACAAAGTGAAATTTCTGATTTTTTAGTTTGGTCAACTAATTTTAATTGATCAGCATTATTTATAAAAGTAGTTATTGAATGTTGCTTGCTTCCAACACTATTTACAGAGCTTTGTTGTTTTTTCGTAAGAGCATGCTTTTAATTACACTTAATTCAGCAGTCATTTCTGTAATATATAGTTTACACTTAGCTAATAACTTATTACTATTTATTTGCTGTATTTTTTATCGGATAACTATTCATGTCTAAAGTTCTGTTTCTTGTGAGAATACGTTTTGGAACTTTCACCTCGTTTGCGTTTAGTTTTTTCTGGCGTCGAACAGCTATCACTTTCGATTTCACTCCTAACGACAGTAAAATTAACGACAGAAACATATACAAAAATAACGAACTATAAACATTAACAACGGATTACGGAATAACGCCAATTGAACTGAACGGACACCACATCGTATAAACAAGAATAATAATTAATATAATATGCTGAATCGTTTCTTAGAAATTTTTCATTGTACAATGAATTGAATTAGGGAGTATGGACTATGGACTGAGGTCGAGCCAAGACTCGTAGTCGTAATATCCGTGGTTTGTATCAATTATATTATGCAGTGAAATATTATAACTTCTTTATTATTATTTTTCATTATTCATATTTAATAAAATTGTAAAATACTAAATTAATGTAAAATACATATATCTAAAAAAAGATCGTATTCTTTATGACCCACCAAAAGGTTTGATACCTGTCTTTAAATTATCGTATTTCCCCACCAATATTGGCAGCACTGCCCCCGAGTCTGCATAAGCCGGACGGTCCTTAAACGCCATCAGACACGGAAATGCAATAAGTTCAACCCAACGACTATTATTTCGTTTACCGAATAAAGTCGCCTTCCTGAATGCCCTTTCGCGCCGCTACCGTTCGAGTCAAGCCGCCGAAAACTCGCGTTCACCGTTAAGTTGTATTTCGCCGCCGCTGTCAGAGCCGAGCCGCCGATACGTGGATATATTGTACCCAGTAGTGAAGACATCGCCAAAGACGAGCCACCGCTGACCAATACATCACATCGAAAACGTCGATTGTCACGTCCAAGCCGCCGCTACAGACAACGACCAGTGCCAATCCAATCCGAGGGCGTCACCAAGTTACTCTGATTTCACTTGGAGATCATAAGGGACCATTTCCACACGTTGTTCAAAAATCATGAACTACGACAGCAATCAGGTGCAACCAACTTCCAGAAAACAACCGTAAGTTGTATGTGAATCCATTCACACCATTCTATGTAAATTCCCTCAATACTTATTTTTATTGTAAACTCTTCGGAGTAAAAAAACTTTACATTCAAAAGAAAATAATGTAAAAGAGATAATGAAAACAATGTTGTAATCATACATATCAATAAACATCATTCAATCAAACTAACAACTTGTGCTTCATTACACCGTTTCACGACATATTGCAGCAACGCGTCGCGCTGGTTGTTGCATTTGTCTGTGCCTTATCGTAACACATTACGATGGCAGTTTATAATCATTTAAGATAACTATAATATACAATATAATAATATAATAGTATATATTTTATAGTTTATATTTGGCCGTTTTATATTTATTTGAAAATCAAGTGAAATGTTTTAAATCGTATACCAGATATCGACCTATCTATTTACATTAACTGACACAAATCAAGGTGTTCGCTCCGTGTGATAACAGAATTGCCGCCGTCGGTGGTCACGCCATAGATAATATAAGAATGGATAGGACATGCCTATACCAGTTCCATATGAGGCCGTGTGCTTTTTTGGGGAAGAGAGAACGTAAAGAGAGAAAGACTATATGAGGCTTTTTAAGGTTATGTGCAAAACTATTTTATTAAATAATAATAATAATAACATGATAGTCAGTTATATTTAGATATTTGTCAGTTTGTATTTTGATTGTTGTGCCACCTGTGCCTGGAAAATGGAATTAGGAAAATAATATTTTAACAAAATGAAATTATATAAATTTTATTTATTATTATTTATCAATTATCATATCAATATTTGCCTTATATAACCTTAAAAATAGTATCACTAAATTTTCATGTGATAAGCTCTTATGCCCTATCCATTCTTATATTATCTATGGGTCACGCTCGACCGACCGCCGCAGTAACTATGTTCGTGGGCGCTGCGCGCCGGCAGCCGCAATGTTGGCAACACTACCGGTGACCGTTAGTCGTTACCGGCGCTCGGCGCAGGCGAGCTCAGTCGTCCGCGCCACTCTCCTGTTTAACGAGTACACGACAGATTCGTCTTTACGTTTGCTCTTCTCGCTCGTCCGTCAGCCATTTTTCCCCGTTTGGGAATTGCTACGGAAAACGTGTTTTTTAGTTTTTACACATCGCGGTTGTTCGGCCGATTAGCTCGTGTTGCTTATTTTATTGACTGTCGTCGTCCAGTCTGTGATTCAATCTCGAATCGTTAAGCTCGTAACAACCAGCTCCGAGTAGCTTTACCTACTCTGAATAATACTTCGCGTCCACGTACGCAGTTGAACGCTCATCGATCCACAACACGACGGTGCATACGCTCGCACCAGTGTTCCAGTACAGCAGCTCAAGACATCTGCCAGGGAGGCAGCTCAGTCGGTGATCCTCGTTTCCCCCGTATTAATATTGTAATATTGTATAATATTTAATTACCTACTGCTCATGTGGTATAATAATACATGCGCCTGATAGTCAGAAACCTATGTTATTATTTAATCATATAAATTGCCTTACTCTACAACCGTCCTGAGGACCTCTACCGGGCGATATCTGGTCTTAAGGGGATTCGATCCAGCGTATTTATTTCATGATTTAGACCTAAAAGCCTGACAAAAATACGCCTACTTAGAATTATCAGATTTCAATTCTGTAAAAAGATTCGAGTTCATTGACAATTTTCCTAGGTTATTGTGGGAATCAATTTTCGATATTTTTTTTAGAATTCACGTTAAATCATACTTCGATTTCTCAATTTTTTGAAAATTGTTTGTGTCTTTCTTTAAAAAGTTAAACAGTTATTCAAAAATCGACTCCCACAATAACCTAGAAAAAAGAACGATGAATTCAAATATGTTTACAGAACTAAAATCCGATCATTCTAAGTTATCGTATTTTTGTCAGGCTTTTAGGTCTCAATTGATTGAAATTAGTTTCTCGTTGGAACAAATATTTTATTATGTGACATGTGCATGCGGGTGCGAACCACTGATTCCTAACGTATCTACGCACACTAATGATCATTTACTTCTCACACAAACACACTGCGAAACGATTATAATACATCGAATTGCCTATACACGACCCCTTATTAAATCACCGGATCGAATCCCCTTAAGGATCGCCGGGTCATCATTTTTGGTAGCAGAGCGTGGTTGGTTGGTTTATCAACATCTGGTACTCTGGATTCGCGTGAGTAATGCATTTTGTTTTTAGTTTTGGCGTATGAGTATAAGGTGTGTACATTTATTTATCCTTTTCCTCACTCATATCGATAGTAGGTACTGTTCAGCAAGAAGACAGTAATTAACTCAACCGACTGTCCAGTCATTAATTAATTGTTTTATTTTTTGCTAATAATATAAGTCAGATTTATTATTTAGTGTTGGGTTTTATTTACTGCATTCGTGCTCAAGCGTTTACTTCTGTAGTAACGTTATTCAATTTGAATTTACTTTCAATATTACATGTTTATTAGACGGTGCTCTCTGGGTTAAATTATTTATTGTTTTATTTATTGTATTATGTATGGGTATTAACTAGTATAGGTTGTTCACTAGTTGCTGGTCTTTTCTTTTTTTTTTTTTTTTCCCGTTTAGATCGAGGACCGGAGAAGGAACCGCGTTAGCATTACTTCTCCTCCGGACCCCATCGTTTATTGTACATAAAAAACAACATATTTAATTATACAATAACTGCGTCCTGGACGCGTTCCCACACCTCCGCCTGGCAATCCTTCCTCAGCGATTGCTGGTTTGATATGCGACTGCCAGGGGGTTATATATTGTTATACAGGTAATAAAAAGCTATAAAGTGCTTAAGGCATGGGTTGAGTCGGTGGAGCCTTCGCGGCCCGACATACAGCCCACCGGCCTGGGGTCTCGTTCTTGCCTCCGTCTTCCCGACCCGGCTGGATGCCCGCCGGTCTCGTGACCAGTTCTGTCCTTCCTCCGGCTTTTTCGCGGCCCGGTGCTACGGCCCGCCGACCTGGAGATCTCGTGCTGTCCGGGGTCCCCGATGTCCCTCTTTCCGGATAGGGTTTCCGGTTGAGAGAGCTTGTGTTACGGGCGTTGGCGGGCTCCTATGCCGGCCGCTTGCCTTGCTCTCTCCTCCGCCTCCTTCAGGGTCATGATGTTTTCGACGAGTTTATAGAACAGCCTGAAGGACTCCTCGGCGTCGCGGAGGAGGTTGCACCTGGCTTCGACGTCCTCGGGGAGGAGAACGAAGTCGGGTCCACACAGCAGGTCTGGTAGGTCCTACGCGCTCGGGGGGTGCCCGAGGTGGGAGCGGAGCTCGTCCCGGAGGTCGTTCCAGCGGGGGCATGCGAATAATGTGTGCTCGGCGGTGTCTTCACGGGAAGGGCAGTGCCAACACCCTGCGTTGGCCGCTCTCGCCATTCCTAGTTGCTGGTCTAGTTAGCACCTACCTCATTGGTTATACTATTTAATTGGGTGGTTTATTATTATTATGTTGTCATGCTATTGACATCTGAGTTTTAACAGGGCTTATCACTCACCCTTAGTGCAGTAGCTCTAAATTGCATTATTACATAGTTTAGGTGTGCGTCGTGGGTCGTGCCAAGGATCAGGTATTGTACTATCACACAATATATTATTATTTGATTATTTGTTTTATATTATCCACTCTATGTTTCTCAATTGAGGGTTTTATAGTGCAGATTTGGTTGTCTAACTTGTTCATGGTTAGTATAATTAATTTTAATATTATATTTAGTACTGCGTTGCCTGGATACACCTGAGTTCTATTCAAGTTTAAATTAATTAGGTGCTCCCCTGTTGTTTGGACTAGTTTTAACTGTTAATAGTTATGATATTGTTTGTGGGCTAGTGATTATTTTGCCGCTTGCTTAGTTATTGCCTACATCATAGTCAACGCTTGTTTATATTTCATTAATTGACTCGTTCATGGTCTTTTTATAGTGCTCATTCGGTAGTCATTTGTTTGTTCATTGACTTTTGGGCATCGTTGATCAACGTTTGTACTGTGTGATACCAGTATTAGTAATCTTATTGTTTGTGCTTGCTTTTGATCATACCCTTGAAGTGATATTGACTTCAACTAGCAATTTGTTCTCGCTCTAGTTCAATATTGTTAGTCTCTGGCTTTGTAACTTCTTGGTGCAGTCAATATAATGGCTGGGGAACGTGATGCTCATGCGAAGGAGCGTGCATTCCTGCGTAGGGAACAAGTCATCGCTCGAATTCGCCAGATACACATATTGGCCACAAGCTCAGCCACTGATGAAGCTAGTAGAGCTCAACCAGCTGTGGCTATTGTCGATATTGATAGCTTGTGGGCCAGCTTTGTTGTTGAGAACAATAATCTTCTAGACATACTTACGAATCGTATTTGTTGGGGTAGTTTTCTATGAACTTAGAAACTGAGACCCGTGCTTTGGTGGTAGAAGCTAAGGCCTTGTACAAGGCATCTCAACCAACTCCAGCTTTTAGCGTCAGTATGGTTCAACAAGTATCGTATGAGGGTATAATTGACCAAGCATGTTCCTCTGCTGGGGGGTCGTCCAAGGATTGCCCAGCTCCCTATCCTCCGTTGGCTGTGGCACCTATGAGGTTGCCTGAAATCAGTTTGCCTACTTTTGATGGTGAATGCCAGAACTGGCCAGCCTTTAGGGACATGTTCGTCAATTTGGTGGCTAACAACGATAAGATCCCGAATGTTACCAAGTTCTATTACCTGGTGGGGTGTCTGCAGGCTGATCCGCAAGAAGTCATTAAGGGATTTTCGATATCGAGTGAGTCTTTTACTCTTGCCTGGGACGCATTGATCGAACGCTACATTAAACCGCGCAGGTTAGCATCGTCAATAATTGATAAGTTAATAGCCGCTCCCGCCGCGAATTCTGAAAATTTTGTAGTTCTGCAGACCTTTATGTCGGTTTTCGACGAAAACATCACGATCCTGGAGTCGCTCCAGATCCCGGATCTAGCTTCGTTTCTGTTATTTTCATTGGCTGCTTGGTGTTTATCTACATTCTTGAGGCGTCTTTTCAAGGCTGAAAACAATGAAGAATATCCGTCGATCCAGAGCGCGATCAAGTTCGTTAAAACGAGAATCCAGATTCTTGAAAATGAAGGTGTACAACCGGCAGGAAGCTCCTCGAAGTCGGCCAACCTCAAGAAAACTGGTTTCCGTCGGGAATCGAAGACCGCATTAGTATCGACGTCCAAACATTCCTCGACCAAACCTACTTCGGCGTCATGTTAAGTTTGTTCCGGTGCTCACCAGCTAGCTGATTGCGCGAAATTTAAGGCTTGCTCGGTCGATGAACGCTACAAGGTGGTGTGCACGCATCGCCTTTGCATAGTCTGTTTGATTCACGGGCACATGTCGTTTAAGTGTTCCTCTTCGTGCTCCATATGCAAGAGGCGCCATCATGCGCTACTACATCGAGATCAGGAACCGTCGAAATCCGCTCCTCCGGCTGCCATATTAGGCCGCCAACAAGATCCAACGGTCTTGCTCGGGACCTCTTTGGTACATGTACGAGATACAATTGGCAGTTGCCAGACCGTGCGTGCTCTGATCAATTCGGCTTCGCAGATCAGTGCAATCACATCGGCTTGCTGTAACCGTTTGGGATTACAGCCCTCGCGATGGACAGTACCTGTGACTGGTCTTTCCGGCCAGAAGGTTCCGGATGTGCAGGGTATTGTTCAGCTGACGATCCACCCAAGGGATAAGCCAACGCCAGCGATCCAGGTCAAGCCTTGGGTACTCTCTACCATCACGTCAGATATGCCAGCTCGACAACTGACAGTTCAGGTACGAGCCAAATGCAGCCACCTGATGTTGGCCGACCCAAGCTTCGATGAGCCAGCTCCAGTTGACTTCATTGGCGCGGATATATTTCCCCAAGTATGGAAGAACAAGTGCAGCTCGCTGGGTCCAGGTTTCCCTTCCGTTTACAGCTCAGTATTTGGTTGGGTGCTAATTGGTCCCGTTCAGGAGCACCCAGATATTGGCGCACAAGCCATGTTGGTGTCTCTAGTATCGTCCATGGAATCCATCATGGAAAGGTTTTGGAAGGTGGAGGAACCTGAAGCTGCTCCGCCTCAGTTCACCGAAGACGGATTGTGTGAAGAACTGTTCAATTCAGAGATGCGCAGGGATTCCCGAGGTTGGTTCGCGGTCGCCCAGTTAAAGATTTTCCGGGTTCACGACAAGTGGCGTTAAACAGATTCCTGCAGCTGGAGAGGAAATTATCAGCCGATGAAGTCCTTTACAATGCATATCGCAAGTTCATGCTCGATTACTAGAGCCTAGGTCATATGACTCTCGCAGAAGGTCCCGGTCAATACTTCATTCCCCATCATGCGATTTAGAAGTCCGAAGGGGACAGTGTCAAATTGAGAGTGGTGTTTGACGCGTCGGCGAAATGCCATTCAGGTGTCTCTCTCAACCAATGTTTATTGGTCGGGCTGAAACTGCAGCAGGACATCGTGGATGTTCGGATTGGATTCTGCGTACACAAAGTGGCCTTCACTACTGATATATGCAAGATGTATCGCCAGATCGAGGTGCTGCCTCAATATCGGGGCTACCAATACAACCTGTTTAGGGATACGTCACCAGCATTGCTAAAAGAATATACACTTAATACAGTCACGTATGGAGTAAATAGTGCGCCCTATTTAGCGTTACGGGTCCTCCGCTACATCGCCGAAACGGAATGTGAACATTTTCCGGATGTGAAGGGAACTCTGCACCATCAAACTTATATGGATGATATATGTGTGGGTGCGGAGTCGTTGGAAGCCGCTAAAACGCTTCAATCGAATCTAATCAACACTCTCGCCAGATCCGGTTTGGAGTTGAAGAAATGGGCAAGCAATACTCCAGAATTGCTGGAACACCTACGTCCGGAAGATTGCTCTGAAAATCCGCTAGCATTTGAGCAAAATGATGCTACGCACGTATTGGGGATGTGGTGGAATCACGATCAAGATTATTTCTCCTTCAGCATATTTAACAATTCCAAAATGATCCCTACCAAACGTGGATTGCTATCCATGATCTCCAGAATTTTTGATCCATTAGGACTGTTGGCGCCAGCAACATTCTATGCCAAGTCGATCATGCAACGTGTGTGGGTCGCACAGATTGGTTGGGACGATCAACTTCCATCGGATATAGCTGAGGATTGGTGTGATTTCTATCAGTACTTAGGCTGGCTTGTCGGAATTAAGATTCCACGATACATCGGCTGCTCCGCTGGATGTAGCTATGATTTGTGCGGTTTCTCTGACGCGTCCACGAAAGGATACGCAGCGATTGCTTACCTTCGTGCCACGACCAAGTCAGGAAGTGTTTTTGTCTATCTTCTCGGGTCCAAAACGAAGTTAGCTCCAATGAAAACATCCTCAATTCCACGGCTCGAATTGAGTGGAGCAGCAATTTAACACGTGGTGAGGAAGTTACGCTTAAAGGGATTGCTCGCCTTTCTCCGTTCTTGGACTCATTCGGGGTAGTTCGTGTAGGAGGTCGTCTTCAAAACACGAATTGGTCCGAACGTCGAAGGCATCTGATGCTGATACCGAAGGAAGCTCACTTGGCGATGCTCGTTACTCGCCATTGGCATAGCTACGCGTGCCATGCCTGTCCGCGGTTACTAACCACACTCGTTCAGAGGCGTTTCTGGGTCGTGGGCATTCGCCTTGTGGTCCATCGCGTGATCCGTAGTGATCGTCCGTGATCTCCAATACAAAAACTTGGACCACATACAATGAAAAAAAAATTTCCATATTGGAATTTTTTGAAGACAGTGGGCTTCAAATTTCAAATTTAATTTAAAAATAATACATTCAAATAATACTCAACATTATATTTTTTATTTTACTATTTTTACTTTATTTTTTATTACCAATTTTAATATCACTGTGACACTGTAAATGCTTAATTTAATATTAATAATAACTACGATTTTAATTAAATAGGTACACTTTTTTTTTATAAAATTGATTTGCGCTTATGGATTATTAAAAAGGTAATTTTTTTTGCGCTTATCGTTTATTTATTTTTGCGCTTTTGGGTTGCGTTTGGGTCATATTTTGAGCTTATGGGCTACACCCGGCATTTGATCTGCCACTTCGGATGGTAACTAAAATAATATAATAATATGTTATAATATTTATAATATAAATAGCCTATAATCAAAATTATTGAAATATTTAGTATCGTCTCGATTGATAACGTGAAAAATACGAAAACTAACAATAAAAGATTAACGATGAGTAAGTTTTTTGAAATATTATGAACGAAAAAAATTTAAAATAGTAAAAAAATATTTTTAATTTTAAAATTACTATAAAAAGCCAGTTTATTTTTACGTATTTTTAAACAAATATCGTGATTACCTATATAACAATAAAAAAATCACAGGTGTTGGGTCCTCTAAACTATATTAAAACTATAATATTTAATTACCTTTGAAGATGTCTCTGCTAATAAACTTCATGTAGGCATAATTGTAGTGATGGCATTTTCTTTTATTTTATTGATAGTTTTTTTTACTTCAATTTTTGCCCTATTTTGTACATGGTTATGTACCTTGTATTTTATGACGCTATCTATTTAATAAATAGGTATATAATAAATGATATATTAGAATACCTACAATAAGAAATTAAAAATTTTACCTTGCATTGTATGAGCGCGGCCAGTACAATTTTTAGACTCGTTACATCTCCAAATAACTTTTTTGCCAATAGTTCTTTCACTTTTATGAATAAAACCATCACGAATTAAAAGATCATGCCCTCGTTGACTTTTTATAAATTGTAAAGGCATCATTTTTATATTTTGTAAAATGTAATTGTAAAATATATAATAATTGTTATATTGCGTGGGCCAAGCAAGACGTATATATACGTAGACGTGTATAGGTGGTACTGTATAACACTATAATCGATAGAGAGTAGAGACTCGTGATGACTGATGAGTAGGTACACTGTAATAATTCGAATATTCGATAAAGACTCAAGTAATAACCAATGATAACTAATAATAAAGAAAGTACTACACCACTACCACTGAATTATAAAGATACGATAGAATTATTATATATATATATTACATTATTAAATGTTATTAAAAAAAAAGACACTGTAGATAATCTATTTTATCTAATACTAGCTATACTGGGTGATTCTTTTATCAAACAACACTCATTATTTCAAAAAGTGAAAATTTTTTTGAAGATATTTTTTTACATAGTTTCAAGTCGCTTATAAAACAACGTTTTTATTAAAAAATTATATTTTTAATTATTTTTTATCCTTATAATTTTTTAAGTTTTTTACTTTTTTGAATGACAACATAGGGTTTTAATTTTATATTCTAAAGTAGAATATTTTTCTTAGTATTTTGATACATGAAAATTGAATTTGGGGCGAGTAGTTTATGAGTTATAAGTATTTAAAGTTTAGACGAGCGGTGAAGTGGACAAACATTTCGCGGGGTAACCCCGAACCACTCCACTCCGCTCGTCTAAACTTTAAATATTTATAACTCATAAACTACTCAACCCAAATTCGATTTTCATGTATCAAAATACTAAGAAAAATATTCTCCTTTGGAATATAAAATTAAAACCCTATGTTGTTATTCAAAAAAGTAAAAAACTTAAAAATTTATAAGGATAAAAAATATTTAAAAATATAATTTTTTAATAAAAACGTTGTTTTATAAGCGACTTGAAACTATGTAAAAAAATATTTTCAAAAAAATTTACACTTTTTGAAATAATGAGTGTTGTTTGATAAAAGAATCACCCAGTATACCTATATAAATATATGCTATAAAATGACGCTCGACCAAATGTAGCATGCGTCGATGTTACACGTGACGAAATGGTCGGGATACCGTTGTAAATACACGCACTTCCGTTTTTTAAATTTAAAACCAATCCGTCGACAAATATTTGATGCCAAAAATCAAATGTAACTATCAAATATTCCGATGGTTCTTTTTTTTTAATTTAGTATAATACGTATAATATAATACGTTATCAAAAGTCATAACGCTTATCTTATACTTACCTTATACTTGGTATTACTTACGTCTTACATTAAGCATCGTATAGGGCCGGTCGGCCGGAACCGTTTTAGTGTCTCATCTGTATCCCTCTATCTAGATTTAGTTTTTCAAATATTCCGTACTTCCAGCCTACTATAATATTTTAATTTTATTATTATTGAAATGTAAAATAAAACGATCTGTACCTTCAATAAGTACCTACATAATATAATATGGTAACTGATATTGCAGGAGGCGTAAGTAGTGTAAAAAGGTAATTGATAACACGGGTGATTGTAAACTATGGTGCAGATTTTTTCCAAGTAAAAATGATTGATTTTATGTAAAATCGGCACGAATAAAACTACATGCCCTAATTAGTAATTAGTAATTAATTTAATAATACTTGTGTAAAAATCTGGGCACTATAGTAATGACTTTATAATATTTTTGAAAACAATTAAACATTACCCAGAATCCAGGAGGAGGCGATTTTCATCATCCACCAAAAATCATTTTGTTTTATTTTCATTTTCATATTATTAAAAAGTATGAAAACTCGTTATACTCCAAATGATATCGCAGCTTTAAAAATATTATCAAATGTTGATATTGATTTTTTTTGCCATATGAGATAAATGTTTTTCTAAACTTAATCAGATTATATACTTGTTTTGTCGATGGTATTATACCCTGAGTAAACGGATTGGTTCTATCAGTATAGCACAAACAGGTAACGCAATAAATTGTATTGAGATGAAGTGAATAGGAAAGCCATTTTCTTTGAACCATAGTTTGATTTGACATTATTCGATAATATAAACGACATGTTTTAAATGTAAATTATGTAGATCTCCAGAAGGTTGAATTGGATGGTATCTTAGGAAACATAACTTATCCCTGGCACTCGCATTAATATTAGGCGGTACAAATAATGTAATTTCTTCTATGGCTTCAGGAGATAATGGAGTGTTTGGCACTAGAAAGTATGAACAAATTAAAATGAGTAAAAATATATATTGTTTATTTTTTATTTAATATTACCTGATTTATCTTCTTCATTAATATAAGGACCATCAGCTAGTACATCAGTATTAATTTAGTTTTCTGAAAATATAACATATTATTGTTCATGTAATATATAAAATAATATTAACAAGTTTTCACTACATTAATTTTGAATGGATAATTATTATTTAATAATATTACCTGATTGATCTTCATCATCTTCATAAGGACTAGTGTCTTGAACATTTATAATAGAAGTAAATTGCTGATTAGAATCAATAGTTTCTTTAAAGAAATAAATATATATTATTTTATTAGTTTTTACTGAGGTTTTTACATTCATCTCAGTTTAAATACAATATACAAATTAAAAATAAATTTGATTACCTTACAGTATTTAAAATGTTAATCACATGTAATTTCTAAAAGCTTAAAAGCTCATACGTAGAAATCGAATATCTATATATACATTATACATTTATACAATATGTATACCCTGCTTTTATACGTAGATTTATCTAAACAGAATTTTAACGGATAATAAATGAAAAGGATACCTACACGGTTGCACGTATTTTATACGATGCATAAACCTAGGAAATTACGAATATTATACGTAGAATAAACGTTAAATATCTCCCTAGGCTCGTTTGACCAAAAATTATCCTTAAATTATACTAATATCAACAAAATATCATCTATTATGGTGTTTTATACATTTCTACGTAATTATTTTATACCATATATGTAGATTTTACATATAATACATTATGTATATTTGCTATGTTATATAATACACTAATACCTACATACCTGACACCTGTACCTGTACCTGTATGAAGTACCTACATTTGGAAAACAAAGTTGAATAAATACTCATGTAATTTGAATGCAATATTTTTATTGGAAGATACTTTAAAAAACCTGAGGCACTCGAAGACTTCCGCTGTAAATCTATTGCATAGCAATTTTGTAGCCATGTATTATGTAATTATTTATTTTTGTATGATATTAATTCAAGTTACACTTTTTGAGCGTGACGACCGAAAAGAAAATGACAAAATGAGTTTTTTTTTGTTGATAATGGTAGATAAACACTGTTTGAAATATTTTATTTGAGACTGTTTTTGCCTAGAAAACTTGTTAGACTGTAAATAACAAAAAAATTATAACGTAGCATGTATCAAACACTGTGTAATAACACAATGTATTTATGGATCTACTATAAAATCATGAAAACTGAGATACGTGTTGTTGCAGTATCAGCGACGATATAGGTTATATACATTCAACATTCTGACAGAGAGCTCAGAGCATTGTACATTGGTAGATTAAATGTTATGCTGCACGCGGGTAAAAAAATTAACACAAAACGACACGAATTACAGATTGTCAAAACAAAAAATCGAGTCAGACAATAATAAATATTAACTCATATTTCATAAACAAGTCGACAACTACGATTTATTGCTAATTTCATCATTATAATATATATCGTATATTTTAGATACCCGCTACCTGCAAATATACCTACAAACAATAATCGACGACTGCCGAGGCGCCGACATTCGACCGCAGATAATAATAATTATATCTCACGGTCACGCTTTGTCTTTAAGAAAACCATGCCAGGCCCTCGATAAAAGCTATGCAATAGCTTAAGGGGATTCGATCCAGCGTATTTATTTCATGATTTAGACCTAAAAGCCTGACAAAAATACGCCTACTTAGAATTATCAGATTTCAATTCTGTAAAAAGATTCGAGTTCATTGACAATTTTCCTAGGTTATTGTGGGAATCAATTTTCGATATTTTTTTTAGAATTCACGTTAAATCATACTTCGATTTCTCAATTTTTTGAAAATTGTTTGTGTCTTTCTTTAAAAAGTTAAACAGTTATTCAAAAATCGACTCCCACAATAACCTAGAAAAAAGAACGATGAATTCAAATATGTTTACAGAACTAAAATCCGATCATTCTAAGTTATCGTATTTTTGTCAGGCTTTTAGGTCTCAATTGATTGAAATTAGTTTCTCGTTGGAACAAATATTTTATTATGTGACATGTGCATGCGGGTGCGAACCACTGATTCCTAACGTATCTACGCACACTAATGATCATTTACTTCTCACACAAACACACTGCGAAACGATTATAATACATCGAATTGCCTATACACGACCCCTTATTAAATCACCGGATCGAATCCCCTTAATAATGATAATGATAAAAAACAAAATAATATAACTATAAATAAGAATTAATAAAATTACAAAAAAACTCAATGTAATGAGAATTAAATAAATCAACATGGATGCCAAACTTAATTATTCAATTTGTAGGCGAACCAAGTCAATAATTTGTTCTTTGAAATAGAATATAAAACAATTTTGCAAATCTGGTTTGATAATGAGGGACCTTAAAATTAAAGCAACTCATTAATTCAGGACAGTTTATATTATAGGTGGGTACTTTTATTAAAACGTTTGTCGTTTTACTCTACCTATATTTACTGGTGAAAAAGCCCTATGAATGTGGTTAAAATGCGACTTTTGCAATTGCATTTGAACATTTCGGCCTTTCGTTACAGAATATAGGTAGGTATATATTATAATTTATAGTAGGTATACTATAAATAGTAGGTATACTATAAATACTCCGGCCAAGCTGCCGTATTATACTTATATAGGTATGTACATGCGAATGTGCGATCAATATCCATGGTACGCGGTAAGACGAACCGCCGTTGTGTGATGTACACGCCAGAAAGCCTGTAGAGTTTGAATTAGTATAGAAGCATTAATATAAGACGTGTGCCTATTTTATTATTTATTATGATTTATGATGTGTGAGTTATGTAAACTGTCATTTGAATCATACTGTACACATACATAGATGTGCGTATTGAAGACAACATCTGTACCTACCTACCTCATATCTACATTCGAGTCATTGCGAAGAAGCGTGGACTATAGAATCAAAGAAGAAGCCAGACTAACAAGAGCATTATTTGCTACAAATAGTAGTTATGTTAATATCGAAAAAATATTACAAGAACAAACTATGACTGATTTACCAAAAATGGATTTATCAAGTTTTATAGATTTTGATGATGGATTGAAAAATGACATTGAATTAATGAAAAATCTAGCAATTATAAATTCTTTATAATATGTACAATTTATTTTTTAATTCATTTTTCTGAAATGTTTCATGGTACTTAATATTAAAAGTTCTGCAAAATTATCAGAAAACCTAACATCCGTCATTCCAAAAATATTGTCAAAACCCGTACAACTACTCTACAGTGCTTTTGGCAGAGAAACTAATGGAGTTAAGAAAATGAATTTTTCGTTAACTGAAACTTACAAACTGTTATCAGGTATAATAGTCCTAAATGCTACTCTTAAATTTATTGTACACATATATGTCTTTGTTACTTCATAAATAATTTATTTTTTAATTTAGAAGTGCTTACTATGAAGTTTCCTGAAACCAATAATAAAGAAATATCGAGCATACTAAGTCGTTGGTTTTCGGGTGCTAAAGATAGAGAAGGCGGAAAAAAGAAAGGAGTTTAAAAAAACAATCATATAGAGTTGAAAAAATAGAATATGATGAAGAATTGCTATAAAAACAAGTTGTTTTTTTTTTTTTTTTAATACAGTATAATTTCTAAGTTGAAATATTATATTCATTTATTTTTTATGAAACAATCTAAGATTTGTTATTAAAACCTTTTATTTTTATTTTCTAATACAGTATAATGTCAAAGTTAAGATTATTATGTTCATTTTTTTATCATGACTTCAGTTTGAGATTTGATACAGTTAATTATATGTATATTATTTGAAGAAAATTGTATTTCTAAATCTAAAATTGTAAATATCAGTAGAGTATTTTGGGTACTGACCAACAATAATATTAGGCCATAAGGTAGTTTGTACAGATTAGTATTATAGTTATATAATAGCCAAATTTATGATAGTATAGCATTCCAGTAGGGAAATTCTTATTATACCAGTATTGAAACAGTTATATATGTTAGTAATGGTCAAGTATAGGAAATCCAGTAGGTACAGTAAACTGTTACCATCCCAGACATATGCCAGCAATATTCAGTACTGCGTCTTTATTTAACTTCAGTACTGGCTATGTACTGGTAATCCAGTAAGGAAAAGCGTTATCATCCCAGACATATGACATCACGGGTACCAGTATTTGCTGTCAATAGTGGGCCAGTACTAGTTAGTACTGATAAAGTACTGTGCCTGTTGTAAATTTCCGATTGGGCAGGCGTCCGCCGGGGCGATGCCTTGTATGCCATGGCATCACCTGCAGAGTTATCTTAACCATAAACTTTTTAGTTGTAAGTGTTTTGATTATAAATTAGAATCATGAACTAAGAATTTAAATATTTTGATTAATTTTTTTACTGATAATTTTAAATGTTGACCTCCCTAATGCACCAACGATATTCACTTTCCAATCGAACAAGATACTGAAGTTGAAAATCGAAGCATTATTTCGTCTATGAAAATGTCCGTAAACAGCTCAAAAAGAGTAAAAACTGGATGGTGTATACGAAATGCTAATATAAACATTCAGTGAATTTTCATGTATCTACAGTTAATCGTTTTTGAATTACAACAAAATAAGAAAATCGTTACATAAGAAATCGAGTGAATATCAAATGTTGTAAAAATATGAATTTCAAACGCTCATAAAAATTTAATTTGAGTTTCTTGTAGTCATTTTTTTTTTTTGATAAAGGTAGACAAACTTATGAGGAATCTTGTATTACATTTTTATATCTTAGATTTAAAAAGAAAATTTTTTATGAATTTCTAACTATATGAATTGTGACTATGGATTTTTTATTTTTTTCATCTGCATTTGGAACAATATACTAGGAGCCTTCTATTAAATTTTCAAGCTTTTTTAACCAACAAATACAATTTTATTGATATTTATAGAAAAAAAATGGAAACTGAAAATGTCCGTAAACAGCTCAAAATAAGTCAAATATTTGGAAAATGTTATGGTGTATGCTAATATAATCATTCAGTCAAAATTTCATGTAAGTACCTGCGGCCATTTGTTTTTGAGTTGCACCAAAAACCAAAATCGATTTATTTGATAACAGATTTTGTATACAAATCCCCGTTTTTCCTTAATTTTTCTTTTGGTTTTTGGTCTTTCAGTCAATAATGATATATTATGTGATAGGTGTTCTATAAAAAGGTGGGCAAGTGGGTGTCGTTCCGCTGTACAGTAGGTTACAAGTGGGTCACTATCATGGATGGTGTTCAATTTGAATTCAAATATATAAAACCATTAAATACGAAAAACGATTCTGAGCGAAGACCTGATCTGTCAGCCTATCATAGGCGTGAATAGACTTCATCGGCAGGGGCAGTCTAGCTAATAACCGGCAAAACCTTATTGGTAAACTGAGAAAAGTCCTATACACCCAAAGCCGTATTTTTCTAAGCCCCCCTCCACAATGAAATATTTATATAATTAAAAAAAAAAGGCTAAATTATCTATTACAATAATAACCTATAGTAACTTCAGAAATATTATTCATCTACTGCCTTGGATTACACCACCTTCAAATCAAAAATAATACAACAATAATATCAATAATACCTAGATGCGTACTGTACCGTTGTCGTCTGTCTCAAGTCTTTATAGTAGGTTTTTCTGATTTCGGAAGTCAGGAAATCAATCTTTGTAAGTAAATGGTAATTATAACGATACCCACAAAAAATCAAGTTTTTAAAAAAAAGGAAATGTTGTAACCCTTCTGACTTAAAACTTGGTTGACCGGCACCATTAAAAAATAGCAGGGGCAGCCATAGGCTGCCACCGTAGACACGTCTATGCAGCCTATGATATTATTAAGTAGGTAGGTGTATTTGATGATTTTATTGTGGTTAAACTCAGTTAAAGTACTTAATTTATTTTAATATTGTCCATTAGGGATTAGTAGGTACCTACAGGCTTCAACAGCAGGTTAAATTCATTTTTGGTAAAAATAATACATTTGAAAATGTCATTGTGTGTTGAAAATATAATAATATTAAGGTACTCTAAAAAACGTTGAAGCATACAGACCAAGTATAGGAAATAGGACTAGTATTGCAGACATGCATTCACCTCGAGAAAGGTCAGGTAAATTACTTGAAGAATAGTTAAAAATTATTTTATTGACATTTTTAATTGCACTGAAGTAAAATTGAAATTTTCATATAGTAGTAGTTGCATTAAAGGGTTTGTTGTATGTTGTCAGAAAGTTGTTTTGAAAGATGTGAAGATGATTATTTGGATTCTGTAGAAGTGTACAGTCCCATCACCTGGTATACCTGGGCCATTCTAGGTGCATTAATGAATGCAAGACGGGATTTTTCGGGAGTATTTACTAGTAATAGCTATTAATAGGCCACCTAGATTTTAAAATGTGTTAGCCTACATGGGTTTTTTTGTAGTTACAACATGTGTATAGATATTTTGTACCATAATAAATTACCTAATTGTTTTTCTATTCATTTTACAGTTACGGAATGTTTTATTAAAAGTTAAT
Source organism: Macrosiphum euphorbiae (assembly GCA_949089665.1). Taxonomy (NCBI): domain Eukaryota; kingdom Metazoa; phylum Arthropoda; class Insecta; order Hemiptera; family Aphididae; genus Macrosiphum; species Macrosiphum euphorbiae. The sequence goes on from CARXXK010000002.1 coordinate 27,910,224, forward strand.
TGTACGATATAAGTTTACTAATAATAAAATAAACAAGGTTTAATATGTATTAAATAGTATACTTTTATGTAAAAAAGTGTAAAACAATATTATTATATACTTGTTTTTTTCTCTTTGTTTTCAAGATCCCAGTCACATGTTGGTAAGATTTGTCGAGCACCCATTTAATTTAACTATAGAGATTTTATAATAGGTATCTAACAACTTACGACTTTTATCCAGAAGTACTTCAGAAAGATTTATTGTTTTAGATTCTGAGTGAACGATGAATGTATTGATTTTACAAAGATATTGTGTGTTTTTTTTTATTTTTGTGTGTTTTCACGGTTTAGGGCAGTAAAACTGCTTCGATTTTCTTCAACAGTATCTTGTTCGATGGGAAAGTGAATCTAGTTGGTACATCGGGAGTTCAAATTTTAAAATTCCCAATAGTTTTCACAAGCGCCGGGAAAAACAACATAAAAATTAAGGAAAAACGGGAGTTTTTGACAAAATCGATTTTGGCTTTTGGTGTAACTCTAAAAAAAATGATCGTAAATACATGAAATTTTCATTGAATGTTTATATTAGCCTTTCCTATTTACGAAAAAAATTTCAAAAAATGTTGATTTGTTTTGAGCTGTTTAAGGATATACTTAGTTTCGAACTTTTTTAGGTTTTTTTTTCTATGAATGTCAATAAGCTTGAATATTTAATACAAAGCTCCTATTATGTTGTTACAATGACGTTTGAAAAATATTAAAAATCCTTAGTCACAGTTTTTTTTATAAGCATTTAAAGTTCAAATATTGACAAAATACATAAAAATGACGAAAATGTTGTATTTATTCATATTATTTTAATACCATGTGAATTTAGAGAATAATTTATTTAGGAGGGAAGCTATGCGTAACTTTTGAGGGTGCATAGCCACTCCACTACTCCAGCCTCCCTTAGTTGAGCTTATGTCCATTATCAGCTATATTTGACTTTCTTATAGACATTTTTTTTTTGATAACCTTATAATAAATCTTGTATTACATTTTAAAACTTAGATTTAAAATTAACATTTTTAGGAATTTTTAACTCAAAATAAAGGAACTAGTTCTATTTCTCATTCCTAAATAAAGAATATTTTCGTTCGTCAATAGTTTTAAAATAGTTTTAATATCATTTTTACTAGGTAGTAAGGTAATAAATTGTTTAATTTTGAAGTTATTTTGTTTTTAAAATGTTTAATTTGTTTATTTCATTACAAATTAACACCGATAAGACCACAGTGACTGAGTGAAATTGTCTAAACATTGTAAATATTATCGTATATTGTAGTATATAGATTTAATATAATAGCCCATTTACCATTATATTGAATAAATTTCTAAAAAAAAAAAATATAATCGTTCATGTTTCACTAAAAAATGAGAGAAATTCCAATATGTTGATGAAGAATATGAACTTTTCAATATAATATATTAATATTTTTTTCAGTAGACAGGTAAACAGGTTAGTACAAACACATAGGATTCATATATTGACCAATACCTTAGCTAGGTATAGAAATTCTATAAGTTAGTCAGTTTCAAGTTCCGTCAGTCTAGGTATAAGACATATTTTATACTAATCTATCGTATTAAAAAAATGTACCTAAAATAGGTACCTATAATAAATTCCAAAATCCAAATTAATCATATCACAATAACCATTAGGTACTTATAAGGCGTTATACATCAACAACAAACCCTGATACTATCATAGATATATGGTAGTGTACTTTAGAAGTTTCAAGTACCCACGAATGATATTATAGGTACAATCACAACAAAATAACTAAAATAGTTATTCTAGGTTTTTTATTATATAATTTCGTCCAAATTTGAACTTAAAATGACTATAAAAAAAAACTGTTTTTATGTATTTTTTAGATTTTTTGGTAACAGAATTAACTACCTATTTACTTGGAATCGTGTTTTAAATTTTCAATCCTTAGATATAAAAGTTAAACATTTTATACATTTTTAGCTACAAAATAATTATTAAAATTTAAATTTAAATTTGATACATATTGTCAAATTCGATCTTTAAATACTTATAAAAAAAATTGTGAAATGTGTGAGTATCCAATGTTGTAAAAATTTGAATTTCAAACGCTCATGAAAATTTAATTTGCATTTCTTATAGACAATTTTTTTTTTTGAGTGAGGTAGATAATCTTATAAGGAATCTTGTATTACATTTTAAAATCTTAGATTTAAAAAGAAAATTTTTTACGAATTCTTAACCCAAAATATTTTGCTAATCATCGTGATTTTTCCATATTTTGTCAATTTTTGAACTTTAAATGCTTATAAAAAAAACTGTGACTATGGATTTTTATTTTTTTTCATCTGCCTTTGAAACAATATATAGCCTTATATTAATTTTTCAATATTTTTTAACCAACAAATAAAATTTTATTGATATTTTTAAAAATAAAACTAAAAAAAAGTGGAAAATGAAAATGTTTCTAAGCAGTTCAAAACAAATCATAATATTTCGAAAATTGTATCGTGTATAGAAAATGCAAATATAAACAACCAATGAAAATGTCAAGTATATACATTCATTTTTTTTAGAGTTACACCAAAAATGTTTAATTTGTTTATTTCATACAAATTAACACCGATAAGACCACAGTGGCTGAGTGAAATTGTGTAAACATTGTAAATTTTATCGTATATTGTCGTATATAGATTTAATATAATAGCCCATTTACCATTATATTGAATAAATTTCTAAAAAAAAATAATATAATCGTTCATGTTTCACTAAAAAAATGAGCGAAATTCCAATATGTTCCTTCACACGAAAAAGTAACTACATTCATGTTAAGTTACTGAAAATTGAACGAAATCGCTGGAAATAGTTCATTGCACTGAAACTTACCTATTATCAATGTTGTTAAAAATACTTTTCAAAAGTATTTCAAATAGGTATTTAAATACTTCAATTAAAAAGTATTTAAATATTTATTTAAATACCTTTGCTAATAAATATTTAAATACAAATACAAATATATTGAAAAAGTATTTCAAATATTTTTAAATACATTTTTTTAAGCTTTATTATTTTCTGATTCTTAATTCTTAAAACTAATTATTTGTTTAATGTAATAATGTGTATTGAATATAGAAGACTATTGTAGGTTTATACAGAATTTCTTTATTAATAAAAAATTGTAGTTTAAAATTTATTACATTTAAGAAACATAACCTTTTCAAAATGGTCGTCAGTTATTCTCCCTCTACGTTTTGTGAGTATAGCGTTGCTTACACTAAAAATTCTTTCAACAGAAGCACTGCTTGGTAACGCAGTGTTGTGTTCTATAAAAACTTTTTTAATGTTGGGTTAATGTTGTCAAAAAACTTGATATTTCATTTTCAATGGAAATGTTGGAATTTGAATGAATTTTGGACCAAGAAAAAAATGAAGATGTTTCATCACCATGTTTATTAGTATTTTCATCATCTATGTTAGATGTCTCAATACCTTCACCTTCAGACTTTGATTTTTTTAAAACAGCTTCTTTGAAGTTAGCAACAGCCAAATCTTTGATTATATTATTATTTATCCACAATGTCTTAAAATATGGATGAGATAAAGCAGCAATAACTAAAAACTTATCTGCTTGTTCTTTTCGAAAGCGTGTTTCAATGCTTTTTTTGATAATATTAATTAATGTTGCACAATAATTTAATCTTGTTTTTGTAAGCAAATCATCATATTTTGATAACAATATAGAAATAGTAGGCAGTAAAAAACCAAAATACATGTTTTTTTCACCCTGTAGAATATCGAGGGCAGCTGCTAGAGGTTCCATGATAGTTACATAATCTTCCATAAAATCAATATCTTCTTTTTTAAAACGCACAACACCAATTGAGTCACACAATCTAACAGATTTTGAAAAATTCCCTTTAATATGATTCAATAAAAAGATAATGGAATCATAAGTGGAATTCCATCTGGTTTCATTTGGTGTCACTAGATACACACCAAAACATTCTTTAATACTGTCTGCAACTTGAGTAGAGCGGTTTTGTTTGTTCCATAGATTATTAGCTTTAGCAAAAGTAGCTCTACATTGCTGTTTGTAGTTCCATAGTGTTGAAGATTTACTTTTTACAGAAGCCAACTCTTTTTCTATGTCCTGAAAGTAAAAGATAAGTCATTCAGTTTAAAATTTAAATTGCTATTTGCTAGATATGCATTAATATAAAAATGTTCTTACATTGGTTGCAATTAGATTCAAAGTATGCGCAGCACATCTATGATGCTTGGGTAGAATATAATCTATATCTTCTGCTTCATCAAATAGGTCTGCAATATTTACATAAGCTGTACCATCTGTATTTTCATCACTTATATCAAAATCGTCCGATTCTTCACTATCAGATAAAAGAGTGATATTATTTTCAATTGGTAAATCAACATCATTTTTTTGACCATATACTCTGAAAACGAATATACCTAATATAGTTTACTCCAATAAAGACTGTTATTAACTATGTAACTAATAGTCCTAATAAATAAATTATATAAAAATTTAATTCAATCTTACTTAAAACTCTTGACAAAATTTGATCCATTGTCTGTTGTTGAGTACACTATTTTATCATTTATGTCAAAAACAGTATATACTGACTCCATTGCTCTAGCCAGTACATCATAAGTATGTTTACCTTTCAAAGGTTTTATGGATAACAAATAAGATTGGCGTTCAAATGTTTTTGTATCGATCCAGTGGACAGTAATTCCTAAGTATGATCTTTTTAGAAATAAATAAAACTATGTATCAGTAATTAGTAATACAAATATAAAAATAATACAATCATACAATCATAAACGTGTATTGGCCCATAATATATTAAATTAAATGTATAAGTGTATTAGAATTACCTTTTAAATGTAGACCAAGCATCGGCTGTCGTTGATACAAATTCAACTTGTTCTTTAATTTATCAAAGGCAACTTTATAGCTATTATCTATACGTTTCATTAAAGTCTGGCGACATAATACAGTTCTTCCAGGATAGCCTTTGGAAATAATTGTTTTAAAACTTTCATGAGAAACCAAATTGAATGGTAAATGTGCATTTATTATGACGTCTAAGATCATTTGATCAAGGTCTTCTGTAAAATACAATTTAAGTTAGGTAAGTAATATCTAAGTCTTACTAATATAGAAATACACGTACATACTATTACTATATTAATATATTATATTATTATTTATTATACTAAATCAACTGTACCTTGAGAAGTCAAACTTTTACGATTTGAACAATTAAGTATTGACATCTGAACAGTATTTACATTTTTGATTTTTTTTACATCAGAATTATCATGAATTTCAGTGTTGACTTTTCTTTTAACATCTACTGAAACAGTAGTAGAAGGAGCTAGTAATTCTTTAACAGACTTGACATTACTATGTTTATCCTATAAATTTTAGAACAAATAGGTAAAAATAATAAATATAGATGGTACCAGGTAATTTTTTTATCTGATCTTTTCTTTTAATTTTTTATACAATTTGACTGAATTTGTACGATTATAGTATCTAAGGACTAATAAAGCACACAGGACAATTGTGGGGCGACAATCCAAAACGTACTATTGCTAAAATTGAAGAAATTGAGTTATAATATATTGATTCTTATAGAAATTAAGGCAGGGAATCGAATAGTGCAATCAAATTGTGACAAAACGTACTATTTCCGTACTATAATTGAATTAAATACATAACGTAGGTACTATTTCCGTGGAAAAATAGAAAATCGTGATTTCTCAAAAAAGTATAAAATGGAAATAGTACGTTTTGGATTGTCGCCCCACAATTGTTAAAATTACCTAGTAATAAAAAATATGAATTTAGAATTATCCATTAGGTACTTACTTTCAAATGCTTGCGAAGATTTGATGGGGCACGTGAATCAGCAGTACGCGTCTTCGAACAAATACAATGTTTGCAAGATACTTCGTACGTAGTGTGCAACTCGCAACTATTTATTATTTTAATAACTTTAAAATGAATATTATAAATATTCCACGGAAGAATTAGTTCATTTTCCATACTAGTTAAGTCTTTAATATAAAAATTAAAAATATACTGCGTATTTTAAAACAATTCTATATAGTCAGGACTCACGGCAGTGTGCAAACAATAATATTACAACGATTGACAACTATAGTCTATAGCATGATAAAATAAACAGGTATGATGACATCGATACGTGTTCTCGTCAATTCTAGCGCACCACGCCTACTGTAGTTCTCGTTATTTCATTGGTCGTATACATTTTGGCGCCAATATTTTATATTATGAAAATATTACATGATACTGTGTTGATAGCGTATTACCATCACATACTTATTACTTATATGGAGTTATATTATCTTTTTGTTTTATTTAACTCAAGTGTTTTGTTCATTGTTGTCTGTTTACTAATTGACTTGTGAATAATATAATACAAACATGCCGGTTTGCAGCTTTACAAATTGCCTTAGTGGAAGTAAAAAGATCAAGTGGAATACTGTTGAACCACCCATTACACTTCATCGATTTCCGAAAGACCCTTTTTTTAGGAAGTTATGGGCTCAACAAGCTCTTTCAGGCTCGGAAAAAAAAATCAGTTTCGATTCAGGTTTGATATAAAATTTCTTATATTTATTTAATTATATATTATACAAAGATTTGTTCGTTAAACAATAATTTGTAGCTGTTATTTGCTCTCTACATTTCCCTGCATATCAGTATGATGATTCATGCACTGGTAAACGTAAGCTAAGAGAAGATGCTATTCCATTGACTCCCCACTCAAAAGATAATTCCACTAATGTTGAAGTTATATGCACACCATCAGGAAGATTTTATGTGTAAGATCATTTAAATAAAAATACTATTTTATAAAAAAAAGTAAAGGTAATAGCTGATGTTTTTCAAATATTAGAGAGTCATGCAATGATTTAATCCAATCAACTTCTGGATTTTTGAATAGTCCGGTTTTAAAAGATTCTTCAGTATCTTCACCTAGGTATTCACAAAAATCACATAATTAGCACCTACCTATATATTACATAATATTTATTATTAACATGTTTTATGATTACATATTATATAGTGTTTCTAGCCGGCCTGTGAAATGTCGAACCAGGTTATTTGATTGTGGTATGCCAGCAGATCATGAAGATTTAGGAGTTCATAGTTTTGATAAGACTTCTAAAACTGAAAAGAGTATTGATGAAACATCTAAAACTGAAGTTGAAAAGTAATACTTTTAAATATTGCTGTAAGATGCAAGTTAATTTCTAGCATTTTAATTGTTTTATTGTTTATTCATATAATCATATTTACATACATCAACTACTTTGTTGCTTGTGTATTTTTGTCTATGTTTTATTGAACTTAACTCAATAACAAAAATATATTTTTGTGATATTCAAACAATTATATATATATATATATATATATTACAGGTATGTTTAATTATGATCTTCTAAACTCTATCACATTATTTCTGCATGTATATACTTGTTTTTTAGTTAGTTGTCACAAGAGATTCAAAGAAGAAATTCAACAAATTAGAATTTAAAATGAAAAAAACTTGTTCTTGATTTGTTTAGGATAGCTTTTTTTAAGTAGCCTTTTCAATCAAGAACATGTTTTTGACATTAAGCGATCATTTGATTTTAATTCAAAAAAATTATTAAGAACTTATTTATTTATAGTAATTATAAAATGTTTATTCAAAGATTATAAACTATACAAATTTAATTTATTGAGATGTTTTACTAAATTATACATTTTTCTTATTCCTTATTTTGTTTATATATATTGAATTCTCTATATTATATTATAATATTATTATTATATAATATCCCAATAATTGTTGATTTTTTTTTTTATGTATGCTTGTATTTTAACTATACTACTTTTTATGTAAATTGTTATGTATGTGTTAGTCTTATAAATATTAAAATAATAAAAATATAATGTGATATAATAAATATTTGTTATGAAAATATTGTAATTACATTAAGATTAATGAACCAGATATAATTGTTGCAACGATAAAATTTACAGCTGAAAATCTGCGTGCGCTACTTAAACGGTCCAAGTTATTATTCCTCTTTCATTGATCTAAAAAAATGTATGCATGCTATTTAGCTTACCATATTTTTCTAATGTTTGTATTAATAAAATGCATGTTTTCTATTATATGTTAGTATTATATGTAATGTTTTCATTATTAAAAAATATATTGATAATATAGTGTTTTAATTATTTAATTAAGTATTTTATTACTTTAATTATTAATTTATGTTCTACTCCGTAAATAGTAATACCATGAAAAGTATTCCTAAAATGATTAGACTGAAAGAAGAATGTGACAAGTATAAAGAAAAAAAGTTTTTAGATTGTAATTTTTTGGAATTTGAGAAACTTGAAAAATTACCTTCTTTCCAAATGCTTTATATGTTGTATAATATATATTTTTGTAAATATTTTTTATGTTCTATACAATATGATTTATATAATTTCATATTTTATCATAATAGACTGAAAAATATAATAAGTTTTCAACAAAAAGAAATACTTTCATTAAAAGACCAATTGAATAAAGTTCCACTGGATTTTGAATCATGGTTTACTGAGCGTTTATCACATTTATTTTCACCAACACAAATAGAGTTGCTTTTACGACCCAAACACAAAGTTTTTAGATGGACTCCAGAAGATATTTCTTCAGCAATATCTTTAAGAAGTATTTCAACAAAAGCATATCGATATTTACGAGATAAAAAAAAATTTCCATTACCGGGTAATAATAATTCAATAAAAAAAAAATAATAATAATAATAATAACAATTAAATTACATTTTGTAGGATTATCAACACTTAGAACATGGGCAGGTAATTTCTCAGTTGAGCCAGGAATTCTGAATAGTGTATTGACTTTGATGAAAGCAAAAGGTAGAATCTTCATATAAAATAACTTAAATTTTGCTGTTAATAAAATTGTAAATGTAAACAAACATTTTTAAGGAGAAACTTTGACAGACCAAGAGAAATTAACAGTTATTTCATTTGATGAAACTTACGTGTCAAAAAGAATTTGCTATGACAAAAAAAATGAGCAAATGATTGGTCCTCATAAATGCGTTCAAACTGTTATGGCTCGAGGTTTTTTTTCTATATTAAAAAATTTGGTATGCAAATATTTTCTCAGTAAACCTTTTCTTAACAGGGCTCATATCTCCATGGAAGCAACCAATATTCTACAACTTTGATACTCAAATGACTGAAGAATTATTAAAAAGAATTATAATAGAGTTGTATGATATAGGATATAACGTAGTAGCAGTTTCTAGCGATATGGGTCCAACGAACATTGGATTGTGGCGTGAATTAAATATATCTATGGAACAAACATCGTTTCCACATCCAAAAACATCTAAAAATATATATGTTTTTGCTGATGTTCCACACCTTATTAAGTTGGCAAGGAATCATTTTCTAGATAAGTAGGTACTTTAATCTACAAACATTAATTACAATTAATCAAATATTTAATTAATTTTTTATAGAGGATTTGTCTTACCAAACGAAAAATTTGTTGGCATTAATATTTTAAAAGAACTATTAAAATTAAATAGCAATAATGACTTCAAATTAGGGTATAAATTGACTGAACGTCATTTAATGGTTGAAGGTGCATCACGAATGAATGTTCGACTAGCCGTTCAAGTTTTTTCAAATGGTGTAGCAAAAGCAATAAGTTTCTGTGGAAACAATAATTTAATTACAGAGTATAATTGGAAAGAGGTACAAATACATTTATTTATTACATAGATACAATTAATATGCTAATTTAATACTTATTTCTAAATACTAAATAATCAAAACAAGTTGTGAGGCACAAAATAAAAATGATTAAAAATCTAACAGCAATATGTTACTAATAGCAATATTTTACTCATAATTAAAAAAGTAATCTTAGTAACAATTTTTTAGGCTTCAGAACTAATCCAGCTATTTAATGACTGGTTTGATTTGCTCAATACTCAACAGAAAGTTGATAAAAATTCAGCAAGTTATGGACTATATTTACAGTCTCAGGATAAATTATTAGACAAGATGTCTAATTTTATTTTAAATGTGAGAGTACATGGAAAAAAAAGCTTGTTGCCATTTCAAAAAGGTATTTATGCATCATATTACCAAAATTACATTAAGAAATACAAATGTTTTTGTTCCTAGGTATTGTTATTACAAACAAATCATTAAAAGGCTTATTAAATGATTTAAAAGTACATAATATCTCATATATTATGACAAGAAAAGTCAACCAAGATATTTTGGAGAACTTTTTTAGTTTCCTTAAAGGAATGTGTGGAGCAGCATTTAACAATATAACACCTCTACAATTTAAATATGCGTAAGTGTCAGTAATTATTATTTTAATAACTTACCTATACACTCATTAGTGCAACTAAGGGGGGGGGGGTGCTTTGGGTCCTTAGCACAAATGTCTAGTTGCGCCATTGTATACACTTCTCATTTTAACTTAATGATATCATTTAAATATATATTTCTAGTCTCAGATGGTACATTTTAGGCAAGTATTCCAGTATAGTTTTCACTTCTAATCGAAATACTACTGATGGCACAGAGAATAACTTGGTTATGGGAGAAGAATGCTTGTCTGTCCAAGTACTTTCCCAATGTGCTTTGCAAATTGATGACTACAACACTGCCACAACCACCAAAGAACACGCACATCTTATTAGCGAGGAAGGAGCAGCTACAATTGAAGATGTTGATATGAACATACTTGATTTCTTTGAGCAGGAGGTAAGTACACTGTAAATAAACAATTAATAAATTTAAATGGAACAAATAACAAAGCATGAGGTAGACAAATTAATATGTAAATTGTATTTATTTACCAAACTAAATAAATTCCTTGCTAAATTAGACAATTTACTAATTCAACTTCAATCAAGTTCAAAAATGTATAATAATGATTTTATTGTAATTTACAACAATAACATTTATTCTTTAGATGGAAAATGAAAAATCATTTGGAGAAGTTGAAACCGAATGTGTGGAATATGTGGCTGGGTATATAGCACATCGTTTTATTTGTAAATATCCTTACCTGAAAGATGAAGATGTTAATTCAGAGAAACATATTTCATGGATTAAACATCTTTCAAAAGGAAATCTTACAATACCATCAAAGCCACTCGTAAATGCTGCACATGTTTTGGAGCCAATGTTTATAGAGCTTCATGGTGATGCTCTAAGCAACAGGCCAAACATAATAAAACAACTGTCAAAAAAACTAGAAATAAAATGTCCAAATTTGCCGCTGTAAGTGTTACAATGCTTGGTTCGTACTAGAACTTTTATTCGGATGAATAAAATAAACAACCAAATATTACATACTAATATAACACAAAAAAAATTTAATAAACAAAAAAAAATGAAGTTTATAAGTTAAAAATGTAAATATTAAATGTATTCTTTCTTAGCATACCTATGTACCTACCTATTGCAACTAATCCAATATGCAACGTCAAACAGCAATAATGATTTTCTAAGTAAAATACAAGGATAAGTCAACGGTAAAGAAGTAAAATCCAAACACAAATAAAAATATCAATATCTGCTCAGAATCTAATATTATTTTATAATATTTTATAACATGATAAAATAACATTATTTTATCATGTTTTATATGACAACTGATAATAGGCGCACACCGGCCGCCATCTTGTGCGCCACACAGAGTTGCTGACATACCTGTTTATTTTATCATGGTCTATAGTGTCTTATAGTGACTGGACGATTAACAAATAACGAGTGCGGAGTGACGGTGTGTGTGTGTGTGTGTGTGTGTGTGTGTGTGTGTGTGTGTGTGTGTGTGTGTGTGTGTGTGTGTGTATGTAGGATACTGGGATTCGGGGTGTCGCCATATGCTATGATACTATGAACTATAAATAGCCAAATAGTCAATAAATATATGATATACGGGAAATATTATTTTTCCCGTAATATCTTTGTTTGTCAATAACAACATTTATAATCGTCATGTCTTTTCATCGACGATAAGCAATTTCTTCATAATCAATAAACGAAACTAAATAGTAAATAATAAAATAATATCTTGTTTGAAAATGTTGTATTTAATATTTTTAAATACAAAATATAATAATATGTATTTGAAATATACTTGAAATACTTCTGTCTAAAAGTATTTAAAATGTATTTAAAATACAGAAAAAGTATTTAAATACTAGTATTTAAATATTAATATTTAAATATTTAACAAGTATACCTATTATCTCCGTTCTACACTTCTACGGTAGGTCGGAATTTACTAATATAAAATAACAACTTATAAAAACAATTAATTTCTTCCACATTATTCTGGCGATCCGGTGTTTTATATTAATATATTTAATATTATTAAAAGTACAATCCATTTTCAGAAAAGTTGCAATCACTTATTGGATTTTGGTAAATTACTATGTATACGGGCATTTATAAACTATATTAACAGTTAATCACTTATCAGTTATTACTTAGTTATAGTTATTATTAGCTAGGTGTATTAAAAATTAATTATTATTTATTAATGTCCACTTAATAACACGAAAACTTGAGTTTGTCTCGATTTTGAGATTATTCATGATAACTTTTATTAAGGGGGCTGCACCGTAGCATATTTTAAGGAGTACTATTTAGGCAATTCATGTGACATATAAATTAATACTGTGTCTATGTGTGAGTAGTAAATTAACATTAGTGTGCGTAATCCGTTATCGCGTTGATTGCGCGAATTCTGCTAATTCGGCGGGCGCATGAGCGGGTGTCTTTCCAGTTAGCAGTCATTGTTATCATTCATATACGAGTATTCATAACAAAATAATATTGTAAATAATAATAATATGTTGTTTGAGGTTTGTCTGTGTCTTTCACTGTTTTACTTTTAACCGTTCATTTAAAAATTTATTACTAAATTTTAAAATACACTTTATTAATTATGATAATAGTTAGTGCTTAATTAATAACATAAACAATGTACCTTTCTAATAAATTATTTTTTTTAAACTATTTTTTCCTTGGGTTTTTTTACTTGGTCTTTTTTTTTACAATCTTTTTATCATTTACCGGAACTAAAAAAATTGAAAACTGAAAATGTCCGTAAACAGCTCAAAAAGAGTCAAAATATTTAAAGAAAATGCTAATTTAAACATAAAGTGAAATTTTCATCAGTTATTCGTTTTTGAATTACAACAAAATAAGGAAATCGCTACATGAGAAATCGAGTGAATATCCAATGTTGTAAAAATTTGAATTTCAAACGCTCATAAAAATTTAATTTGACTTTCTTATAGACATTTTTTTTTTTTTGATAAATGTAGATAATCTTATAATTAATCTTGTATTACATTTTCAGAACTTAGATTTAAAAAGAAAAATTTTTACGAATTCTTAACTCAAAATAATTTGCTAATTTTCGTGATGTTTCCATATTTTGTCAATTTTTGAACTTTAAATGCTTATAAACAAAAATTGTGACTAAGGATTTTTAATATTTTTCAAAAGCCATTGTAACAATATAGTAGGAGCCTTGTATTAAATTTTCAAGCTTTTTTAACCAACAAATAAAATTTTATTGATATTTTTAGAAAAAAAACTAAAAAAAAATTGAAAATGAAAATGTGCCTAAACAGTTCAAAGTAAATCAAAACATTTTTAAAATGTTATCGTGTATAGAAAATGCTAATATAAACATTCAGTCAAAATGTCATGTACCTACGGTCATTTGTTTAAGAGTTGCATCAAAAACCAAAATCGATTTTTTCGAAAACAGATTTTAGTGTAAAAATTCCCGGTTTTCCTTAATTTTTATGTTGTTTTTCAAGTCACTTTTGAAAACTACTGGGAAATTTTCACTTTTGACCCCCCAAAGTACCAACTAGATTCACTTTCCTATCAGAAAAGCTACTGTTGAAGAAAATCCAAGCACTTTTACTGTCCTAAAACGTGATGACAGACACAAAAATAAAAAATAAAAAATAAAAAAATAACACACATCATTGTAAAATCAATACATTCATTGTTTCACTCAGAATCTTAAAGCACAAACCACCGGAAACTCACAGACAACTTTACTGATCAGAGTGTAGTGTTCAAATATAATATTTAAAAAATGATTCATAGGTAGTATATTATACTCGTATATTGGTTTTATTTAATTTTGGAAAAATATTATTATTATTGTTGCCTATTAATTATTCGGGCGTCACCGTTTTCCGCCAAAATCGACCTTACCGTTTACCTCCAATTCCTTTTACCGCTAGTGCAGTAATATATATTTCCTTTTTCCGCCACTACAAATTTCAGTTTTTATATTTTGGTAACCCCTGATTGTAAGAATTATAATGTTGTATTATATCGTTTATTTTATCACGTAGATAATAATATATGTTCACAATCATATTTTTTCTCCATTAATAGAAAAGGGAGATTACGTTCGAAATTTATGCGATAACTAACAATAAAGATAAAATGTTTCTGGTTTGATCTTTTATAGATTTTACGATACTTATTAAATTTTAGTTTGTGTTGAAGTGCGTGAAAAAAAGAGTACGCTCCGCACAATGGAAAATATAATTGAGAGTAATCGTGGTAAAAAGCAGTTGATTTTTAATAATTTTAAATTTCGAATTGGTTCATGTAATAAAGGACTTATTCGTTGGCGGTGTACTACTAAAAACTGTACAGCAAAAGTTTATACAGATGAACATAATAAAGTTATTAACAATACAAATACGCCACAGCACAAGAACCATGGTGAATATTCCAGTCAAGCATTGAAGAAGCAGGTACCTACTAAATACAGCTTGTAAAAGAAAAGCTATTGACAATGTAAGTACCAGACCAAAAAAAATTATTCTAACTGAAATTGCACAAAATAGTAATTCCTCAGATATAACTATTAACGATATAAATAGAATCAGAAAAAATATTTATGAAAACCGACGCAAAATTATGCCTAAAAATCCTACTAATATAGCTGATTCTCACAACATACTCAATTTAATTGACGTAAAAACCAAACAAAATGAAAATTTTTTATTAGTCAATGATGCAAAAGAAAATATTATAATATTTTCATGTGAAACAAATCTTAGATTTTTATCAACAGTTGATAATATTTATATGGACGGAACTTTCGATTATAGTGCTCGGTTTTTTTTTACAATTTTTTTCGATTCATGGATATTTTAATGGTTACTATGTTCCATTAGTTTTTTGTTTATTACCAAATAAATGTAAGCAAACGTATACTTATGTTTTTCGTGCAATAGGCAAAAAGTGCAAAGAGTTGGGGTTAAATTTTTCTCCCACCAACACAACTGTGGACTTTGAAAGGGCTATCTATAATTAATGCAGTTTCTGAAACGTGGACGCAAACCAATATTTCAGGATGCCGATTTCACCTTAACCCAGTCTTGGTACCGTAAAATACAAGAAATTGGCTTATCAAGTGTGTATAAAGACGAGTCATCTGAAATTGGTAAATGGTTACATAATATATTTGGCTTATTGTTTCTAAATCCAGAAGATGTAAGTGATTGTTTCACCGATGACTTTATGAGCGAATGTCCGATTGATGAAATGCTACAAAAGTTTGCTGACTATTTTGTAGAAACATATATTTCTGAAGATTGTATTTATCCTCCAAAACTTTGGGCACTTGCATCTTCAGAACGTACACGCACAACAAACGCCTGTGAGTCATTTCATGCTCACTTTAAAAATAGTTTTTATCGACATTCGCCATCTATTTTACAATGGTTAACTGTTTTAATCGAAGAAGTCCAAACTGACGTTTATTGCAAATTAAAAAGCGTCGGTGAACAAAAAACACCGCGAAATAAAATGTTAAAACGACAAAAAAAAAAACCAGTATTTAATTGATCAGTATAAAAGGGGAGAAATATGTCGATATACATTTGTAAAATCAATAGCGTATAACTATAAGAAATAAATAAAATAAATAAATGTTTGACTATGATGTTATCTTTTACGTCGTAATATTATAGACTTTTTTGTAATGACATTATACAATATTTTATATAATTTTACTTTATAATAATTTTAATTTTAAGTATCACTTGAATGTGTTTTTGTAAAATCATATATTTAATTAAAAATTGAATACCTAATTATTTTTGTTATTTTAAAAATCATTACCAATTATCAATAACTTCACTTGTTTACATGGTATAAGGGGTTACCAAAATGTAAAAACTGAAATTTGTAGTGGCGGAAAAAGGAAATATATATTATTGCACTGGTTGTAAACGGACTTGGCGGTAAACGGAAAGGTCGATTTTGGCGGAAAAGTAGATCACCCAATTATTCTTGTATACCTATCCAGTAATTCTTATCTACTAATTGTTTCCGAGAATCGCTGTCACGTCGAGTCGGGCAACCGGGCGGAACCGTTTTCGGCCAGTTCACTTTTCGGCCATTCTGGAATGTCCGTTTGCGGCCAGTACACTATTTTGGTCACCAATTAAAAATATTTTCTTTTTATTAAACTATACCAATTTATATAATATTATTAAGTATATTAAATTATTAAAATATAGTCACAATTTTCATAATTACAATTTTAAATTTATTTAAAATTTTTTTTGGTCGAATAAATAGGTATGTCTTCTGCGGCCTTCCTTTTACAACTTGTATTAATTATTTGACGATCAATAATTTTTGTTTCATATGGATTATGATTATGATCTATCATATGATCATTTTCGTTTTCATTTTCATTTTCATTTTCATTATTTTCATTATTTATGATAATTTCGTCATTTTTATCAGTGTATAATTGAACACTGCACGATCGAACCACACATTTCCACCGCGTTGTTCCATCAAGTTTAGTGTTTGCATACAAAAATTTGCACCAAAAAGATATTTAAAGAAAGAATAAGAATTTTAATTATTTTGTGGGAATTCAAAAATATAATGGGGACAATATTACTTCGTGAAGACTTAGAATCTGATTCGATACAAATTCGTTTTATGATATATAGTTACAATCAAATTGCAAAAACTTATGTTGCATATTTTTACATATTTTCCTATATGTCTAAATGTATGTGATTTTGCGTTTTTAAAGATTTTAAGCATTTCTGCAATGTATATTATGTTAATAATTTTATAAAAATCACCAATAAACAAATTTTCAATTCTATATTAACTGTTAATTTGTTATGATTAGCTGAAGGTCTTATTTAATATCTTTTCAATAAAAAAGATGTATTTTTAACAAGAGTTCATGAGCTCTATAGAGTTTCGAAGGAATACGAATACAATTTGGTACCTACTGTTGATGACATTTTAGCTGATGTAAAAGAAATATTTAAGAAAGCTGCACCATCACGTGTACAAATTTTCAAAAAAAATAATGCATCTAATATACTCTCTTTTAGCACCCTTTACCTCCAGAACCAATGATAATCCGTTTTGGTACCTATCTGGATAATAGACTATAAATACTGAACTTTATTATTGTAAATAGGTTCTATACTTCTATGAATACAAATTTGTAAATTTATATCGCCACACTGACCACACTATACTACTAAAGGTTAAGGTATCCGTTTGTGAAGGACCGATAAAAACTAAGGTGAATTGATACCACTTGGTAAAATATTATTTTAATTTATTTAATTAGGTAATTATTTTTTTTTTCCACTAGCCCACTATGTTACTTTTGCATTATAATATAATATTATGTTAAGAATATTTGCTTTGAATTTTGAAAACCCCCGAAAATGTTCAAAATTTCCAATGTAGCATTCCAAAAATATTAATTGGTGACCCCCTGACCTAGGTTTTTAATAACTATTATTTAAAAATATATTTTATTCTTATAAATGAAATATTTAGAATCTCTATCTAATTTGCCTATATTGAACCCCTTTAAAATCGTATATAAACTGTCTACCACCGATTTTAAAGTGGTTCTATCTTCTTCTATATGGGCAATATTTATTATATTTAGAAAATTAAAAATGTTTAAATATAATGTAAAAGTAGGTAAATAATATAATATGGTCACATGAATTGTATGGAATTTTCACTCTGTATATTATCTACTATTATAATCATATATTAATAAATACGATTTATTTATTTACCTTCCATATTATTACTAATAGTAAAATCAATCGTATACTGATGCCGACATAAATTTATTTAACATTTTTGATTTTGTTTTACAGTGTTTTTGAATACCTGATGGTGAAACCCACTTTCCACTTAAGTATATTATACTTGATCTTTATTATAATTTACTATACAGTTTTGAAAATTATTATATTGAAGATTTTTGGTTTTTAAGAATCCTAGATATAGATATATTTAAAAAACCTACATTTTGTGTTTTTTCTATAAACACAACTAATACACTGTAATAATATGTGTTATTTTGAGAACCAGTTTGAACTCTGGTATATTGATCCAATCTTTTAGCAAATTTGATCTAGATGGTACTTAAGAGAGGTCATTTTTCGATTTTATTTATTTTTTTTATTTTAGTTATTTAATGGCATGGTAAAAACCACCGAAAAATTACGAAAAACCGCTAAACATTGGATTTTAATTTCTAACACTTAGTTTATTACCATAGAAACGAATAAAAAAAAGGTGCTCTGACTTGTAGGTTACAAGTGGGTCACTGTATAATGGATGGTATTAAATTTAAATTCAATGATATAATATCATTGTATAAGAAAAACGATTCTGAGCGGAGACGGAATGTCAGTCTAGGTATAAGACATATTATATACTTATCTATGGTATTAAAAAAAAATTGACTTATAATAGATATTCAATTCCAAATAAATCATATCACAATATCCATTAGGTACTTATAACGCGTAATACATCAATAACCAACCCTGATACTATCATAGATATATAGTAGTATAATTTAGAAGTTTCAAGTACCCACGAATAATATTATACAATCACAACAAAATAACTAAAATAATTATTCTAGGTTTTTTTTTATGTAATTTCGTTTAAATTTGAACTTAAAATGACTATAAAAATAAACTGTGCTTATATATTTTTTAGATTTTTTGGTAACAGAATTAACTACTTACGTGGAATCTTGTTTTAAATTTTCAATAATTAGATATAAAAGTTGAACATTTTATACATTTTTAACTACAAAATAATGATTCAATTTTAAATTTGATAAATTATAACAATATACTAGGAGCCTTCTATTAAATTTTCAAATCTTTTTAACCAACAAATAAAATGTTATTGATATTTTTAGAAAAAAAATGGTAAATGAAAATATTCCTATACAATGATAATTGATATAATATCATTGAATTCAAGTTTAATACAATCCATTATACAATGATCCACTTGTAACCTACTGTACAGCAGAGCATATCCACTTGCCCCCCTTTTTATATGTTTATTATGCTATACATATTATAATAGTAATAAAAAAAAAATCGATTTAATTAATAAGAAATGTAAAAACATGGAATTAAATGGTTATTGCCTATTGGATTATTATTTTTTACGTGGCAAATCTAGCAAAAATACTTGGTAAAATTCTTTTTTAATTTTTTTTATTCAATTGTATACCTAGGTAGTTTAAGTTAATTTTTGGTCATGCTTTTTTTTACTTTTTCCAAACAATTGTATCCTTTTTTTATTATTAATCCTGCTATAAAATCCGAGCCCTACTTATCACTTACACAGACACAAAACAATTAAAAATACTCAGAATCTAAAATAATAACGGAGAAAAGAACATTCTAGTTTCCCAGAAATCAGTAAATTCGAAGCTTTAAAATACTTATAAAGTTGTAATAGGTATTTAATTCGTTCAATAAATATTAAATACTAAATGATTAAATATCTTAAAAGTTAAATTTGTAGTAGTCAGTATTCATGATAGGTACACATTTTTCTAGATTAATAATATTATTAAATTTTGTTAGATTTTAATAACCCTCATTATTCCATCGTTCGTCAATCATTACATTTATGTATGTTACGAGTGATTGATGCAGTATAGTTATTAGTGTTTATAATATTTTCAAAATAAATTATAAAATACGATAATTTAATTAAATAATGGAGAAAGTTATTCGTGAGATTAGTGGTTCCAGAGGCACAGGACTTAAATACAAAGACGACGATGGATTTACTTATTGGAAAAATCGACAATGTCGAATGCACTTTACTGTTCGTTATGCATCCTGGAGGGCTGGGTAAATTTAATAATTATAAACAATCACCTATATTTCATTATAAAACATTACCTACCTTCCTTTTCTGTACATTAAAATATTTAAAGATTTATAAGTCATAAATTCGATTTTTCTTTTCACCTCATTGTCATCCAGGTTACTGGTATATATTTAAAATAATGAAATGTTGCTGACCATATGGTTAGTACTGCAGTGATCTTACTGTACTATTAGATTTTATTCTAAATGGTTGTGTTATTAATTAATAGAAAATACCAAAATAGTGTATTATGTAATTTAGTAATTATTAGTTGAGGCACCTATATATTATGTTTATATTTTAAATATTATTTTATTTTTTAGTTGTCGCGCAAAAGGCAAAGTTTTTAATAGCGACACTTCGAAAGTTTTGCTGATGACCAGCGGACACAGAATGATCAAATTTCTCTCCTTCTCATCTACAATGAAGTATACAAATAATATTGTTACTAAATATTAAATCAAAAAGTAAAAAAGGAATTTATTGACTCACCTTATTGTAGTAAGCGAGTTACTACGCAACATTTAAAGTTCCGACAGGTAACATATTTAACATAATATACTATAGATAGGTAACAATCAGATACGTCAAATTGTCAAATGGAAATAGGAATTGACTAAGTTAACCTTCGGTTGTGTTCTAATATAAAACAATCAGACAACCTATGGGGAGTATAATGACCAAAGCTAAAGGATAAACGAATTCACATTTTATTATATTATATTCAAATAATACCACAGCAGATTATCACGACTCTAGAATCATATATACTAGGCGGATGTCATATTTTGCAATAGCACTAGATATGACGGGTATTCAATATAAAAGAGTATAATGATTTATTATAATGAAATTGACAGTTCACAACTGTGAGTACATTATAGTAATACGCAGAATAAATTAGGAATTTCGCAAGGCGTAGATAGGTCGATAGCCACATAGACCACATCCGTTAGAACCAAGATACAGTATCACTAGGTAAGGGGAGCGGGAACCGGACTATAAGAGGGACCGCGAAACGCCCTGTATTCAGACGTGTCCACTCATCGCTACCGCAAGCACCTTCACGCGACTCTGTGTAACGATTGCCATTTGGACTTGGCACTATTTATGATTTACTGGTACATTGAATAAACAACAGCCTAATTTACAATTGTGTTACATTTATTCAACTAATACCTCGTCGTCATAACAAAACGGTCTAGCTACCTGCAACTTTGATATACAAGTAGTTATTTGAACTACCAGTATATTACATTATGTATAAACATACCTATTAAGAGTTTTACATAATTTCTATATACAAAATAATAATATATATTTTTTTTGGTAAATACATTTGTACATTAGATTTTCAAATTTGAATATGAAAATTCATTTTAAGACATGCAGTATGGCAGATTTTGTAAATGTTCATGTCGGTTCATTTGTCTCACTGCATAGAACAATGACATAGACATAGACGTAGACATAGACATCGAATTCATCCAGTCACTCCTCAGTCTATGACTGAATTCCACTTACAATTAACAAGAGAATATGCGCCACTTGTCTATGATACAAAATTAATCAATATACTCTGGCATTGTTGGTGCAACTTTAGAAGAAGGAACCACTTTACTTTTCATTTTGCCTGGAATCAAAAAGTATATAACTATAAAATATAATAAACTTTATTTCAAATAAATAATAATTACATATAGGCACTGTCTTATTATACAATTAATTTAGTTTACTTAGGGCAGGTTCAACTTTTTTGTTGGATGGCACATTTTCTAGTTCACCAAGGTTTGGAAACGAATGTCACCAATTATATGTCATAATGGGCATAACATTTTATACTGTACGTTTTGTATGTAATTTGTAAACAAATAATATTAAATTAGAAAATAACTATTTTACTAATTAGATTATTTTAAGTTACTTTTTTTTAAAATATATTTATAAAAATATATTTTCCAGGGATTTCCTATAGGTTTTGCATTGATGTCGAGGAAAACAGAAAGGGCATACACTGCGCTTTTCAATAAGATTTTAAGCATAGTACCAAAGTGGCAACCCTAAACCATAATAGTTGATTTTGAAAGGGCAGCTATTGCTGCTATAAAAACAATGTTTCCAAATACCACTATTAGAGGCTGTTGGTTTCATTCCCCCCAAGCGGTATGGAGAAAAGTTGCAAACATAGGTAATATTACTCTAAAATCTGAATTTGTAATTAAAAATAAATTAAATGTATAGTCAATTAATGACACTGGTTAATATTTAGGATTGATTGAAATATGTAGTAACCATCGAGGAGCCTATGACACTGTACATATGTAGATGGCATTGTCTTTGCTGCCAACAAATTGTATAGCTGAAGGTTTTGAAATTGTATGGTCACACTATATTGAGAATGTGCAATCATTGATTAGCAATAATAATGAGGGGGATGAGGTGGCCGAGTGGTCTAGTCGCGCGCGATAAGTTGGCTTTCGTGGCGCGTCGCAGTCACGTCGCATCGCGTCGGTGGGAGGTCTCCGATATATTAACCCGTGTTTTACTAAACAAACGATTATCGCACGATATTTATTTATAATCGCGTTGCGTTGATACGCCCTAGTGGGACAAGTGGCATTTAGTGTGACATTTTAATCAGTCAGGAAAATCAGAAAAAATGGAAAGATATAATTAAAAGTTAGCAGATTAAAAGCATATTACATTGCGTTTAATATTTGTATAATAGGTATAAAATAACCGCTCTGCTGTACCATAAGTATCGAGGGTACCTTGTCATTGAGTAAGTCATAGTAATGTGTGTTAAATTTGAATTCAATGATAAATCATTACATACGATTCTCAGAGAAGAGGGTCTGTTTGCCTATATTACTAAAATACTAAGTATATTTTATGATATATATGTCGCCGCCACTAGGTATCGCCTATAGAAATTTAATTCACATTTAATTTAGTGTGACATTTTAATCAGTCAGGAAAATCAGAAAAAATGGAAAGATATAATTAAAAGTTAGCAGATTAAAAGCATATTACATTGCGTTTAATATTTGTATAATAGGTATAAAAAACCCGCTCTGCTGTACCGTAAGTATCGAGTGTACCTCGTCATTGAGTAAGTCATAGTAATGTGTGTTAAATTTGAATTAAATGATAAATCATTACATACGATTCTCAGAGAAGAGGGTCTGTTTGCCTATATTACTAAAATACTAAGTATATTTTATGATATATATGTCGCCACTAGGTATCGCCTATAGAAATTTAATTCACATTTAATTTAGTGTGACATTTTAATCAGTCAGGAAAATCAGAAAAAATGGAAAGATATAATTAAAAGTTAGCAGATTAAAAGCATATTACATTGCGTTTAATATTTGTATAATAGGTATAAAAAACCCGCTCTGCTGTACCGTAAGTATCGAGTGTACCTCGTCATTGAGTAAGTCATAGTAATGTGTGTTAAATTTGAATTAAATGATAAATCATGAAATTAGTGAATTTACCTAGGTAATTAGTGTTTGAAAATGTCATGAAATTTAAAAAAATGAAATATTTCGTGAAATATATCATGAAATATTTCAAAATATGTGAAATATTTCAGTATTTTAATATATTTTGTTTTATTTTTAAATAAGTTTTATATTTACATATAATTGTCATAAATTACCTTCATCACTATATGGTACCTGTATGTATACCTAACCTTTGGTATTATACATTTAAATTGGTAATCAAATTTTTTAAATATTTTAATGTTTAAATGATACAAGTAGATATACAATATTATACATGTATATTGTATACCGGTGATACACGATTGAGCATGGTCGTTATCAGCCGACCTTTTAGACGACCCGATTGAGCACGATAAAAAAAAAAATATTGTGTACAACGTTGTCAGATTTTCACTAGTACCTACGTATGTTGTATTGTTGTGTAGATATTACCAATAGGTAATTTCTAACATATTAGTCGAAAACGATTTTGCTATCGATCGATGGGTAGGTATACCCACGGAAGTTGAAAATAACTGGGATAGATAGGAAACCAGAATTATATCTAAATAAGACTTGGTCACAGTCAGTCTATGGTTCTGTTGCCTCGTGCTCGATGTGCGGTAGTGTGCAAATTTTACGATGGAAAATAATGAAATAAAAATTATTTTATCCGAGAGAGGTAAAAAGTTGGCAAATGTTGGAGCAATTATTTTAAAACTTTATTATATTATAAAGGCTTATCAGGAGTACTCTGAATTAAAAAATGTTGATAACCTACTTAAATACTTATTTAAAATTGTAAATAATTATTTAGGGAAACAAATTTAAATTTTTATTTTTTAATTCATTTGGATTGGTATTTTTCAACATTTTTTTAAATTATATATTTTTATATTCAGTATTTAGCGGAATAAATTGTAATTGTAATATAATATAATAAACTAACTGACGTACATAATTATGTAATAATATGTGATTATAATCCAATAAAAGATTTTTATTTATAAACATTTACATTCAAATGTGTCTTATTTTTTAAAAATAATATTCTACGATACACAATGGCAACGTCGCACCTATTTTCGTGCTCAATCGTGTTTTTTTGGGTTCCTATCGTTTGATTCCAATCATGCTCAATCGGGTTATGAAAAATGTCAATCGTGCTCAGTCGGGTTCCAGCCTTGTATACTTACTGAATTCTGACATAAGAATTTGGAACACTGAACATTGTGTTGAAAAAATAAATAAATTGTGTTTTTATTTGTGTTAAAAAAAATTTCAATGTTTCACGATTCCAACTAAAACTTTGATGAAAAATCTTTTGCCTAATGGAAAAAGTAAATGTTGGAAGCCTTCATTATTAGAATCTTCTTCTGCATTCACCTATTTTTGTACTGTAAGTTTCTGATTTAAAATAAGTTTATGAATACATTTATATTTATATTGATGTTTAATTTAAATAGAATCTGATTGGTCTCCAAGAAGATATTGATAAGAGACGTTCAAGATATGGTCAATATGGAGCTACGATTCAGCCTTTATTATCTTAGTTGGGAAACAAGTTTCCATTGATTCTTGTTACATTAGGGTAAATAAAAAGTTATGGTGTTTTGACGGCTCTTGAAATTTGTTTTAAGTCATATTTTGTATTTAATTGTGCATACCCTAACGAATGTTACGATTCTTGGCTTGTAATTCAACAACAGTTATTTAAATTGCTTACAAAATATGATAATACAACTTCTATTACAACTTCTGTTACAGCTAACTTATATTCATAATCATTTCATTTTTATTTTCATTTTTTTTTTTTTTTTAAGAATGGGGATTTCTTAATTTATTATAATATAGTTTATCTCAATTTCACGAGACTTAAACAGTTATATAACAATTATTTGTATAATATGTATATTATTATATAAGTACTATTATTTTATATTTACATTTTTTTTTTTTAAGAATGGGGAATTCTTAATTTATTTTATTATTTATCTCAATTTCACGAGACTTAAACAGATATAACAATTAGTATAATATGACTTATATTATTTTATAAGTACCATTATTTTATTTATTTTAGTATATTTAAGTAAACTTCATCATGTACTTATGTTCCATCTGTTCATTAAAATTGCTTACAATTAATCAACTTATTTTTCATTTCAAAATATATCATCATTATGGTAGCCAATCTGTATATACATGTAAGCAAGACAGTTGTGTGACGGATGTTCGAGGGTCTAATAAATTTAGAAAACATTTAACGAAATTTCATACTTCTTCAGTAAGTATCACCTATGGTGTTGAAGTAAATAATTTAGGTACTTCAGTATTAGAATCATCTGATACAATTGATTATCATTTATCTCACCATGCAGAGCATAATCAAACAAACAGTTCTGCAATTATCTTAAATAATTCAAATACATCTTATAAAAACATTATTACTAAAAGCGTATTACAATTTATCACCAATTTATATAAAAAACCTACCGTAACTGAGACTTTAATGCAGGAAATAGTAGAAGGAGTATCAGATGTATTCTCTAGTGGTATAGTATCCTTTTTAAAAAATATGATAATGCAACATTTAGAAGGGTGCAGTATTTCTGAAAAAAATGAAATAGATTATTTATTTGATACTTTGGCTAATCCTTTTTTCAATTTCAAAACTGAATATCAGAGATTTAAATATTTTGAGGCTAATAATTTGTTTTTTAAACCCAAGACAATAGTGATAGGTCACACAATTGAAAAAAAAAAATATTTCAGGCGCAGATCGGCAAATAATGGTACCAGATCAAGGACATTTGCTATCAATTAAACAAAATCTTAAATTATCGTTTGAATTTCCTGGGGCTTACGAAACAGCCTTTCAGTATACTGAAGCTTTTACTAATCAAAATCAAATACTTTCATCATTTCTAAATGGTACTACTTGGAAGTCAATCAAACATAAATTTAGTAATAAAATTGTTTTTCCTATATTCATGTATTACGATGATGTTGAAATAGGAAACCCGTTGGGATCGCACTCTGGTGTTCATAAGATGGGCTGTGTGTACTATACGATTCCTGATTTCCCTCCAGAATATTTATCAACATTAGATAATATACCTATTTCCTGCATTCTTATTTCACTCTTCAGATCTAGGATATTCAAAATTCAATAATAAAACTGTTTTCGCTTTTCTGATTAATGATTTAATTGACTTACAAGAAAATGGAATAACTATTACAGTTAATTCAAATATTATTCAGGTGTATTTTATTCTTGGACTAGTCTTGGGTGACAATTTGGGCCTTAATTCTATATTAGGCTTTGTGACAAGTTGTTCAGCCAATTATTGTTGTAGAATTTGTCGGTCCCATAAAACTATAGCCTACAAAAGATGTTTTTAGAATGTCCAGAATCCCTTAGAAATGAAGATAACTATAAATTAGATGTCCTTCAGGCTAATCCATCTGAAACAGGTGTAAATGAACTTTGTGAATTTAATACTATTCCTAATTATCATGTAATAACTAATAGTGTATGCGATTTTATGCACGATGTAACAGAGGGAGTCGCCCCTTTTAATGCCTGTTGCAATCACACATTTAATAAATTACAAGTATTTAACATTAGACAATTTAAATAATCGCATATTATTATTTGAATATGCAGTTACAGAAAAAAAAAATTCACCTCCACCAATTAACCAAAATCATTTAAATAAAATATACATAACTATGTCATCTTCTGAAATGCTCTGTCTTGTTAGGTATTTTGGATTAATTTTTGGGGAACTAGTTCCTATTGAAACCACTGTTTGGAAATTGTATATAGCTTTACGAAAAATTTTTGAAATATGCTGTGCAAGAACAATTCAATCTGAATGTTCTCATTTATTGAATCAAATAGTGGCTGAACATAATATACTTTATTTATTATTATCTGGAAGTAATCATAAACCTAAGTTTCATATATTAACCCAAAAATTAACTACAAATACTGTTGTTGTTGTATCTACCACTTAATAGAGTTTAGTAATAATGAACTACATACTTGTTTTAAAAACTGTTGTTGTTGTATCTACCCCTTAATAGAGCTTGAGCGTACAAATCAAGCATTTACAATAAGTTCAATGTCTTAACCATAAATTGTAGTTAAATCAACTGCAATTTAGCTCTGAGCGAAAAACAGCGTGCAAATGTGTACTACATTAACACCTTAGTGTGTTAAAACAACAACACTTTTCTATGTGTGCATACATTAATCGACAGACAAATTAACGAGTATAGGTTACCGAAAACAGCAATCAAATATTTCTATTTGTTGTTGTGCTACAGTAATCAGTGTAGTTCTGTAATTTAAAAATACAAAAATATAATATTTTGTATTTACCTCTTTAACATGTACTATTATGTCATCAATGAATATTAGATATTAAAGTGGACTCTGGAGTATAAGTTTTCAACTTTTATTAAACGTGTATTCTAAAGTTATAAGATAACTAAAAAACATGGTGTTGTCCGAATTCACCACACATGTCTGAAGTCACCCCTTTTTACGGTAGGTAGTAATTAGTACAAGAATCTTTGGTTCAGACATTTCTAAGGCCCCCGCCCCCTGCGGACAAAGTCTGCGAACGCCTATGCCTATAACATTATTAGCATTTTAATATAGAATATAATATATTATGTAAGTATGTAACAAAAGAAACTGGGCTATATTATTTTTTCAATACATTTCAACGAATCTTGATTATTAATTTCAATTAAAATAAGCAATTTAGTTTAATTATTCTTTCTGGATCAAAAATTTAAAATCTCACTTTTTGACGAAAATGAGTAATATATGGCCATTGGCCAATCTTATAAAACTTTATACGCGTTTTCTAGTGGTAAAATACTAAACTAAATAATCATTAGTTCGAGATTTGAGAAGACCAATGTCATGAAAATTACAAAATCTATGGGGCATATGTGAACATTGGCCCTTTTACAATTTAAATAAAATTATGATTTTATAGGGCCAATATGAATAGAAAAACTTTAATTTGTAACTAAAAAATTCACATCATATTCTAAAATGTAAGGTAAACTATATTTACATCCATCACAAAAACAAAAACATGAACAATAAAAAAAAAGCTATGAATTTTCAAAAAAAAAAAAAGCTTTTATTCATGATTACTACAAAGTGATGAAAAGTGATATTGGCCCTTTTTGACCCAAGCCCCAGCTTTATACTACGTATTCACGTGTAGGTATAGGTACCTAAAAGTGATAACAGCTGTCATATTTATTTTGAAAAATTATAGTATTATTCCATAATATTATTTTAGAACACTATAAAAACGAATACATTTATACATTCTTATGAACGGTATTTTAAAAGCACTATGGCACCTATACTAAGCATTAATATGTATTGTACCATATGTACCATTGTAGGTACCATAATATGTATTGCAACAATATTTATAGACACGTCTGTACGGTGACAACACGGTAATTTTGTCCACCAAACTATATTATCATAATTAATATATTATTTTCCTAGGAAAGTCAATTGGTAGCTGACCCTAGTCCTGAGTCCAGATCACACGTGTGTACAACGTCAGAGAATGAAGGAGCTGGCTATTCTAGGGAGCGTGAAACACCTACTTATGTGCCTAAAAAAGTTAAGCGCCCATCAACTGTATCTCGTCGGCAGGTGCCTCTATATCAAGAAGAAACAACATCTGGATATGATAATAATATAGTGTGTACAAGATCAGACAGTCCAGAAGCCGCCTGTTCTAGGGAGCGTGAACCATCTACTAGTGAATCCCTATGTGAATGGGTAAGTTATTATCAAAAAACTTGTACAATGGTAGGTGTTCAATAATGTATTATATGCTTAGCGAATAAACCAACTAACCAAAGAAATGGCGGTGAACCCAACGAAAAGAGGTGTGCCGTACTATGCAGGAATAATTGAATTGGTGAATGGTCATGATATTTATGTAAAATTTCCAGGAGAACACGGCGATAGACCATACTTATACGAGAGAAGCGATTTACGACCATTTACCACACAATTCCCGAATGGCAAGTTTAAACCATTAAAAGCTATACCCGCACATAAAAATTCACAATACTTGCGTCGAAAAATACGGAACTATGAACAAAATGTAATCAACTATTTAAATTTGATGTGATTTTAAATAAATTAAAAATCGAATAATTGTGCGATCGACGGTAAAAAACAAGATTCATCAGTACAATATTTATTTCAATAATTACTTAAGTTCTCCAAAGATTTCATACATTTCAAACTTATCATCGTATAGAGTTCGATGCTGTGATAATTTTGAAATTTTTTCTGCTCATTGCAAACCATTATTTAAGGTGGTTTAGGGCTGGGAAGTGATCTGCGAGTTTTGTGTATAACACTTTAAAATCTCGTTGTCCAGTAGCGGACGGCTGGAGTGTGCCCGATCGCCGTGCAATCACCCGCATGCCGTGCAAATATATTATGAATTAGTGAATAGTATCGAGTGTACCTTGTCATTGAGTAAGTCATAGTAATGCGTGTTAAATTTGAATTAAATGATAAATCATGAAATTAGTGAATTTTCCTAGGTAATTAGTGTTTGAAAATGTCATGAAATTTAAAAAAATGAAATATTTCGTGAAATATATCATGAAATATTTCAAAATATGTGAAATATTTCAGTATTTTAATATATTTTGTTTTATTTTTAAATAAGTTTTATATTTACATATAATTGTCATAAATTACCTTCATCACTATATGGTACCTGTATGTATACCTAACCTTTGGTATTATACATTTAAATTGGTATTCAAAATTTTTAAATATTTTAATGTTTAAATGATACAAGTAGGTATACAATATTATACATGTATATTGTATACTTACTGAATTCTGACATAAGAATTTGGAACACTGAACACTGTGTTAAAAAAATAAATAAATTGTGTTTTTATTTGTGTTAAAAAAAATTTCAATGTTTCACGTTTTTGTGAAATATTTCTCATACTTTAAACACTACAAATAATAGTATAATATTGGTAAATATAGCTATCTAGATGATATTATAAAGTTATATTTACCTATATTACAATTTACAGCTATTTAAGTAACTCATTTTACTAATAGTAAAATATTGCATTATAAAACGTCTAATTTCGTCCAAGTTTCAACTTAAAATTACTATAAAAAAAACTGTGCTTATATATTTTTTAGATTTTTTGGTAACAGTATTACCCACTCATGAGAAATCTCGTTTTAAATTTCTGATCTTTAGCTATAAAAATTGAACATTTTATAAATTTTTAACCAAAATAACATTTGCAAATGTTCGCGGTATATTGACTAATATTGTAAAAATCTGTACTTAAAATGCTTACAAAAAAAAAAAATCGTACATAATGTATCTTCATTATTTAAAAATTGCTATTATGACAACTTATGAGGAACCTTGTATTAATTGTTTAAGCTTTTAGACCCGTCTCTAAATAGGTCAAAAAAAAGTAGAAATATTTTGAACATTTCATCATGTAGGTTAGACCTTTAGACAGTTGTAATATTTTATCATAATCATTTGGTGAAAAATTGAAGTATCTATTTATAGTTGATTTTTGAATTACAACAAAATATCAAAAATCGTTTGAGGAGAAATTATTAACTAACTGTTGAATATCCATCGTAAAAAATTAATATCAAATGCTTAAGCGAAATGATTCCAGTGTTGGGAATAGATCACTAAAATAATATCTAGATAAAGATTTTTAAAATAAAATATCTTAAAATGTTATCCAGTAATAAATTAAAATATATTATAAGACAAATATTGGTAAGGTTACAAGAATACAAGAGAATTACAAGGACAGTTACTAGTCGCGTTGACTCGTTTGTATTTTGTTTAGATAATCGGATCCTAAAATTTAAACTCTGAAGTATATTAATATTTATATTATAATGGATACTGTCTGTATAATAGTAATAGAATTGGCATCGGGCATCAAGCGGTGGGATGTAAACCAACAACCACCAACAACCCACCACCGATTTAAATCATATTACAAATTACAACAAATACATTTTATCACGACTTAAACTAGACGGTTATTTTTTTAATAATTTAAATATGTGTTCATTGCTATTGTCAATTTAGATTTAATTTGAGAAAAAAATATCAATTAATCTCAAATTATTATACTATTATACATTTTACTACATTTATAACGAATACTATTTAAATTTAAAGAAACATATAGTGTTTTATTTTTTTGACATTGCTGACTAGCAGATAAAAAGATGCAAACACTATTTTCATCGCAGCCAATTGAGAAGTCCTTGGGTAAATAACTATAGGAGGTTAAAGTATCAATGTTTTTAAGACTTCAAACTACATTGTTATTAGCTAGTTTTTACTGTGGACAATATTCCACACCATTATTTTTAACTTGCAATTCACTATGTCATGCGAGAAGCTCAAAAATAAATCATAAAATGAACTTCGTTTTTTTGACACTCCATTCGGTTTGTGTGGCGACTACGGTTGGTACGCGTTTTTTATGTGAGGCAGATAGATCGTCGCAAAGAACCCTGGTGCCTGGTGGTCACCCATCTGGGAGCCTGCTCGACCTCCGCACACATTATGTTAGTGACTGCGTCCAATCACCGCAATTCACCAGGTCACCATTCAATGAACTCTAATACCATCCACGTTAAATTGTATATTATTATTATTATATGTTTATATTATATTTACCAGTTTAAATTCTTGCAAATGTATTATATTATATAACATTTGACATATAAACAAATTGTATACAATATTACAATCCTTAATATAGCAATAGTACTGAGTAGTAAAATATATAATGGTATATACAGATTACTGTAAATTTAATAATTTGTTGATCGTTGCCACATCGATAAAATCAAATATTAAAATTACTTGACCGTCATATTTAAAAGGTGATTTTGAAAGGCTCTAATATAGATACTTGTATATTTTAGAAAATTAAGGTTTCGGAAATATAGTTAAAATATATTAGACTAGGTACGTTATGTTATTTGGTATTAGCAAGACTTAAACAGTTAACCTAACTATTAATTAATCATAGAAATAATAAACTAGGTATAGGATCAATGGATCATAGTCAAATACAATTTTAATGTAAACATTCGAATTAATAATTGTATATATATATGTATATTCTTATAACGTATCTACTATACAGAGTATGACAGTATATATGAAAAAAAAAAGGAAAATTAAATATGTCCATTTATGTTCAATTATTACCTAATAATCGTTAAGGATCAAATGTGTACCGGCTATTAGGTATTTATTCATTGCTCAACATTTTAAAAAACCTAAAATATATATAGATCTATTAGAAATTTGATAAAGGTATACAAATAGTATGTACCTAGGTACCTATTATAATAATTAAAAAATATATAATGTAATAAAAAAGGATAATGAAAGGATTGCTGAATAAAAAAACTTGAAAATTTACCCATAGACCATAAGTCATTTCATATTAGAAGTTCAAAAGTAGGTAATAAACATATACAAATTAAAGGCACACATTTTTTTATGAGCATTTTAAATTCAAATTTTGCCGAAATCCATCATAATCGCGAACATTATCAAATTATTTTGTATTTAAAAATGTATATAATATTCAATTTTTATAGCTAAGAACTAGAAGTCCCCCCAAGCCCCCCCCCCCCATTTCCGCCTATGCTCGTATACATTATAAACATATAATATAACGAGCCCATGGCTGATGGGCCTTTCGCTGATAAATTATTTAACTAAAAGCTGTTTTTGAATAAATCTAGCTTATCAAATCTATCCTATAAGTACACCTATAATTGTATAATTAATTTTAATTAATGCAATCTAAACTACGACCTGCAGTCACATCTTAATTGGTTGACGGAATATCACTTCACGCGTGAAACTTAGCACTCTAAGTACTGTGTTGGCAGCTATTTTAAGACGAAGAAAAATAATTAAATTAATTGAAAACATTACTTTGCTTTACTTTAATTCAAACACTATATTATATAAATACCAAACTTAAAAAAAGTTAAATGCTTCTTGGAAACAATTTCACTGTCCAAGTATCACAATATTATAAATAAACTAATTCTATTCGATTAAACAGTGTATAGGCACAATCGTCGTCAACAAATATCAATACTAGCCAACATGGCATAATATCAATGTTATATGTGACGTAGTGTTTACTGTTTATACGTCATAATAATATCATAATAATAATAATGAGGGACGGAGTGGCCGAGCGGATTAAAGCCTCGGTTGCGACGCACACTGGCGCCGGTTCGATGCCGGCCGCGGGTGGCATTTTACTTCGGGCAAGTCACGGTGTCCGGAGAAAAGTGCCACCATCCCCCACCCGGGCATGG
Source organism: Macrosiphum euphorbiae (assembly GCA_949089665.1). Classification (NCBI taxonomy): domain Eukaryota; kingdom Metazoa; phylum Arthropoda; class Insecta; order Hemiptera; family Aphididae; genus Macrosiphum; species Macrosiphum euphorbiae. The sequence continues at coordinate 27,944,542 of CARXXK010000002.1, forward strand.
CAGATACCTACGGCTGCCCACTAAAAAATCTGCCGAAAGAAAAAAAACACGTGTTTAAAACTTACAGTACCCCCCCCCCCCCCCACACTAAAACCCACTCAATGGCCTAATAGTTGCCGCGGGTTAATTAATAAAAAAAAAAATAATAATAATAGGTAGAAATATAACGTCATTGAAGATACTTCAGGTATTACTTGTAGGTATATACAATAGTTTACAAAGAAAATTGTTTGCTCGTCATGCAGGAAGGTTATAATATGAATATAAGATGTTGCCCACGATGTAGATAACCAAGAGTTTATGTTTGTAAGGACCGTGGTATATAGTTTTCAGTGTTGCCCCAATTACTTATTCGAGAGGGGGTAACATTTATTTTACCCCCAATGATTTGTTGACATCATACAGCATACATTTTATACATACATTTATCTAGTTAAGTCTTAACACAAATTAATGTGACTTTCTGGTAAGGTTTTCTTTTAACTTTTCTTTGGTAGACAGTCGAAAATTTTTTAATTTTCTCAATTTTAAATGAATTTTGTTTCAACTTAAGACCCATATTGAAAATAATATATTGTGGATCTGTGTTCAACTTAACCGAGAGAGGAAATTATTTATCGATGATAATTAAAATAAAAATGTTTAATGCTCAAAAAGAGTCTATATATTTTGAATATCTTGTAGGAAATATCTTTCAGGAAAATTCTTATATATTATATAAAAATGTTGTCAAAATATAAAGTTTTTACGGTTATTCATTTTTGAGTTGCAACAGAAAAACACAATCGATTTTGTCGACAACTGGTTTTGTGTAAAAATTACTTTTATATTTGTTAATTTTTTTTTTTTTTCACGACGCTTTTGAAAATTACTGGGAACTTTTTTACTTTTGATTTTTGACTCAACAAAGTATCAACTTGATTCACTTTCCTATCAGAAAAGATGCTGAAGTAGAAATTTGAACCATTTTTACTGACATAATAGGTGATTGCAGACATAAAATAAAAATAAAATATAAAAACACAAATCGTTGTAAAATAAAATTTTTCTCGTGTGCCGGAGGGCCATAACCCACGCTATTTCAGTTGATATGTAGGTACTAATTGTTTTATCACTTGTAAAATAAAAAAAGTAAATGTACTCATTGTACTGTATTATCAGAGATTTTGACTTTTTACATAATACTATTGATTATAAATACAAGAATTTATGTTTTAATGGTAAAACTATTAATTAAATTATTAGTTATTACTTATTGGCTATTTCTAATGTTATCACACATTTACTTTTTTTATTTTACAAGTGATAAAACAATTAGTACATATCAACTGAAATAGCGTGGGTTATGGCCCCCCGGCCACATGAAAAATTTAAAATTTAAAATTTTAAAATTTTACAACGATTTGTGTTTTTATAATTTATTTTTATTTTATGTCTGCAATCACCTATTATGACAGTAAAAATGGTTCAAATTTCTACTTCAGCATCTTTTCTGATAGGAAAGTGAATCAAGTTGATACTTTATTGAATCAAAAACAAAAGTAAAAAAGTTCCCAGTAATTTTCAAAAGCGTCGGGAAAAAAAAAAAAAAATTAACAAATATAAAAGTAATTTTTACACAAAAAGAGTTATCGACAAAATCGATTGTGTTTTTCTGTTGTAACTCAAAAATGAATAACCGTAAAAACTTTATATTTTAACAAAATGTTTATATAATGTATAAGAATTTTCCTGAAAGATATTTCCTACAAGATATTCAAAATATATAGACTCTTTTTGAGCATTAAACATTTTTATTTTTAATTATCATCGATAAATAATTTTCTCTCTCGGTCAAGTTGAACACAGATCCACAATATATTATTTTCAATATGGGTCTAAAGTTGAAACTTATACAAAATTCATTTAAAATTGAGAAAATTAAAATTTAATTTTGACTGTCTACCAAAGAAAAGTTAAAAGAAAACCTTACCAGAAAGTCACATTAATTTGTGTTGAGACTTAACTAGATAAATTTATGTATAAAATGTATGCTGTATGATGTCAAAAAATCGGGGTTAGGAAAAAAAAGCAAGTAAAAAAAAGCAAGTGAAAAAAAAGCATATGGATAAAAAAGCAAATTGAAAAAAAAGCGAATGAAAAAAAAGCAAGTTACACATTTTACAGTCACCATAAACATTACCTCGTATATAATAACGAAAATATAAATTATTAATATAAATTTTTTGTAACTTATAAAATATACCTATATACCTGTAACATATAATTATTAAATGTTGTAATAAATGTAAACTCAATCAAATAAAAAAAATAACACCAACCTATGGAAAAATTCCGGACTTAGTAGAAAAGATGAAACCACAATCAACAGACTTCGAATAGGACACACACATCTAACGCACAGCTACTTGATGAGCAACGACGAACCTCCATTATGCGACACATGCAGAGTCCCCCTAACGGTAAAACATATCATCACCGAATGCCATAAATACAACCAGTACCGCGATCAATTCCACATCTCTGAACAAATCTGTCAAGCACTTGGACCAAACCCACAGGACACTAACAACTTAATTTTATTCCTTAAAAAATCAGAATTGTATAACTTAATTTAAATAAAAAAAAAAATTATGAAATATATTATTTTAAATACCTCTTAACTTAGCACCTTGTACTAATGACCTAGATGTCGATGTATTCAAGATCAATAAAAAAAAAAAAAAAAAAAATAAATGTAATAATTACGTACAATCATGTTTTTGTGGGTGACCGTACAAAGTGTCCTACAACCCAATATTCTGGTTATCGCTGCTCGGATAACGCGCTCGGATAACGGCTTATGACACCAAAGTTTTTCCAAATCACACGCCGATTATAGATTACAAAATCACCCAATATACCCAAATATAATATCGCTGATAATATCAGTCTGTCCAAAGCTACGAGATAACAGCTCGGCTGCGTTCATTACCACTCTCATATAAAAATTCAACGTTTTTTCTACTTCGTTTTAAATTAGTAATATTATTTTTTTTTCTTTATTAATTGAAATGTCGCATCAAATCATAAAATCTAATAAAAATACGGAAAAGGTTTGTTTAAATGGCCACATGTATACGAAACATTACAGTACTTTAATATCTGATGTTTGGAGGTGCTCTAAGGCGTCGAGTCTCAAGTGTCCAGGCAAATTAAAAACATCGAAAGAAAATCCTACTGAAATACCAATAATCGATAAAGCACATACTCATCCTCCAGACACATATGAAGTTGAAGTCAATAAATGCTTAGCACGAATGAAACACAAGGCAGCAACTACGTAAACAAATCCAATTGAGATTTACTGTGAAGAACTTGGAAGCTTGGATAATGAAACTCGAGCTAAGATGCCACCAGAAACAATTACTAAAAGAACTCTTCGAAATCAACGATCAAAAAATAATTTAAAAGAACCCAGACATTTAGATGACTGTGTAATCGAAGGTAAGATGAAAATACTATATTATAATTTAGGTATATTTTTTTATTGATAAATAGTTGATTATTTGAGTATTTTATTGATTACCTATCAGGTTTTTTTAATATTTCTAAATATTAATAATATAATACATTATGTAATTACGATAAAACATTTTTAATTAATTATTTTTTGAATTTAAATTATAGGTGACTGGGCACTAACAAATTATGGACTTAGATTATTACTAAAAGATAGTATGGAAGATCAATTTGAAGACAGAGTTATCATATTCGCCACTGATAAAGGGTTAAAACATCTTACCGAGGCGGATACATGGATCTTCGATGGTAACTTTGCAATGGCACCTTCTATTTTTCAACAATTATACGTAATAAGAGTCAAAATTCATGATTTGTATATAACTACAGTATATTGTTTATTAGAAAAAAAAACGCAAACTACTTATGAATATATGTTACAATCGTTACTTAATGCATGTCATAATCAAAAATTGTATCCTGCAGAGTGCAGACCCTATTAATGTTCATATTGACTTCGAAAAGGCAGCTAAAAATGCAGTCACATCTATATTAGGTGAACATGTAAATATAAAAGGTTGTTTTTTTCATTTAACGCAAAGTACCTATAGGAAAATACAATCCCTTGGTTTAGTAAATTTATACACGGAGAATGAAAATTTTAGTTTGTTTTGTAGAAAAATTGATGCTCTAGCTTTTTTACCTGTTGATGATGTTCCAGCTGGAATTGACTATATTAAAAGTATTATGCCAGAAGAGGCTAGAGAACTAGTGAATTATTTTGATCAAACTTATATTTCGGGAATAAATAGACCAATTGGAATTTCACGGCCAGGTAAAAAAACCAAATTTCGAAATATTCCACCAATTTTTCCACCTGCTACGTGGAATGTACACGAAACAACTCTTAAAAATTTAGATCGTACTAATAATCAAACAGAAGGATTTAACATAGATTTTCTAAACTCGTTGGCTATAATCATCCCTCTATTTGGACCCTGATTAAAAACATTAGATTAGAGATAGATTCAGATAGCACTAAAATAGCTCAATTTGATATAGGTAATTTACGACCAAAAAAAAAAAAAAAAATGTATGAAAATATGCAAGAAAAGTTATTTTTACTGTGTACAAAATACAAGAATAATAATGATGATAATTACATCGAACACTTCTTAAACGCTGTAGCTTATCATATACGTTTTAAATAAATACATTTGCTTGATTCGATTTTTTTTAACAAACTATATGTAATAATTATTTGTCAATTTTAATAGTAAAATGTAATATACTTATGACTTATTATAATATAATTATATAGATAATATATTTAATATATTTAATTAATTAATAAAATTATTTTGATCCGATTTTTTTTAACAAACCTTGTAATGATATATACCTATAATAATAAATAATAAATACCTACCTAAAAAATAAACTCAAACAATAATTAGTTTTTGCTTTTTTTTCATATGCTTTTTTTTCACTTGCTTTTTTTTACTTGCTTTTTTTCCTTTGCTTTTTATGCACTTGCTTTTTTTCCTAAACTCCAAAAAATCATTGGGGGTAAAATAAATGTTACCCCCTCTCGAATAAGTAATTGGGGCAACACTGAAAACTATATACCACGGTCCTTACAAAACATAAACTTTAGGTTATCTACATCGTGGGCAACATCTTATATTCATATTATAACCTCCCTGCATGACGAGCAAACAATTTTCTTTCATGAAATTGTTTTCGTAGAATAGTCTGGTTGTTGCATAGAATATCCCTGCATAGTGCATTAAAATCTCCAACATCTGACGAATCATATATACTGTTAGTTTCATTACTTACATCTAAAAAGTAATTAAACTAACATCATTATATAGAAACATTGAAAAAATAAAATAAAATTGTATAAGAAATATTTTATCCTACACACATAGACATAGGCGCAATTTCAACTTTATGCTTGGGGGGGGGGGGCTGATTATATTAAAGGCAAGTAGACCATTGCAATATAGCATATTAAAATTGTATGTCCTAGGTTTTTGGAGGGGCTTAGCACACCCAAGCCCCCTAATTTGCACCTATGCCTACACATAATATTATGTTCTAGTAAAAATATTAAACAGAACAGTAATACGATAAAATTAAACCATATATCAATACCATTTGGCATTTAATTATAATTTCCAATTGTTTAGTATTGGTTAATAAATAATAATGAAATCTATGTTATTAATTACTGTTAAAATGTACACTCTGTCTAGATCCATCTAATATCTAGTATACCTTACATATTATTATAATACAACTTTTGAAAAACTTTCTTTCATGCATGGCCTCATGGGTGAAGAACTTGTTTCTGGCTCTGGGCCTTGTCGTTAAAATAAAATAAACGTTTGGTATTTCGATTAAATAGCCATAGGTATATATTTTTTAAATGTATTAAAAGTACTTATTATTTTATTATTAAATATAACACTTGACACTACGGTAGTAATAGTGAACTCGATAGGTATAAGTGCTAGCGATGGGCATCACCGAAAAATTTGAATAACCGACTTATAGTTGGTTACAATTATAGGTACCATGACCAACAAACAACAAAAGGCTTAATGACTAGCATTATTCAAAACGGCTGATGACTAACTTAAAAAACCACTAGGTAACTAACGAATACCGACTAAAAAACCAGTCTTGTAAAGAATACTTTTATTTTGTATTCAGAATACATATTCGAATAAATGAGAATTAATGTATTCAGAATACGTATTCGAATACTTCTTAAAAAATATATTCAGAATACATATTCGAATAATTTTTTTTACATCACTAGTTTTTGTTGGTTTTGGAATGATTGCAAATTAACATTTATTAGGTACCTAGTTAATAATTTAAAATGCATCAACATAATATAATTGCAAATAGTTGTTATATTTATAGTAAGTGTTTACAATTTAATAAAAAATACATTCCTATTACATTTTAATAACATTACTTTTTCAAAGTTTTCATCACTCATACGACCACGTTTTTTTGTGAACACTGCGCTTCCGACACTAAAAACTCTTTCAACAGATGCACTACTTGGAAGGGGAGTGTTATATTTGATGAATACCTTTTTTATTGAAGGTGTTTCATTTAACGATAACAGTAATTTATTAGGACTTTTTGATAAGTATGTGGATATTTCATTTTCAATAGAAATATTTAATGAGCTTTTATTTGACCATGGAAAAAAATCATTTTCACTCACTTCAGCAATTTCCTCACTTTCGCTAGGTATGGTATTTTGGATGTCAGATAGATAATGTTGCATGCATTTCTATCACAGCTTCAGTGAATTTTTTTATTGCAAAATCATTATTTGTGTTGTCACACCACTTCGTTTTAAAAAAAGGATGAGAAACTGCTGCAACTACTAAAAAAGGATCATTAAGAATAATAGAAAATCTTTTTTTTAAACTATTGTGAATAATATCTACTAAAGGACCATTAACGATAAAATTGCCTATTTTGTTTCATGTTCGAATACTTATTGATGAGTTGTGAAATTGAAGGAATTAAAAATCCAAAATACATATTTTTGTCACCCTGTAAAATATCCAAACTAACCGCTAGAGGTTCCATTATAAAAACATAATCGTCTAACCATTCTGTTTCTGATTTGTTTAAGCGACTATCATTTAAATCATCACACATTCTTAAAAATGTCCCAGGATTTTTTTTAAATTGTTGCAATAATTAATATTTCGTTGAGTCAAAAAAAGAATTCCACCTAGTTTCATTGGGAGTTTTTAGATAGACACCTAAGTATTTTTTAACAATATCTCCTGAAGTTGTGGACCTATTTTGTTTGTTCCATAGAGCTGTGCATTTGGCAATAGTTTGCCTTCTTTGTTTTTTAAAAAGTAACAAATCACTTCCTGTACATTTGACCACTGCATTTTCAATATCCTGAAAAATATTATAAACAAAACTATTGAAGTACCACCCATGAAACCACTATATTAAAAACTTAGAGTAAGTAACTAACGCATTTTATGGTTATATTGTTTAAAATTAAATTACCTAATATTGTTTTAGATTTTTTTTTATTAGGTATGATGAATTATATGAAATAATGCTTAGAAAGTAAAATTTGAATAATATTAAAGAAAAAGTTATTTTTTGATGTTTCATTAATACTTTTCTTATTGACGGTTAAAAAATGTATTTAGTTTTAAGTCTTGACTTGACAACTAATTCTGCATTGTAAGGTCAATGGTAAAATAAATACCTACTAATTAGTTGGTAAAATAATAGTTGAAAATTAAAATAATTAAGTAGTGTCTTAAATATTTACATTTGTTGCAACTAAATTCAGCGTATGAGCAGCACATCTATGATGTTTTGGTAGACTGTAATTAAAGTCATCGGAAAAACAATTTTCATTCAAAATATCAGCAATGTTGATCATTTCAGCATTTGTTTCTTCTTCAATCTCATCAGTATTAATATTAGTTTCTGTATTAGTATCACTGTGATTGTCAATATTATTTTCTCTTCCAAAAATTCTGAAATTGTTGTATTAAGAATAAGTAATGATGAAAAAATAATTTGAAAAAAATAAATGGTTTTATCAGCCTAGAAAATTGATTTAAAATTGATATAATAATTTATAATTTTATCATTAATAAAATTAACTCATGATGACTGGCCAATAGCCAATTGATAAATTATTTTAAAAACATTAAATAATAAAAAAATTTATAACTTTTGAATTTTATAATTTATCATGTAATACCAATTACTTACTTAAAACTCTTAACAAAATTCGAACCGTTGTCTGTAGTTGTATAACTTATTTTGTTATTTATATCATATTTTAAGTACACAGATTCCATTTCCTTTGCTAAGACATCAAATGTGTCTCCCTTCCAATCGTTTTACGGTCAATACACATGATTTTCTAGTGAGATCTTCATCAATCATCCAATGACAAGTAATGCCTATGTATGATCTATCAAAAAATTAAAATGTAATAAATTATCAAAACGTATTTAGCAATGACGGTTAAATAACTTACCTTTTAAATATTGACCAGCAGTGGTAGTAAAATATTCAATATTAGTCATTTCTTCTTTAAGATGGATTAAATGGTGTTGGAATTGGGTATTTAATCTTTTCATTAAAGTTGGACGAGACATAAGTGTTCTCCCAGGAAATCCTTTTTGAATTAAAGTTTTGAAATCAAAATGATCAACTATGCTAAAAGGTAAACACGCATTCACAATAACGTTTTGGACTAATACCTACATCAAGTTCATCTAAAACAAAAAAATATTAAAATGATTGGTTAAAATTAAAAATACCAAATAAAATATTTATTTGAACAAGTTCTAATTTTTACCTTGACTTGTACAGCTCTTTTTAACTGAAGTATACTCTAATAACGTGGGTTGATTACGATCATACTTTTGAATGTGATTAGATCTTTTTGCAGATTTTAATACTTCAGTTTCACTTTTTTCGGTTTCGTAAATTTGATCATTAGAAGCATTTTTTAAATTTAATAGTTCCTTAACACTCTTTAAATTGGAATGTTGAATCTATAAAAAAAATCACAAAAATATATTTATTATTAATATGTTTATGATAATAATATATATAATATAATATAATAACAATATAATATAGGTAATATTAATTTAGGACTTAGGTATAAGTAAAGTATACCTTTAAATGATTTCGTAGGTTCGATTTCGATCTGGTATCAGCTGTACGAATTTTTGTTGATGGACAATGTACGCATTTAACTTCGAACGTTTGGAATATTAGTTCATCTTTAATTAATTTTACAGTTTTAAAATGCTCATTGTATATGTCCCACGGAAGTTTCGAACACTGTACTGGTGTTTGAATACTGATATTCGAATTAGATACAGCCGATACAGGATCATCTTCCATTTCATCAGTCAATGTGGAGGAGGACATAATAATTAATAACGTAAAATAACAAAAACTTAAAATAAACTTTTTGAAAACAAAATACGTGTGTTCACTGTTCAGTGTTGTAGAGATTTCGATTTCGATTGTGGTCTGTCGTTTGACTCGTTTGTTCAGTCGCTCGCACTGCTTTCAGCGGCATCAGACAGCACCAATGAACGTATTTCGTAATAAGAATAACTAATAATAGACATTAGTTAACCAGATAAGGATAACAAATAAACCCAACTTTCCCAGAATTCAACAAATATCGTAATCATAAGTTATTTATACATTTTAACCACTATTGTGAATTGTGATACCACCGATACGAAAACTATAATGTTCATGGCTTATAATAATATATGTCTTCAGTCTTGTCACAACTTTAAAACTATTTTTCTGGTTCGGAAAAAAGTATTTTTTTAATGAATAAAAAATACAAATAAAAGTATTCAGAATACGTATTTGAATACTTTAAAAAAAAAGTATTTAAAATAGTATTCGAATACAAAAAAAGTATTCAAATACTTTTATTCGAATACTTTACAAGACTGTAAAAAACTAATAACAAAATTAGTCGGTTAATATAGAAATATATATGAATAATTAAATATTTATCTTCAAGCTAACAAATAAATTTAATAGTTAATTATGATAATTAGACAGTGGCGCCGAACCCATGTATTAGGTGTGGCAGCCGCCACACCTATTTTAAGGGGTGGGTGTACAACCAAAATTGGTGGATAATCGTAATCCTAAGTGTAAAAAGATATTGTACAAATATAAGAAAGATGACTTCCTAGTGTGTCGCAGCGTGCAGTGTGTACTGTGTGATTACATTAGAAATAGCCAATAACTAATAATTGAATTAATAGTTTTACCATTAAAACATAAATTCTTGTATTTATAATCAATAGTATTGTGTAAAAAGTCAAAATCTCTGATAATAGCAACGAAACTAACAGTATATATGATTCGTCAGATGTTGGAGATTTTATTAATATTCATTCAATTCCAGAAGAAAAAAAGTAGGTACGGTTTAGAGTAACCCGGGGTAAAAGTGCAAGGTTTATAGATAATAGAGGTTGCCTCATAGTCATGTAAACAAATCGATCCCCCCGAACCATTCCTTATCTACTGACGTCACCAGAAGTACAAAATTCACGGCGGCGCATTTTGAAATGCTGTAGGGCATATATTTTTTTATTTTTTATGGTATACTGTTTTATTATTTTTTATTGATTTACCGCTAATTATTAATGTCAATTTATTATAATTGAATATTGTATAGTGATGTGTATGATGTGTATAGTATTATTAATTATTTTTTTTTTTAATATAATTTTAGACATGTTTTAATAACACCCACAGTCATCATATTATATTTAACTATTTTTTTAAAACTTTACAAATTGTATCTCATTGTAGTTACATGGAATTATAAGCATCTACTGAACTGAACTAAAAAGTTAGATTATTATAGTTACCTATTACAAATTAAGTAGAAAAGTAGAATTATGATAAAATATTGCTTTAAGTACCTACTTGAAAACACTGCTATATAGCCTATATAAATAAACCTATAATGTGTCTATAATTGTTGTCATTATGAGTAAGTACATTAGGGATGAATCAATTACAAAAATAAAAATAATCCAATTATTGGTTCATTAATTACATTATTGTCACATAGGTATTACCTATAATAAGGTAATTATAAGGTTAGTGGTATTAGTTCGATTAGAAGTTACACCAGGGTTTTTTCCCAATATTATCATGCGAAGTCTATATAAGGCATTCAAAGGAGACGGATGGTCATTTAACCCACCCCTAGTCCGTAGTTGTGAAAATAGGTTTTCCAGTGCATCTTGATTAACCTTACTAGTTAGAATATACTTTAATCCATGACCTCGAACAATTTTCAAAAGTAGTTTCATCCCATTTATGTGCATGAGAAGTGCCTTTTGAAAAATCTGAAGACCATATTTTCCATTGCATCTCATTAACAAAAATGTGTTGTACATTTTATCTAATAGGGCATCTTGATCATCTAAAAATAATCCATAAGGAGCTGTATATGGGGTTCGATGGTCATTTGGATGAGAAACATTAGACAAATCAAACCAATTATTGACTAATTCAATAAAATTAGCAGTATCGTTAAGTAAGTTTGTATCATCGATAGGCTTATAATGCAGAAGCGCTGTTGCAGTTGTGTGCGACAATAATTGTGAGGCTAATTTTACTTTTTGACGCTGAGGTCCTTCACAGGTTAAATGCTCTTCACTAAGTTTATAACAAATATTAATTTCTGATAATGTTTTTTTTATTAAACTTTCTAATGGTTTTTTGTTGATCAGTTGTTCATTAATTTGAAATCCAGTATCTAGTAGCCAATTTCTTATAAGTTTCAAAATATGAGGTGCATCAGGAATAAATACAATTTCTTTTTCGTTTGGAGTAGAGAAAATAGGATTTTCATAGGTTATGTCTAAAGCTTTCCATAAGACAACATTTCCACCACCACAATCACTTACACAACATACTACATTGAACCCAATTTGATCTAGTCTATCAATAATACTGAAAAAAATAGATTTTGTCATTTTCTGGTCAAAACCAACATAGATGGGTTGTTTCCACTGAGAAGCGATCCCTCTAGCCATAACCACTTGCATTTGACTATGGGGGCCAACTACTTCGTCATGGAGCACATCATACTCCATAGTACTGGATATTTTTACTTCATCGAACATTAAGACGGTGAGTTTTTCATAATCCTGTAATGTATCACCATTAAGCTTCATCATTCTGATTACATCCTCACGAATACCATTTCGCATGTCTATATTTTTTGCAGATCTTTGGAGAGAAGACAGACCTGAAATATTTAACAGACAAAGTATAAATAAATTATAATATTATTTTTGTAATGAAATATCAAAGTAAATAAAATAAGTATAATTTACCAGGCAAAGGATAATGCAATTCATCCTTAACGTAACTATATGCTCGTTTACTGAAGTATCTCAAAGTAAACGCTTTTGAAATGTCTTCAGTAGACCAATGAACCCTCTTTTTTTTTTCATTATCAAGTCTACTTGGTTTTTAGAAAATATTGTTGATAAATATTTTTTAGCTTCAACATCAACCGTACGAATTTTGTTTTTAGAAAGTAATTTAATATTTTGTGTCAGCTCTTTATTATTTTTTGTTAAAAGTGAATTTGTTGTCTGTAGTTCTTGTTTTGAGGATCTGAGAGATTCATTGATTTTTTGATAGTCAATAACAGATTCTTTATTAGATAAAAGTTCATGTTTCTGTGAGTTTATAATAGACTCATTTTTCAAGACTTCATATTTTTAAAGTAAATCACTGTACAATATTTCATAATTGGGTTGAGTAGAAAGTATAGAATCATCATCAGTTATTACTGTAGAACTAAGTACTTTGGAAGACCATGTTTTATCAGTGTTCAAAACTGAATTGATTTGTCGAAGTCATCGTGATCCTATAACATATAAAAATACTATAATTAGAAAAAACACTAAACTATGTAATATCAAAATGACTGATTTTAACACAGATTAAGTCATAATCAAATTATATTTAGATCATATCAATATTTAAAAGTAATTTTGTAATAACATGATAGGTCACTGGTTAGCAAAGGTGGGCATTAACTAATTAAAAAGTTAAAGCTAACTTTATAATTTAGTATTTAATATACTTTTCTAGTTAATACAATAAATACATTTTAGAACTTTTAGAATTAAATATGAGGTTTGGTAATTGTTAACTTTTAGCTGAATGTTCCAAATGTTGACTTAACTCAACTAAGGTTAATTGTTGTCATTAAATTGCCCACCTTTACTGGTTAGGGATACTTCAATAGCCTTTAATAAGTTTTTGTTGGTCAAAAGTCTAGATGATAGAAGTTACTGGTTTAGAATTTTACAAGACATATAATTATCATTTACCTGTTTTTTTTTTCTTGATTCCATTCTACTTTTAAGGCTAGATGATGTTGTTGATGATACATCACTGTGGGTATAGACGTATGGTCTACTGGTAAATTTATGGTAAGCATGGCATCGGGTTTTAATTTACGAAATTTAGGAGTATATGCTACAAGATTATTAAAACAATTTGATAAAAAAAATTGGTATTATGAGGTAAATTAATTAAAAATAACTATAATTACCTAAGAGTTCGGCTTTAAGATCTCGAATATATGCATCATCACTAAAATGTTCGGAACACATGTATGATAAACTAGGAGTTATACTATCTCCTCTCCTAAACTTAAGTGTCCACTTCTTTTGCAACTCTGGGTCTTTTGGAAATCTAAACATTAAAGTAAAAACTAAATTTTTGATTGAAGTATGATAAACTAGTAAATATTTTTTGAGTCATTGGTCTTAAATATTGACTACTGCAACTTTAAAATGTAGGTACTAGGTACTTAAAATGATTCAGTTTCAAACAAAATAATATTTATATACAAAATGTAATTTACTTCATAAGTATTAAATTATTTATTTTAGTATTATTACCTGTAAAATGATATATTAGTTTTTCCATCTCGCTTCACCTTGCCAGCATAGTTAATGCATGTCGCTACTGCACAACATGATCCACCTTTGGGTTTTAACGATTTTGTAGCCATATTGTCTTAAATTTACTTAAATTCATAAATTATTTTAATAATAATGGTAATTCGTAAATAAATTAAATCGTACGGTTCTGAAAAAAAAAAATTATGTGAACATTGAGAACATAACACGCAAACACTGTAGCTGATATCTAATAAACAAACATTTTGTACTTCGGCTGACGTCACGGCGTAGTTGCCCCCACTCCCATAATTTTATAATTTCTAAATGAGGCAACCTTTATTATCTATAAACCTTGGTAAAAGTGCGCATGAGGTAAGAGTCCAATTCCGCTATTATAAATTTAATTTTCAATATATGGTCAAACTGTTCATTATCAATGATTATTTTATCATTTCTAAACGTTCGTCCACACTTTTGCACATTGTTGGGACATTATTTTATTAAATATGAGGTAAGTAAAGTTATTCAATCTTCTGATGTAATATTTCAGTATTTTATAAAGTTTATTTTGTAAACTAAGTACCACTTGTAGTAGAAATAGTACTGCTAATCAAATTTAATTTGTTGTAAACTTCACATTGCAAGTGTCGTATAATAGTATCGAGTACGAAATTAATTTGGGGTAAAAGTTCGCAGTACGTACTCTTACCCCGGCCCATGAACAATTTAATTTTCTAATAACTTTCTTTTATTAAATATCTGCCCTTTATCTATAATTTTTCATTTTAGAACTCATCTAAGAAAAACGAATCGTGTCCCAATTACTGGAGTAATATATAATGCTGCAAAAAATGTAATTGATACTGGAGTATCGATTCGTAGTGCAGCAGTGCAGTTAGGGATAGGAGAGCCAGCATTAAGAAAAAGATTAAAAGTTGGGCATGGTGTTTCATCATTGGGTCGTTTTAAAAGAACATTTAATGATGAACAAGAAAAAGAGTTATCAGAACATTGTAAAGACTTAGACAATAGATTTTATGGGCTATCTTTTAAACAATTTCAACAATTAGCATATCAATTTGCATTAAAAAATAATATCAAACATCGATTTAATGAAGAAAAACAATTAGCGGGTGATGACTGGGCAAATTATTTTATTTTAAGACATAATTTACCATTAAGAACTCCTAAAAAACAAGTGTTGAGAGAATCATGGGATTCAATCGTTATCAAATAAATATATTTTTATGATAATCTAAAAACAATGTATCAAGAATTGAATGTACCACCAAGTTGTATATTTAATATGGACGAAACAGGAATACTCACAGTGCCAAATAAAGTCCCAAAAGTAATTTCTTGTAAAGGTAAAAAAAATAGTGGGCAAATCTGTTGCAGGCTGTGAATTAGTTACTGCAGTTTGTTGCTTCAGTGCGAGTGGTATTTATGTACCCCCTATTTTAGTTTTCCGAGAGAAAAGAATGAAAGACGAATATTTGAACGGGGCACCCCAGAAACTTTAGGTTTATTATCTGATAGTGGTTGCATAAATTCAGAGTTGTTTTTAAAGTGGTTAGAATATTTTAAACATAATGTTAAACCATCTGAAGACTCCCCAGTTTTACTTATTTTGGACAGTCACACCTCGCATATTAATATAAATACAATTACATATTGCCGAACAAACTTTATACATTTGGTAAGTATACCACCACATTTGAGTCATTGTACTCAACCATTAGATAGATGTTTCTTCAAGCCGTTAAAAAGATTACTATTGCCCACCACTATGATAATGGACAACCCACACATCCTGGAAGAGGGTCAAATTTATATCAACTTGCAGAAATTTTTTGAAATGCATATGGACAAACTGCATCAATGAACAAAGCCTTAAATGCATTTCAAATGTGTATGATTTGGCCACTCAACCCAAATATTTTTAGTGATGATAATTTTCTACCTTCTACAGTGACAGATCAAACAGTTTCTGAAGATCCTCAAAATGATCAGCCATTAGACATTATAAATATGCCAATTGAATTTGTTAATAATGAAGTCACATGAAATCAAACAGCTGAAGAGCCATCTACATCACTTATAGTTCCTTCTAATATATCTACAGAGTCACTAGTAAATAATTTACTTCCAGCCTCAAGTTCAAAAATGACAAAATCCCCAGTGTCACCTGCAGATATAATACCTCTTCCTAAAATATCACTAAAAAGAAAGCGTCGTACTAAAGGTAAAAAAACCGAAATTTTGTCTTCTAGTCCTTATAAAATGCAACTTGAAAATTTAGAAAAAGATAAGAAAAATGCAAAACTATTTTCTGAAAAAAATAAAGCAGATAAACAAGCAAGAAAAAATGTATTTGAAACTAAATCAAAACCAAACAAGAAAAATGTACTTAAAAAAGCTGATACCTCTAAACAAGTGAACATAACTATTGACTCTGAACAGTAACTTACAAAGAAAATCGTCCAGCATGTAACGAAAAATATATAAATCCACCAACCGAGGATTGGATTATATGTTGTAAGTGTAAAATTTGGTTGCATGAAGCATGTTCATACTATGAGGATCTCCATAAAGACTTTGTATGTGATTTATGTTCATAAAAATTATATTGTAATGACAGTTTTTTTTTTTAAATTTGTACGTATTTTAAGTTTTTGTTAAAATTGACAAGATAGTCATGAAAAAGAGATTATTTATTTTATTTTTTTCAAACTTTTATTTTAAGTTTGTGTTGAAACTTAAAATTGACAAGGTAGTCATGAAAAAGAGATTATTTATTTTATTTTTTTAATTTTGTAATTTAAGTTTATAATGTTTTATTTTTATTTTTATAATTATTAATTTACATATATTGTAAGTGTTAAATAGTTTATTTTTCCATTCAGGGATACATATTGTTCAAGTTTTTATTATAAGTTAAATGAAACAAATTGTCAAACTAGTCACTGGTAATATGGTTATTTTTTTTGTACTATTTTTATTATGCAATTAAGTAATAATAATGTTGGACTGTAAAGTAACCTAGTTCCTTATGTATTTTAATGATTGTTATGAATATTGTCAAATATTAAATGTTTAACTACTAAATACTAATTAAAAATAAAGAGTTATTCTATAAAACTAAGTCTATATTAATTTCCCATAAGGACTTTTACCCTGAGCTATACGGAATTTTACCCCATGCATGGGGTAAGATTCCCAATATTTATTATTTTTAATTTTTGTAAATAATTATTTAAAGGTATATAATAAAAAAGTTTAATCTATAAATTGACATTCTTTATAAATTTATCTTTTGAAAAAATATCACTTGAGATCATATTAAAATTGTTATCATATTACAAAAACTAAATAAATAGAAAACGCGCACTTTTACCCCAGGCTACTCTACTAATTAGTCCATACAAACCAACAATAAATTATCGTTTAAAAAACAACATGGCATCAAACTCTAAACGTGCATTTATTTTGAAGTACTTAGAACTGTATGACTCCATTCACCTAAACAAAAAGAGTTTTTTTTGTAAATTTTGCGATTTATTCAAACCCAATATATTAGAATGTATAAACATGTATATATAGAGTGGACATGTTTGGTGAGTGTCTATCTAGTATATATAGTTCAATGTTTGTACTTCAGGGGTTTTAATACAAAATAGAGAGATTCAATTCGATACAGATGAAGAAAAGATGGGCTAGGTACTTGGGTGGTCAATGGGCTGGCGAATCATATAAAACATTTCTGAAAAATAAAATATAGCATTATCCCCGATAGCATTTTCGTAATGGTAATATTTTATTCTTATCATATATTCATTATAAAAATAATGTTTTAAGATAAACATCAATAAATAATCAAATTATTATTTTGTGAAATAATATTATGAAAGAATTAATAATATGACATCAAACACGAAATAATAAAATAATATTCAGAATATGAATTTATCATTATGTTATTAATTATGAAATGTTTACATTCTATTTTGAATATATCAATAATATAACATTATTAATGAAATAATAACATAATATTCTGAATATATTATCATTATGTTATTAATGATGAATTGTTTTAATTAATTTTTGAATATGTTAATTATATGAAATCATTAATGATATAATATAATATTATTCCGAATATATTATCATAATATTATTAAAATGTAAATAATTGTATTACGTTTCAGAATAGTACCTATATGTTATAATCAAAAAATTATGTAAATCTACTATTTTCTTTTTTTTTTCAATTTTTTTATTAGGTTCTTTTACCTACATCATAGGTGGTATACTAATTAGTAATTAATTAATTAATTTAATCATAATAACGGACGTGATACAGTACTTTTTATAGGTTCGTCAGTCGTCACAAAGCATAGAGCTTATACTAATAGACTGGCCATTTATACACGTAGAGCGGCCATCGATAGATATTTTTTACTATCTGAATAATAAACTAATGTCTAAAAAAATATAGTAAAATAAGTAAGCATTTTAGACTTAATTTTACACGTCTACTAATAAGTAAAATATAAATAATTAATATAATTTACTTGTAACAATGTAGAAGTATTTTCTGATATAAGATTTTTTTTCTAAAACATTCATTAATTCTTTTAATGTTTTCACTTAGTTATAAGTCGATTGTTTTTCTTTTGTAAATCATGATTTTTTTTAAGTTCTTCATTGTATCTTTTTTTAACAAATGATAAATTTCTATCTGCTCTTTTAGTTGTTTTATAATTTTCAACAGATAAATCATTAATATCTAGTTAACAATTTGATTTTTTTAGAAGTTGGTGTAGGTGATGTACTGAATATATAGGTATACATTTGCAATATATGTGTTTCATACATAAACCTTATATTAGTATAAGGTCTATGGTTTAGTAAATAAAATAACATTTACATACTTACATCATACTTATATTTTGAATTTTTTCCTCTGGTAATACGCATGGTTTGATATATTAACAGGTAATTCAGTATTTAATTTACTATCCTCTGAATGATCCTCTGTAATATTCTCAAAAGATAATTTCCTCTTGCACCTAACTCGGTTTATAACAAATATGTATCTAAATTAAATATACAATAAAACAGCTACACAAATTACTTACGCAACAAATGGTACGGCTTTTTTTGATAAACATCCGCTTTCATAGAAACTTTCTTTGGTAAAATGTTTATCGCAAATTCTATGTGATGGCAACATTTTTTTAATACAACATGCATTTAACCAAAGTCTTTTCAATACTTCATCTTTAGGAAATCTGTTATAAACATGGTGATGGGTGGGTAGATTAATAATTGTTATTACACATTTAAACTTCTGAATTATAAAATAATTACTTGTGTAAAGAGACATCTGAATCTGCCGTGTAACCAATTTTATAAAAATATGTTATACATTAGTATGCTTAATATTACTTTGTATAATGCATATGGTATAATATGATATGTTAATTTATGTAACCTTTTTAGTTTATAACTTGTAAGGTTCTGGAGTTTTAACACTACCAAAATCTACCCACAGCCCAAGGGGAACACTTAACACGGGAGTGGTAAACTGAGTCCCAAATAATTGGGTGGATATTGGGGCTAGGTAAATTGAGTCCGGAAAACTTTAACGTGCTAGGTAAATGCTAGGTAGTTTTCGAAAAAATAATTTATGAATAACAACGATATCAATCGTATATACATCAATCATATCGTTTATAAACGATCATATCGTTAATTACTGATTTGCCGATAGTGTTTGGAAAAACCTTATGAGCACTAAAATTATCGTACTATATGTCTATATTATCCGTTTATCGGTGTTATACCATCATACCGATGACTATTACAATTGACAACCAGTCACCGGTTGTAGTTCAAGTGTTCAACTTCAAAATTACAGTTCTTAAAATTACTTATTACAAAAAACAGTGTTGTTATAATAGTGTTGCGTTGCACAATGGATTTAATGACAAGTGAACAAAACAAGACAATTTTTATAGTTGACGGGCATAAATTCCGATTCCATAAGATCCTAAAAAACGACATTCAACGATGGACTTGCTACTTAAATTATTGTAAATGTTACTTGAAATTGAACGATCATAATTCAATTATTTTTAATCCTGATAACCACAATCACCAAAAACAACATGAAGAAACGCTGAATAGACAACAATTTAATAGTGTACTAAAAAGAAAAGCAACCTCTGACATATCGACAAAACCAGCTAAATTAATTCATACAGAAATAAGAACAAGTAACTTACCACCTTGTAAGGTTTTGGGCTTTTTAGGGCCACAAAAAACTACCCACGAAAAAAGGGGATCACAAAAAGGGGAGCCGCACCTCGTGAGACCCAAGGGTCAAGTCGGTGGAACTCGCAGGCTTTGATACATGCAAGGAGTATTGCAACTCCAAGATTTATTTTGGGGAAAGGGTGTGTTGGTTATGAAATAATAAGTTGTAATTTAAATGTAATCACGTGAGTGTATTTTACAGGGGTTTTAAGTAATCAATAATTTTGTAATAATATAATCTGGCACATGGCAAGTACAATAAATATAAAAGGCACATGGTCCATACTCAAATCATTTAAGACGCTCGGCCCACGGGGATCGACACACCACATTACTCGTGGTGGTCTCCACAGGGTTACCGGGCGCAGTTTAAATGATTTGGGGAGGCGAAGGGTCGAAACATCTGTAAGTGTGGTCCGGGGCCTAATACGAGCACCTACAGGGACAGCTGGGTTTTACGCCAGCTGTATGTGAGTGGTAGGAGGTTACCGCTAGGCCCAATGGCAACCACACTTGGGCGTTCTGCAACGCAACATTTTACAAGTATCGTGCTTTTGAGTGACAAGAAAGAAAAAAAGGGGGGGACAGGGGGATTATTTTACGACGCCGAGTATGATGTTGACGGTGATGATGTGCTGGTTTGACGGCAGTCACGTGGTTGTAGCATGGCCCGACTTCGTTCCCGTCGTAGAAAACTTAGCCCATCATGGCGTGTTGGTATTGAGCCAGGAAAACGATACGTAGTTCTGACAGGTAATGTCGACACGAAATCTGGCGTGATATGAAGCGAGTTTAAGTCATTCGTTGTTCACAAAAATAGTAGTATAGTACTAGGTGGAGCGGTTATCAACCGTGGTCCGTGCTTTAGGACGACGAAAAATGGAGTGAATAGTGACCAGCGTCAGTGGAGTATATTTTATGGCGAAAACCGAAATCCAAAAGTGTGATAGTCGTACGGCAGCTGAATGGCGGTGGTGCTGGGGCAGTGTCGTTTGGTTGCGGGATCATTACATAATATTGTGTGGTCAGAACGCACTGTGTGCGGTACCGGTTTTGACAACGACGGCGGTGACAGCAACAGTCGCCAGTGGCTGCAGGTCGAGTGTGCAAACACTGCTGAGTGCGGGGTGGGGGGGGGGAAAGAACATATTACATAATATTGCTGTTATTATTGAGAATTCTCTTTGCGCGGCACATGAGAATAATTGTATGCTGATAATTTATTATAGGGCCTAAATTCCGTGACGTTACAACCTTTAAAATTATCAGATGTAAGTATATAACCCTTCTCAAACGAAATATACGAAATTC
The DNA here is from genome assembly GCA_949089665.1 of Macrosiphum euphorbiae. Taxonomy (NCBI): domain Eukaryota; kingdom Metazoa; phylum Arthropoda; class Insecta; order Hemiptera; family Aphididae; genus Macrosiphum; species Macrosiphum euphorbiae. The sequence continues at coordinate 27,966,201 of CARXXK010000002.1, forward strand.
CCGAAATAGTATTCATCCAAAATTGCCTAAAAGTTCTTTAGAAACACACAATGCGTTCAATAATAATATGGAAATACTGACAAATACTGGTGAACCTTTTATGATAATTAATGACATTCATACGAGTATAATTATTTTTCAAACATCTTGTAACTTATTGCTCAACAATAGATTTAACATTTTTGCCAAATCGAATTTTTATTGATTTCGAGATAGGTATACATAATGCCGCAAGACATGTTTGGCCTTTGATTGAAATCAAAGGATGTCGATTCCACCTTGGACAAAGTTGGTGGAAAAATATTCAAAGTCTTAGATTAACCAACGTATATCGAGATCAAAAATCCGAACACAGTAAATTTTTAAGAGTATTTTTTGGTTTACCTTTTCTAAGCCCAAATGAAGTTGATCAGTGTTTTGTTGAAGATATCATGGCAATTCAACCTGCAGGAGATAAAGTACAGGCATTTTTTAGATTACGTTTTTGATACACATATTGATCCTTCTGGTTTATTTCCTCCTAATGTTTGGACTGAGTTTAAGGCAACAACAAATAGAACAACAAATGTTTGCGAATCATTTCATTCAAGACTGAATGGAATGTTTAATTGTTCTCATCCAAACATTTACAATTTCATTGATATACTTAAAGACATTCAAATAGATTCATATATAAAAATCCGTAGCAAAGAGGTAATTAAAATGAAAAAAATAACCATAGAAAAAGATTTTTTTTTGAGACAAGAAATGTTGAAATATGAAAATAAAAATATTTCACAATTTGAATTCGTTAAGAGCATATCAAATAAATTTTTACCATGTACAAAATAACAATAAAAAGTAAAAAAAAAAATAAATTGACTTGAATTTGTATATTATTTGTGATTTTTATGTACAACATTGTGAATTATATAAGATATTAAAAACAAAAAAAGCACATTTTTAACCACGCCTGTTAACACGGACAGTCCTAAGCCTGTAAAAGTGGGAAGGAAAATGTAATTATAAATTATAATCAGGGACTCAGTTTACCTATACCCTTTTCAGACCAGGGACTCAGTTTACCACAAAACAGGTATTTCGGACTCAATTTACCTAGCCCCGGCTGTGACCCGCGTATAGGCCCGAAGGCCAAGTCTGTGGAACTTGCAGGTTTTGGTATAATTGAATATCGAAGATTTATTTAAAAAGGCAAAACAAGTTAATAATAATAATAAGATAGATTTTTAAGGTAATCAGGTGACTGTATTCTACATGTCGATCAAATAAATAAATAATGTTTTGACAGTTGTTATAAGTGGATAATTTGGCGCACGGCAAATGCGCAACAAAAGTAAAGCAACATAATTTTGGGGCACATGGCAAGTGCAGAATAACAAAAAAACCAAATATAATATTATTATCGTGGGGAGCACGTGGCAGGTACATTTTTCTAAGGTTTTATTTTTTGACACAGGGCACTTATGGGGAAGAGAGAGAAAGGAGAAGAAAAGTTATAATTCGGCCTGTCGCAAGACAATATTTTTTATGTAATTAATTAGTTAATATTACGAGAAACACGTTTGTCCGACCCACAGGAGACGACACACCATAGTATGGTGTGTCCCCACGGGGTTACCGGGCAAAACGCGTGCACAACACATGGATAATTTGGATGTCAAATATTGTTTCTGTTTTCTTTTAAGTTTTTTCGTTTTACACAGCTTGCGACAGCCAGTGAGTACGTGCCACGCCTTCTAGATCGTACATTAAAGGGGGGGGAATACAAGGGAATACATATTTACGAAACGACTTGAGCAGCAGGTGATGTGTTGATTCGATTGATGGGTCGGTTCGGCCATCATAGCCCACAGTGTTTGTTCTTAGCCCATCATGTTGACTGTAGATCCCTCGTCGAAAAGTAAATTGGCACTTTGGTGAAGGTGGATATACACGTGGTACAGCTGATGTCCAAAACTGACGGCTTCGGTACAGAGTGTGTCCGGAGACGTCAGGGCGGTTAGCCAAGTGTAAACTGATTTTCATAAAGATTTTGGTACAATACAAAACAATATCACTAGACTCCAGGAATACACTAATACTTCCCAGGTCTCTATCCTGAGTGGAAGCATGAAACATGTAAACAGTGTGCAACGCAGTATTAATTCTCGCATGCAAACGATAACTGACCGTCTCTGTGATCTCTTCTGTGGACAGGAGGCTCGACTGGCTGCGGTAGAAAACAAACTGCAACATACCACTCTAACCCCCCCTGCTTTTTCTCAAACACTGCCAACAGAAAATATTTCTCAGTTCCCACCCACCTCATTTAATATACTCTCCTCTACGACAATGCCCAACGTCTCTCAACCCAATACCCTACCTCAATATTATATTTCATCAATCCCTGTAATGCAATCCAGTCAAGTTTTGCCCAACCACAGTTGTAGTTTTTCAAACAACGCTTCCCATACTTCAGGTGTCTCTCTGGATCCCACTAGGATACCTAAGTATGATGGACAATTATCGCCACTCCACCCGGCTGACTTCTTAGACAAAGTTGATCAATACTTTTTTATGCACAACACCCCTGATAAGGTCAAAATCAATTTTGTGAGCGACAACTTTACGGGTAAAGCATTTCTTTGGTACACAACTCTCCTCCCTCCACCGTATATCTATAAAGAATTTGTTAAGTCTTTTCGAAATTACTTTTGGTCACCTAGCCTCCAACGCTCCATTAGGATCGATCTGTACCGTCCATACTATCATCGGGATGCATCCACTATGTCGGAACATGCAATGGACTAGATCAATCGTGCCCGTCATCTACAGCCCCCTAATTGATCAAACAGAAATGGTAGACCAGATCACCTCACATTTTTCAGATAATATCTCCTTAGCCCTAAGAGGTCTCAAAATTCTCACCACTAATGATTTAATACAGCGGCTCACATATCTTCAAAGTGCTCATGCATCCCCCCAACAACAACAATAGCAGTAGTAACAATCCAAATCATCCACACAATTCTCAGCAACAAAATTCATATAATAACACTTCAGCCTTATACAATTCAAATCGCTACAATCAACGTCAAAACAATTACAATCGAAATCAATACAACAATAGCCACAACAATAATACACCCGCACCCCAGCAACAACCCGGTCATGTAGCACCACCTACGGGAAACTCTGCGTGACCTGGCCTCAATGGCCTGGGCCTGGGCGTGTCCTCAATGGACGTGCCCAGTGTCCACTCTAAACAGTTCTCCTGTAGGCTGTAGAAATCCTATCTCACCCGTTAAATTTAAACCAAGAAAATTTCCCCCTCCCAACTATCACCCCGAAATACAAATTCAACTTTTCAATGTTCCCTACAATGCTCTGCTTGACTAGGGTGCTCCCGTGTCTGCAATTTCTGAACATCTTTTTAAAACTTTAAAAAATGACCTTGCCAAACATAATATCCTCTTGTTCCCTTTAACCGGTATTTTACTCACCACAGCATTAAGCTATAAGTCGGTCAAAATGAAGTCTCAAATTTATTTAACTTTTAAAATACAAAATTATGAAACTCATGGTGTTTTCTTGGTCGTGCAACAATTATCAACATCTTTAATACTTAGTACAGATTGGTTATTGGAGTATGGTGTGAATATTTATTATGATAAAAAACAAATCATCCTCCCTTCCCTCAAAGATAAAATACCTTTCACTATAATTTCTGATCATGATCCCAATAGCTTAATTAATTCTCTAAAACACATAAAAATCGATAATCATTTCTCCCCTTTACTGAAAGTAATCCAAATTCTATCAATGACTCTCTCCCTTTCGAAAATAAAAAAGCGTAGCCCTCAACGATATCCCTCTAAATGAACCACAAAAAATACAGATGAATTCTCTCATTCAAAATGATGACCATATTTTCCAAAAATGTCCTGGTCTACATAAATTTTTCACATATAAATTTACACGAACCATATAAGATTAAATCCTACCCTGTCCCATTCTCTAGGTGTCCTGCTGTACAACATGAGATTGATAAAATGTTGGATTGGCAGATTATTGAAAGGTCAGATTCCCATTATAATAATCCCCTGGTCACGGTGATCAAAGCCGACGGTTCAATTCGATTGTGTCTCGATGCCCGCAAACTTAACACCGTTATTCTACCCACCAGAGATGCGTCTCCCCCCATAGACGATATACTAGCAAAATTTAACAACAAAAATATTTTCTCCTTTCTCGATTTTTCCTCCGGATATTGGCAGAGCCCTCTTGACCCCTCTGTACGACAATACACTAATATTCTATATGACCGGAGGTCTTACCAGTTTTGTATAGTTTTTTTCGGCCTCAACGTGTCCAATGCCGCCATTGGCAAAGGACTCGAAGTCACGTTCGTGAACTTAGCGGCAATCATGTAACAGATTTCAATTAAACCTATCCAACAATTTTGTTGGACATTTTTGGAAAGGTTTTACAATTTGTTGGACCGTCATTAAAAAGGTGTCACTTGGACAACTTTTTTAAAAAGTTCCAAAAGCCATCCGAAACGGTTGTAAACCATTTGTTGGAGTTGTTGGAAAGGTCCTGCCATTTGTTGGAACTCCATTTTTTTTATACGAAATTTTGGCAAAGTGCCGCTAACTTCAAACCATCAGACAAATTTTTTTAAAAGTTCCAAAAGCCATCCAAAACGGTTCTATATGGTTTGTTGGACGTTGTTGGAAAGGTCCTGCCATTTGCAGCTCTCATATGTGTATAATCTAATATTCGCTCCCGACTTTTTCGCTCATATTTCTGTTTATAGTAGCCAGTTTTTTGCATACTTTGTTATAAGTCCGTCCTTAGATTGGTGTCGATTTTGTGTCGGTCCGCCCACAATTCTCCTTCACAAGGACAATTTATGGTTTCCTCGTGCATACATATATACGGCCGCCGAAAATACGTAAGTTTATTTATAATATTATCTGCTCGACGGATCGCACGGACTGCGTTATCGCGCCGCCCAGTAATTACTTTTACCGATTCGAAATACGACCCGATTGCACCATCTTATACAGTGTGTGCGCCGAAACTTCTCTTATACAGCGTATCATAGTGCACGCCAATTGCCACTAAACAAAAACTACATTCTCTTTCTACTTCTACTTGTCTACTTCAAACTATGTCCAAGCCTTCACCAGTCATCACCCGTTCGGGCTCTACAACTTCCACTACTTCTAAGAAATCCACTTCTTAAAAGCTATTGATCGTATCCAATCATCTCAAGATAAATTATTGGCTGGCCACAAACCTTAGGTACTGATCTCTACGAGTATACTCTTACTTCACGATTTGATTCTCTCTCACTTGAAATTTCTGAGCTCCGTACTAAAGTGGACCTCCTAGAATCTAAGGTTCTAGCTCTAGAGTCAAACACACCAAATTCATCAAATGTCCCATCCACCCAAATTTCAGATGTCTTACAGGAATTTACCGAGCGGGATCGATGCAAGCTCAATATTATTATGTATGGTCTATCCGAATCCACATCGAGCGATCTCCCTACTAAAATAAACGACGATAAGTTCACTGTACGCGATATATTTTCTAAACTCTCTGTCGATGTACACACTGATTTCAAATCGTTTCGTCTTGGTAAACCTACCTCCACCTCAACTCGACCTCTAAAAGTTATCTTTGGCTCCTGTGAAGCTGCTTCTGCTGTTCTTACGTCTTATCATCAAGCTAAAATCCAAAAATTGTCCCTTCTACCACTCACCTCTTACGGAAACTTGGCTCACTAATAGTTTTTACTCTTCTGAGCTCGATCTCAATAATTACAATATATTTAGATGCAACAGGTCTCCTCAAACCAGCTCATGTAATCGCGGTGGTGGTGTGTTAGTAGCTGTGCGTAAAGACATTACTTCTTCCCCCCCTTAATATACCTAATAATAATGTTGAGCAAATATTTGTCCGCTTCTCTCATAACTCCTTAAATTTTATAATTGGCAGTGTTTACATACCATCTTCGTCGCCCATTGAGCTTTATACTACTCATCTAAATCAAGGAACAGTTATAGCTTTTTAGCTCTCCTGTATACATTTAAATTCTTGCAGTTTCATTATTCGTTTTTTCTTATCGTGCTCACTGCCTCAACTACGTTCCTGTCTACAACAATCACTCGTGTTTTCAAATCATCAAACCAAGTATTTCTAAAGTTTTTTTGGAAGTTTCATCTACACCATAGATCAATAAGTACTACGAAACACCGTAAAATGTCTGTTATCATTTTGATTCTTATCACATCTATGAAACACTTAGTGCTCTGTCAGCTGTTTTTATTTGTTTTCTGGAGACTTTAACGCCTGTATACACAATATCATATTAATACTTCGAGTACAATATTAATTAATTACTATCATTATGGAAGAACAACTTGCCTCCATAATAAGCTCCTTGAGTGAGATCAAATCAACGCAAAGTAAACTTATTCAATCCTTCAATGAACAAAATAAAACGATAAAAAATTTTAGTATTCGTTTTGATAATCTCTCTTCACAAATAAATAATTTATCGGATGAAAATGCTTCATTAAATGGAAAAGTTTCTCAACTTGAACTCAAAATCAAAAATCTCGAGCAAAATGCTTTATCAACCTCGAAAACAACACATCTTGATATAATTAATGAAATTGCTGACAGACAGTCTAGAACCAATAATATAATTTTATTCAATCTTCCTGAAGCAACAGACCCTTCCAAAATCAAACCTGATAGCGAACGATCAAAATTAATCTTCAATGAGATGGAACTAAATATTGAACCTATCAGATTTTTTTGTCTGGGCAACCCTTCAACTCGAGCTCGCCCGTTAAAAATCACTCTCAATGATACAGAAAATGTATTTAACGTTTTACGTGCTCAATCTAAAATCCGTTCTTCAGATGAATTTAAAGAATTACGCTTCTCTTCGGATCCCACTTTGAAATAACGCGAACAAATGTCTACATTACGTCAAGAGCTGGAGTAACGGCGAAAACAATATTATTATTAAATATATTAAAGGCAACCCAGTTATTATTAACAATTCAAAAAACTAAATTATACTCCATTTACTCAATCAATATATTATCAAAACGTCCTTGCTATCAATTCTAAATTGATCAAACTAAATGCATATATTCCTTTATCAACTTTTGATATTTTTGATTTTACTGAAACATGGCTCACAAGTAATGTAAATTCCTCAGAACTTGGATTCAAAAATTACAATGTTTTTCGATGTGACAGAAATATTCATACCAGCAATCTATCTAGAGGTGGCGGAGTACTCATTGCTGTAAATAATAAACTCTCGTCGAAACTCATAAATATTACTACCAAAAATCTTGAAATTGTCTTTATTTTAATCAAAACCGGTCAATATAATATTATTATTAATTCTGTTTATATTCCAAATCGCTCAACTATAGAAATATTTGAAGAATACTTTAATATTGTTAATAATATACGTTATGATTATCCATCATCAGACTTAATTTTGCTAGGTGACTTTAATATTCCATCAGCTATCTCATCTCATACAAAATCTTTTTTTTTTTGATAATATCTCATTACTTAATATGACCCAATTTAATAACATTGTTAATTCAAAAAATAATATTTTAGATTATGTAATATCAAATAATAATTCTATCAAGGTATTTTTAAGTGAAATCCCTATTGTTGATATTGATTCTTATCACCCCCCACTAGAAATAAACTGTGAAACACTCAATTATAATGTTGATTCTATTTATACTGATGAAATTATATACAATTGGTCTAAGGCAAATTACCGAATGATTAACTCACATTTGGGCTCAATAAACTGGCTTAACTTACTTCATAATACTAAAGACATAAATTATAATATTTCTACTTTTTATTCTATTATTACCTCTATTGTATATACATATGTTCCTACGTATAAAAAACATAGCTCATCATATCCTATTTGGTTTAGTAACAAACTTAAATATTTAATTAGAGCAAAAAAAAAAGCCCACCTAGACTTCAAATACACTAATTTATCGATTGAATTTAGAAAATTCTCAAACTTAAGTAGTCAATGCAAAGTTACGAGGAAAAATGATTACACAAATTATTTATCTAATGTTCAAAATTGAATAAAACTTAATCCTAAATTTTTCTGGAAGTTTATAAATGATAAAAAACCTAATCATAACCTTCCAAACCTAATGGCATATAATAATGAAGAGGCTGAAGGTGGACAACCAATTGTAAATATTTTGAAAAATATTTTTCTAGTGTATACCCAACCTTTACCTAATTCATCTTTAAAACCAAATCCTATTAATACAAGTAGTATATATATACCAATTCTGGCGCACCTCATAATATATCAGTAAAAGATCACAAAGAAAACAATGTGCAAAAAGATCAGAAAATTGAAATGCAATAATAATTAAAAACATTTTTCGCAAAACTTATGAAATACATTAATAATAAAAACATTTTTCGCAAAACTTATGAAATGCAATAATAATAAAAACATTTTTCGCAAAACTTATTAAATACAAAAACCCCCAAAATATTTTTCATAATACTTATGATATTAATAATTAAAATCGAAATGCAATAATAATTAAAATATTTTTTAATAGAATTGTTCTATTAAAAATAAAAATCGAAATGCAAAAAACTTATATATTTAAACGCGTGTCCAATTCGTACACACGTTAAATATCAAATATTTTTCTAATCTTTTTGATTTTGATTTCTAATCAGTGTATTGAGATGGTTTACAAAATCATTTCTATCTATATTTGTTTTATAATGTCCCCAAGCTAATGTATCAATACCATTTTCCAAAATAAATCTTTTATCATCATAAACACTTAAAGCTTTATTGTTTTGTTCTACAGTAAAAATATCATGTTTCTTAGTTCTAAATAAATTTTGTTTAACATATTTTGATTTTTTTGTTAGTAAACATTTTTCAAAATCATTAACACATATTTTATTTTCTACAACATTTTTTTTAACACCTTTAGCTTTTTTAATTTCTTTTTCAGTATCTAAGATTCGATGAGAATATAATTTAGATCTTAAAAGTATAAATTCAGACATTATTTTTCCATTTAACTCATCTTTAAACTTGCCTAAAACTTTTTTGTTAACTAAAGGTAAACCATAAATATTATCTTTTGGATAATCTGAAGTGTCAAAATGATCTAACATAATTTTAATATCTTGATAAAAATCATTAGTTTTTATTTATAATATTAGTGAATCTGTATCTGTATATAACAATCTAACTCTATTTCCATATTTTTTCTTTATAATATTATAATAAAAATCATACATTAACATTTTAGATAAATCTAAAATACACATTCCTACATATATTGGTTGTTTGAAAGATATTTGTGTTCTTTTCATATGTACAGCAGCTAAATTTTCTGTAAAAATTGTCCTTCAATCAAAATTTGGTTTTGTAATTAATTTCTCTAGTTGGGTTGCATTAGAACATAATTTTATATCAACATGATTTCGAACATTCATCATAGTACGTCCATAAACACTATTATTCATTAATTTGAAAAATTCTTTTTCAAACTCATTCTTAGCTTCTGATCTAAGATTAGTATTAAAATCAATATAAACTTTTAACCAAGGAGATCGACTAAATTCTAATACTCTATGAATTTTCTCTATCTTTAAACCTAAATTAATATATAATTTTAGTGTTTCATAATGTATTATATATTTTTTCTTATCATACAAAGTTGTTAATAATTTTGGGAGTTGTTTGTTATCAAAATGTCTTTCTGGTGCTAAAGGGAAATCTAAATGTAGATCATGAAGTTCTTTAGGGTAAGATAAATCAACTTCTAAAATATAACCTTTACGTGATTTATCAGAAATATTCATTACATCAAAATCATTCAGATTATCAATCCATTTGAAATCTCCAGTAGGTAAATATTTACTCATTGCCCAACCATAAAGATTATTTGCATCTAAGTATTCTAAAAATATTGATTCATCCTTTTTTTTAATTTTATCTCCCATGTATTTATTATTTGCTTTTGAATATCTTTGACTACATTGAGATAATCCACCTCTGATTCCAGATTCAAACATCAATAATTGATCGACATCTGTTAATAAATATAATTTTACATTTGTCATTCTTAACATGCAATCCCATGCAAATCCTGGTGTTGTGTAATACCACATAGGATCTAATTTATAATTTTTTAAAGAAATATCTCTAAAATTTTCTATTATATCTGTTAATAATAAAACATCGATCTTATTATATAAACTAGTGAATTCACGCATATTTTGTATATTAAACACTTTTCAAATTTTCTGTGAGTTTTCATATTCCTCTTTAGTTATATTTTTATCTGTGAGAGAACTATAAAATTTTTCAATAGGAGGTAAACATGTTTCATTAAATTTTTCTTCACAATCCATATACTCATAGGGATATGCTAACTTTCTAGTAACTAAATCTAAATGTTCTTCAGGAAAATATTTACTAAGTTCTTTAAATTTATTTTTTAAATTTAATTTCGAATCATTTCTTAAATTATTTGTTAACTTTTCTAAAGAACTAGGTAAAAATTTGAATGAATCTATAAATCTTAATTCTGTACATATTTTTATGTTTTTACCTTTCCTAGTTACTACACGTGACATCATTTTTGAAAAAGAAATATATTTTTCCTCATTATTTGCGAGCAATTTTATTCTTTCATTATCGTTTCCAAATTCTTTTATAAATAGATGGGCATCATAACCTGAAAGATTATAAAAAGCAATTGGAATAAAACGTGGATTTTGGTAGTTAAGATTACAAATAGAATGTGCTGCTCCTCTATATTCTCCAGTTAAATGGTCATGATCCCGAACTTTTCGCATATTTTTATTTTTATTTTCTAATTCTTTTTTAAGTTTATCTTCATACAATTTAAATTTTTTAACATCATCAATATTTTCATAATGTTTAATATTGTCTTTAATTATTTTAAGGTTATCTTCATACAATTTAAAATTTTTAACAACATCAATATTTTCATAATATTCAATAGCATCTTTAATTTTATTTTTTTCTTCATACAATTTTAATTTTTTAACATAATATCCAATAGCGTCATACAATTTTAATTTTTTAACATCATCAATATTTTCATAATATTCAATAACGATATTAATTATTTTAAGTTTATCTTCATTCAATTTAAATTTTTTAACATCATCAATATTTTCATAATATTCAATAACGATATTAATTATTTTAAGTTTATCTTCATTCAATTTAAATTTTTTAACATCATCAATATTTTCATAATGTTCAATAGTGTTTTTAATTATTTTAAGTTTATCTTCATACAATTTAAATTTTTTTACATCATCAATATTTTCATAATGCTTAATAACGTTTTTAATTATTTTAAATTTTTTCTCTAATATTGGAGGTAAATCTGATAAATATCTTTCACAAATATGACATTTATCAGATTTATTATAATAATTATTTAATTGTTCTGCATTCAATGTTTTCATAGGAACTATTTTATCATATATTTTAGAAATAAGTATTTCTTCATTTTTCATACATTCATAAAATACTTGAGCTACGTTTGGACCAGAATATGTTACAGGAGGTTTATAATCACCATTACTATATTTAATATAACAAAAATTATTAGGTATATGTTTCTGATAACAATTAGTAAAAGACTCTGTATCATTTGGTTGACAAGTATATATTGGTTTAGAGTAGGTACATTCATAGTCAGCAAAAACCACAAAAGGTACTCTTAAGGAATGATTATAATTTTGAAATTCTAAAGTTTTATTATAGAGTTCTGGTAGAACTATTTTAGCAGCTTTATTATTAGCACAATAATGTTTATGATCATTTAACTTATTTTCTGTATCAAAACTATTTAAACACATTTTACACAAAAATCTTTTATGACCATCTTTTGTATTTTGTCTTCCTACTACTTTCCATAAATCTTTAATCCAACAATAATGTCCTTTATTCACATTATCCTTATCATCCACTGTTAAATATAATAAATCTATATGATTAGTTTTTTCGATTTTAGTTATTTCTAAACATGCAATTACATTTTTATCTAAACAATAAATATTAATAGAAATATCTTTTGTTCTTTTAACAAATTTCGGAACGTCTGTGATTTTTACCGGAAATTCAATATCTTTAAATTCTTTATCAAATTCATATAGGTACCTAATATCATTGTATACGAATAAGGATTCTGAGCGGAGGCGGCTTGTCACCCTATAATATTATTAAGTATATTCTTTGATATTATTGTGATAATAATAATAAGTTTCATCCATCGCATATTTTTAATTATTTAAAAAGACGAAATTCAACGTTTTTGAAACATAGTTTTTGGTTTAAGAATTTTCAAAAACCAAAAACCTTCAATTTTAATATTTTGCAAAATTTAAAAACTGTTTCAATTGTAAAATATTGCGGATCTCATTTTGAAATCTAAAAAATATTTGTCCGGCCAACGTTCTCGATAAAACGTAATCGAAATTCAAAAATTTCAAAAACAATTACGAGTTATTTTACGCGAAAACAGTGAGGCGTAGGGTCATATACATCGGAGATTAATTGTTTATAAATACATCAATTAATTTTTCATAATCCATGCAAATCATCAATAACATTAGTTGGGTAAATTTATAAAAGAACATTTTTCCACAAATTTTATTGTCACATTAAGTTAATTTTATTCCTAAGCCACAGATTACAAATATATTTAATTTTGTAAAAATTAATTTTATAAAAAAAAATAGTAATACTCCGAAATATTTAATATATTAATTAATAAATCATAATTGTAAAAATAGTAATTATATTGAATATTCACAGAATATAATAATATTATGTAGGTACTCATAATATAAACAATAATGTTATAGGTAGTTGTAATTTAATTATTCTGTAGGAGTTCATCATTGATTCAAGTATGTATATTGTATACGTACCTGCAGTAATTCATTTTAATACATACATAATACATTTAGTTAAACATGATAAGACAAGTCAAAAAAAGGTGGACAGGCGTGGGTACCCCTTTGCTGTACAGTAGTTGTCAAACATAGATGTGTTATATTTGTATTCAACGTTAAATCTTTGTATACGAAACGATTCTGAGTGGAGAAGTTGTGTCAGCCTAGCATATTTTTTAATAGTTAACTTTTTTTTTTTATAAAAATCGAAAATATCTTATGGCTTTCTCGTGAAATTTTTCTGTTTCATAAAGGTAGACAAACTTGTTGGGAACCTACTATTAAAATGTCTTATGATATCTATAGAAAGAAAAACTTTTATGAATTTATAACTGAAATATAATTTACAAAAATTGAAATTTGCTCATGGCTATAAATAGCTCATAAAGAGTCCTCATTGCTTGAAAATGTTAATATTTATGGAAAATTCTATTATAAAAATTTGTTGAAAATTTCAAGGTCTACGATTTTCATACGAAGTACCTACATCAAAAAAATAATATCGTTTTTTTTCAAAAATTGATTTTGTGTAAAAGTTACCACTTTTCTTTTGTTTTCTTGACACTTTATAAAAATACATGGAATTTTCATTTTTTACCTGCCAAAAGTAGGTACCATCTAGATTCAATTTTCTATCGTCGAAAATAGGAAGAAGATTGAAAATATTGTTTGCAAAGTTATGTGAGAAATGGAAATTCAGGTGACCGGACGGCAAAATGTACGCCGTGTGTTCACTCATATTATTTTATATGTATTTACATATGGTCGTATTTACGGTCCACTGGTTTTTTGACGGCCGGTCGCGGTGCTCCTCCAAGCGCGGTCGCCGGTCGAAAAATATGCCGGAGCCGGCGAACTGACCGGCCGGCAAAAAACGTCAGTGCCTGTTTAGTGTTTACCACTATCTAACTTTATATATAAAAAATCCGATCGTCTGTTTGTGCGTGCCCTGGAAGTTAATAACAAGAACTTTGTCACATCGTACAACGAAACCAAAAGAGTATTTAAAAAGGAGGAAGAGAACAGGGTTAATGTCCAGGCTATGAAAAGTACCGTAGATATGGAGACTCAGTCCCCGTGCTGGTGGGACGCTGAACATCCGGCAGAACGGTTTCAAAAACGGCCGTCGCCCGCGGACGACCCGGTGATGGCACCTGATCCTGCTGGCCCAACATGGACGGAGATAGTTAAGAGGAGGACGTCGAAGAAGAGGAACTCGCCACCGCAAGGAGAGCAAGGCAATGGAGCGCTGGGGGTCGGGGACACGGCGACCGCCAAACCGAGAGTTCGCGCACGCCCCTCGGCAATCATTGTAGATGTTAAATCGGAAGACTTTCCGGCGTTAGCTAGGAAGATTCGTGGTGGCGTCGATCAAGGAGTTATTGGTGACAGTATTATTGGTATGAGGCAGGCAAAAGCAGGAGGCCTACTCATTGAAGTCAGAGGCGACCAAGCGCGGTTCGATGCAGTACGAGCCGAGATCTCCCGCTCCGCGGGCTCAGAAGTAGGGGTGCGTGCGCTCCAGCAGAGAGCTATGGTTGAGGTCAGGGACCTCGATCAGTGGTCAACGGTGGAAGAGGTTGCCGCGGCTACGGCTGCCGCCACTGGCATTCTATCTGAACAACTCAAAGTTTTCAGTCTTCGGAAAAGATTTGGGGGCTCCCAGTCAGCGCTGGTATTGCTGCCGATTGGCTCCGCACGCGTATTACTTAATTCCGGGCGGCTCCGTATCGGTATGGTTAGCTGCCGAGTTAAGCTTGCGGAACAAAAGCTCAGATGTTTCCGCTGCTTCTGTCACGGGCACACAGCTAAGGAGTGTTCCGGCCCTGACAGGACTGAGTGTTGCCGTCGCTGCGGAGAGACCGGCCACAAGGCGGCTAGTTGCGGTGCAGCTGAGCAAGCGGTGAATGCATTTGCCAGGGAGGTGCAAGGGTCCAAATCTATGCCAAGCGCTGGATCATATCGCTCAGGTGGAGCGACGGAGGACCCAAGCACACCCAAATGATTTGTGTTTTGCAAATAAACGTCGGTGTATGCAGGGCGTCGCAAGAACTCGCGCTTGCGACCGCCAACGCAAAAGAAGCAGATGTGCTAATAATCTGCGAGCAACACCGCGACCGCGGGGAGGACAATGGATGGTTCCCAGACGCGAACGGCAGAGCAGCCATCGCCGTTCTAAGCAGCATCTCGGTCGATGCAATCGGCCAGCCATCGCCTGGCTTCAGATGGCTGGAGATAAAAGGCTATAGACTCTACAGCTGTTATATTTCACCAAATGTAACATTTTTGGAGTTCGAGGCCTTCTTGGTAGGGCTCGAAGCCAGCGTGAGGACAGCCACCGGACCTGTGGTGGTGTCTGGCGACTTCAACTCCAGGTCCCCGGAGTGGGGCAGCCCCAGGGAGGACCGTAGAGGACGAGCCTTGGCGGACCTAATCGCAGCTCTAGGTCTCGCCGTCCGGAACGAGGGTGGCCAGCCCACTTTTGTTAGGGGTGCGTCGGAGTCGCACCTCGACCTGACACTGGCAACGCAAGCGGCAATAGGAAATATTACAGATTGGGCTGTAATGGAGGAAGAAACACTGAGCCTACATAGGTACATATGGTTTAACATAGCCACCACTCGCGGTCAACAGCGAGAGCAAGCAAAGAAGGGCTGGGCGTACAGCAAGTTTGATCACCAGAAGCTGAAAGACAAAATGCACAGCGGGGCACCGATCCCTCACATCGATGCTCCCAGCATGTGTAAACAAGCCGTCAAATGGTTAACCGAAGCATGCGATGCATGCATGCCCCGCGTCTCCGGGAAATCCAAGAGACGCCCAGCGTTTTGGTGGAACGACGACATTGCGGAACAGCGCAAGGCTTGTGTCAAGGCAAGAAGGTCGTACACCCGCAAGCGCAAGAAGGCAGGCGAGGCCGGAAGTGCAAGGGAAAAGGAAACCTACAAGCAGCAAAGGAAAGCACTGTCAGTGAAAATAACAGCTGCCAAAGATAGGAACTGGAGCGAACTATGCGGCCAGGTGGATGGTGACCCATGGGGCACCCCGTATAGAATAGTTATGAAGAGGCTGGCTCGTAGAAAGCCAATACCAGGACTCGAAATACCGGGCCGTCTAGACTCGATAGTCGACACGCTCTTCCCGCGCAGACCCGCAACCGGGAGAACGATATCGACGGTCAGCGAAGAGGAGCTCCAACTCGCACTGTTCACAGAGACCGAAGTAAAAGCAGCAGCACGGGGCCTACCGAATGGGAAGGCACCCGGACCGGACGGAGTACCTAACGAAGTACTCAAGACGGCAGTGGGAGCGCACCCGTGGTACTTCAAGGAGGTCTTCAACGGATGCCTAAGAAGTGCCTGCTTCCCGCCGGAGTGGAAAACAGCAAGACTTGTGTTGCTACACAAGCCAGGTAGACCACTCGACAGCCCGTCTGCATACAGACCCCTATGCATGCTGGATACGATGGGAAAGTTATTTGAGAAGCTGTTAACGCAGCGACTTCGCGACCATCTAAGGAGAACGGGGAACCAACCGGAAAACCAGTACGGTTTCAAGGAGGGTAAATCGACACTGGATGCTATGGCGAAGCTACAAACCGCAATACGAAACGCAAACGGTCGTACCAGTGCGTACAATTGAGACGTCGGCATGCTGACATTGGACGTCCAAAATGCGTTTAATAGCGCTTCCTGGACTGCCATCATCAAGGCTTTGGAAAGAACTGACACCCCGAAGTACCTGCAGAACGTTCTCGGTCAGTACCTATCGGACAGGCGCATAATTGTAGAAAAGTCGGACGGCGCGCCAAGCGTCATTGAGATGAGCTGCGGAGTTCCACAGGGCTCGGTGCTGGGACCAGTCCTGTGGAATCTAATGTATGACGGACTGCTGAGCATCGAACTACCCGTCGACACGGAGTTGATTGCATTCGCGGACGACGTGGCCATCGTATGCACGGCTCAAGTGCCCTGCATACTTGAGGAGAGCCTCGGCAAGGCACTCCAGGATGTGGTGACCTGGATGACTAACAACGAACTACAACTCGCCCTGCACAAGACCACGTCTTCACCAACAGGAATGTGCATAACACAATGACCGTGGAATTTCCGCCGCATAGTTTCGCGTCAAGCCGCTGTGTCAAGTACCTCGGGGTCCAGTTCGACCCAAGGCAGCGTTTCTTGGAACACGCCAAATTAGCGGCGAAAAGAGCGATGGAGGCGGGCAGATGCCTCGCCCAGATCCTACCCAACCTCAGGGGTGCCAAGCAGAAGACCAGACGCGTGCTGTCGACGGTGGTGACATCAAGGCTGCTCTACGGAGCACCTATCTGGGCCGACAAGATGTCAGTCAAGGCAATGACCACCATGGAGTCGGCTTACAGAAGGACGATGCTGAGGGTCGCTTGCTGTTACAGCACGACGTCATATGACGCAGCCACTGTCGTTTCCAGCATGCCCCCCCTGAAGCTGCTGGCAGAAGAAAGGAGAAGTATCTTTTTGGGGACCAATAAGGAGGTTGCCAGGGGAAATCTGCTGACCCAATGGCAGCAGCAATGGAGCACTTCAGGGAAAGGCAGGTGGACCAATCGTATCATCGGCGACATATTCAAATGGTACCGGAGGAAACACGGCGAGGTGTCATACCACCTAGCCCAGGTGCTGACGGGCCACGGGTGTTTCGGTACGTATCTACACAAATATTGTAACCAGGTGACAGACGCGTGCTCGCAATGTGGCACAACGCCAGACACTCCAGAACATGCCGTGTTCCAGTGCGACGCCTGGCACAAATGGCGGACGGAAGCCTGCGTCTACTTGGAAGTGGACAACATAACGCCGGAGAATACAACAGCCATCATGCTGAGCTCGACAAACTCGTGGGAGAGAGTCAACTCCCTCTTCACGAGAATCATGATGTGCCGAGAACGTGAGGAACGCAGGGTGCAGCGAGGCGGAGTATGATCCAACAATCGACTTAGTTTAAGTTTAACGTATTGTAGGCCAACCGGCCAAAGCAGGAGGGGTAGAGCCCTCCATTCTGTTGTATGGTATATTGTAGACATCCTAAGCAGGGGGATTATTTAATTATGTATGGTTTTTATAAATAAACGATGGGGGCCTGGAGGAAGTATTACTAACGTAGTTCCCTCCTGGTCCTCGGTGCAAAAAAAAAAAAAAAGGCTAGGTTCACATGAAGAGAGTTAAACGCGAGCTTACAATTACTATTAATTAATATTAACTGTACACATGGTAACGCGCGTTGGATAGCGACGCGCGGTCAACGCAAAAAACCTGTCAGCGCGTCAAGTTGAAGCGCGTCTTTGTCTTTCAAGGTGTTCCCGTCTTTTTTCGTCTATAATGGAAGAATTCATTAATTAATTTTTCATCGATGAAATCAAAAAAAGACCGTCGATCTGGGACATGACCAGCCATGATTACTCAAATAAAACAATAAAAAGAAATGCCTAGGAAGAAATAGTACTCATTTTTTCTGAAGAAGGTTCTGCAGAGGAAAAAAAGGAAGTTCTTGGTATGTATTACTTTATTTTAATTACTTTACTCATAAATAGGGTTAGGATTTGAAGGCAATATAATCAATAAAAAAAGCATTTAAAATGTAAAAAAAGGCAAAAAAAGGCATTTAATTTATATAAAAAGGCAATTCATAAATATACTACAAAATAAAATAGTGAACCTTTTTTAAACACTTTTAAATGCACACATTTTGAGAAAAATACAAATTAAAAATGAGCATGATACTAAACTACATTAAGTTTATGCTATTTTGTATAAATAGATTAGGTACCTTTTTCTTTAACCTGGTTTGTCCTAAGAATTAGTTAAAAACAATTTTAAATATTAACTTACTTGAGTTATACCAGTTAATTAAATACAAAATAAACAAAAGGTAAAAAAGGCAAAAAGGCATTTATAAGTAAAAAGGCAAAAAAAGGCAAAAAAAAAAAGATCCATTCTCTAAGAAATTAAATGAAACACATTTTTCTATAATGATTAATAAAAGAAAGGCATTTGCCTCCAAATCCGAACCCTACTCTTAAACAAATGCATATTTAATTATTAATTATTTTTAAAACGATTCACATTAAAAACAATATAATATACATTATATTATTATTATTATTATTATTTATATTATTATTTTTTTATGTTCTTATTAATATTTTACATTAAAAACTATAAATATTACATTTTTACAATTCATATCATGTGGTTTTGCCATTCTATACTTCCTTCGTTAATAAAATAATTCTTAAATTTAATTCTAACGTTTTCTGCTACTCGTATAGCTTGTCCAGTAGTAGAACTTGTTGAGTGCTGTAAATAACGTTTCTTCATAACTATTTCCATCTCTTATTCTGACGTAGTTGTGAAGTACGCAAATAGCTTAACAATGTATTGTGCAAACTCAATATCCACATCGAATGGTCTATGTAATATACGCCATTTTTATTGCTCATAATACCAAAGATACATTCTATATATCATCGAAATGTAAGAGAAGCCAAAAAGTGTAAAATGTTGAAATCAGGTTCAGGTAGATCTAACAAAGCTACTTACGTACATTTTGAAAGGTTACGGTTTCTGCAAGGGTCAGTAGAAAATAACGTAACCGAAAGCAGTTTTTCACGTAGATTTTCAAGTGTACCAATTGTTTGCTTAAGTAAATTGCAAGCATTTTGTATATTGATATCATTAGACTGCAGACATTTGGATACTGGTTGGACCGATCTTAAAATATTTTCCCAGACACACAATAATAAAATAAATTCTATATTTTCAATTTTTTTTTGCAAATATTTGCTTTGAACAATCTCTTCATTTTTCTTGCTGGTTAGACTAATTACTGTAAGAGTCTTGAGCACATCAACAAATCTCTCTTTAAGTGCAAATACTGCATTATGTCGAGCTTCCCGGCGTGTAGCACATACTTTTTTTAGAACCTTTTTACGAACTGCCGTTGAATTATCTTCTCCAAGAGCCAATAATGCCCATCTTGGAGCACTTCCACCAAAAAAGTTGAATACAAATTGTACAGTTTCAAAAAATCTCATTGCTTTGTCAGAACTCTTGGCTGCATCACAAACTACAAGGTTCAGGTTATGGGCACAACAATGAACATACATAGCATTAGGTACAATATCGTTGATTCGCTTCTGTAGCCCCGAATAAGTTCCACTCATCACACTTGCACCATCATAGCCCTGTCCTTTACATTTATTAATATCCAAACCCAAGTTGTGAAGAAGTTTATATTTATACATATTTATTCGAATAATTATCTAGATAAAACTTTGCCCAACTCTGCCTTCAGTTAGCTGATTCTATTAAAATTAGTGAAAATATAAAAAATAAATTTAAAAATGTCATTGAAAAAAATTACGGATTTCGGCAGTTATCAAATATGATATGACTAACTAGCATGATTATTGAGTAGGTAGGTAGGTACCTATAGTACATTGTACTTGTGTAATACAGTAGGTAATACAATACTTCAAAATAAATATCCACTTCTCACAAGTTAAGAATAATAATAAAGATACCCACTTATTAAAAATAATAACCTATCTAAGTCCTAAGATTTAACTTATTAACTTATTAACTCATCTTACATCTAACTGTCTCTATATTACTTAACAGTACTTACCTTTTTCAAAATCAGCCGAAAAAGTTTAACAAAAATAGTTGTTTATTTTTTATTGATTTTCTCTTCGTTTTTTTCGTTTTTCACTACCATTAAGGTGTTTTTTTATTAACGGATGACATAATTAAATGATTAAAGTAAGTATTTTAAGTAAAATGTGAAAATTGACAAATATTGAAACAAATAACAACGATGCGAATGAACAATTATTATTAATATTATTTATGGTATCAATGTATAATCCTAATGCCATATAAAAGTTTTATAATAAAACAACATTTTCTAGAATTCCTGATAAATCTAACCGTGTCCAATATATCACGGCCAGTATCGAGCCGATAATAATGCACAAAATCATTTCCCCAATAATTCTATTTTTAGTTGCAATGATAAGAAGAAATCAAGTGTTAACCGACAACAATAACAAAGTACTAACGGCGTTATCATTATATTACTAATATTATATTATGATCTCATTAAAAAAAATTGTTATTACCTATAAGTATAGGTACTTAATTCTTGTATTATTTTATTTAAGTATGGGCCCCATATTAGAAATTTAAACGTGGGGCCCCGGTGCAATGAACCGCCAGCACCGCGGTTTCTACGGCACTGCAGTTTTGGGTTGCGGCCCGTATTAAAATAAAATAAATAAATAAATATCAAAATATCAAATTATATGATAATTCTAATCAAATTACAACTCTTACAGATATAAAAAAAACAACAACCTTCTTCCTCAAATAATCTTCAGAACTTCAGTATGATCATAATATAGTATTATAGTATATTCTTTATCATTATATAGTACCAGGGCTTAAAACCGGTAACCGGTTTGTAACGAAAACCGGTAAAAAACCGTAAATTTGAGAACCAACAACCGATAACCGTTCTTAGTTTTGGAATGCTGGAAGCGGTTATTGGTTATCGGTTATCAAGGTAAATATCTAAATATTAACATCAAAGCGGTTACCTCGTTTTTTCAATCCCGGTATTATAGCCAAAATCTATTCCCGACCAAAAAATTAACGGTTTTTTCGTGGAATTTAATACTGGAATTATGTCATGATTACATTATAGTTGAATTTAATTTTCCAGCTATTTTTAAATTTTTTTCCCCAATTGATTGTCGTCGAGTATTGCTTATTTGTTGTGAATATCACATATATATATATAGGTATAATTGTATAACTAATATTATAAATACCGTCATAAACATCGTCGTCGTCCTCGTCCGCTGATTCCTATTACGAAATAGTTGGTGGAATAGGGGCTTAGTCCATCTAGTAATTACGACATTTTAATACTGTCTATCACACTTTATATTTTATACATTGGTCAATGTTATTATTTTAAAGATGTTGTTTAAAGTGTTTAAAGGGGTTAAGATTTAAATAATTTGAAGAATAACTACATATATTATACACGGAAATTAAAAATGAAGAACCCTGTTCTTGAAATGTATTTTACGTATTATATAAATAAAAACAGTAGTAAATGTAATGTAGTGGGATGTACCAAGTATATATCTGGTAAGCATTCGTCAAACTTGGAAAAACACATTTTTGCCCTTCACAAAAATGAGTACAAAATTATTATATATTATTTCGGTTTTTTACGGTTATAAAGAAGAAAATTATAACAATAACATTTTTTTATGCAATTTATTTTTTTGATTAATTAAGATCGCCATTATCTTGATCATATGTTTTAAACTTAAAAGCAGTTTGAAAAAATAAATATTTCAATTGAAGGAAATCGACCAAATTAAAGCATATTAAGTTTTTGATTTTGTAATAATAATAGTTATGTTATCAACCCACGAATAACCTAAATAAACTGTTTCAAAAATATGATTTAAAAATTGAAAAAAAATGATTTTTAAAAACCGGTTTTAACCGGTAACCGATTACCAAAAAATATAATCAACGGTTTTTAAACGATTAACGGTTATCATAGTGTTTGAAATATCTTTAAAGAAACGGTTACCGGTTTTCAAAAATTTTCGGCTCCTACCGGAGCCGATTACCGACTTAATTGATAACGGTTTTAAGCCCTGTATAGTACCTATATTTTGTCCTGAGTCTTGTCTCGTTTTTAGAACAGTCTCTGAACAAATTCTGAGCGGAGCGATGAATGTATTGATTTTACAATGTGTTTTTAGATTCTGAGTGGATCGATGAATGTATTGATTTTACAATGATGAATTTTTTTAAATTTCAAAATTTCAAATTTTTTGTCTGTCACCACGGTTGGGGCAGTAAAACTGCTTCGATTTTCCACCAGAGCGCGTTCCGTTAATATGCTTCCTCAATAGGAAAGTGAATCTAGTTGGTGAATTTGGCAGGTCAAATTTTAAAATTCCCAATAGTTTTCAAAAGCGCTGGAAAAACGGAAATTTTTACACAAAAAAGATTTTGGGTTTTGGTGTAACTCTAAAACAAATGAACGTGTATAATACATGCAATTTTCACTGGTTGTTTATATTTGCATTTTCTAGATACGATACAATTTTCAAAATATTTAGATTTGTTTTGAACTGTTAAGGATCATTTTCAGTTTCCAATTGTATTAGTTTTTTTTTATATGAATGTCAATAAAACTTTATTTGTTGGTTAGAAAAGCTTGACAATTTAATACAAGGCTCCTACTATATTGTGCAATGACATTTAAAAAATATTAAAAATCGTTAGTCACAGTTTTTTTTATGAACATTTAAAGTTCAAAAATTGACAAAATATGGAAAAATCACGAAAATTAGCAAATTATTTTGAGTTAAGAATTAACTTTAAATCTAAGATTTGAAAATGAAACACAAGATTCCTTATAAGATTATCTACCTTTATCAATAAAAAAATCTTTACCGGACTGTTACATGCGGCCCTTCAGGGATCCAAAAGCTGGTGTACTTTGATAAATAATAATAGTCAATTAGTATGATAATCAAATGTATTATATTAAACCAGACAAAACAAGCAGAATAATAGTGTTGATTGTAGCGAATTGTAGCTCGTTCCGAAGTTGATAATCTCCATGTAAGTCGTGTGTAGTGGCTGGTGGCTAAGCGGCTCGCTCGGTCTTGGCGGCTCTGGTACATCTAATTTGTATTGAGGCCCTAGCCTCTATATATACGAATATACGAAGGCGACGCCCTTTGAATTGAGCGGCGCGTGGCATGTAGGCGCCCTTGGGAAGTTGTTGTTGTTCGAAGCGTTTATTCTAGCTATGACCACTTTTGGGTGCGGTCGACGAGGCCGCTTTCTACATAAGTAGTACTTGTTATTGTGAGCGTTGTACATGAATTGCGTAATCCCATTACACCTCCCCACCAAAAAAAAGATTGTTAACCTTTAAGGGTTAAGAATCTTTAACAATCATATTTAAGTTAATTAATCACAATAGTTGATTTACAATCTGACATACATTTGATTACAATTGTTATAATAGTTTACAATTTGATATTACAGTGTAGACATTACAATTTTTAAGTGTCATACATAATTACTGTTACATATTATCCTTTATATATATTAAAAGTTATGTATCGTGGTTAGTATAGTGTTAGTAAGAACAAATACGTAAATTACTAAATAACTAGTGTTAGTAAGAAGGAGCAATAGTCCTTTTAAAACAATAAAATAGTATTGTACCTGAAATTACAATATTAAAAGTGTAAGTATATAATGTAAGTATACAATGTAAGTGTATAGTGTAAGTATTTTCCCTTGATTACAATAATAATAATTATTATCTTCCACCAATTAAATATTATACTAAATCTATATGAATAATTATTAAAATTGTCATACACATATGCAACCATAAATTTTTGTTTACTTAAAATCTACTTTAAATCATGTTTTTACCTTTCTCGTTATATATATGGGTCTTATTTTTGAAAATACATAATTGAATAGACATTTTGTTAAGATTACGTAACACGTAATATTATGATTAATATCGCTCATTAACCCATGTGCTTCCGATAATCTTAACATTCTGACCCTTTTTTTTTATTTAATTTTCTAAATACCCTGAATATAAAACTTCTTTAGTTCCTAAGTTTGTCAATTCTAAATTAAATTCATCATTATTTTTAATACTATACGCTGAATTTCCTTAACTTATTTTCGTAAGTATTAGAGTACCTCCTTCCAATTTCTTAGGCTGGTATTTTCAAAACTATTCGAAATCGTTCCGGATACCAATAATGTTTCGTTTTTACCGGCCGTAAGGAATTCGAAATCTACTATGAAAAAAACGGATCTGTGAGCTAAAATAAAATTTATTACTTAAGGTCAGTAACACTATAATTTAATAATACTATTATATATTTATATTTTTTATTTCTTGTAACTATTCTTCGTTTATCGGTTCGATTGCCACGCCTCTTGCTATAAATCGTTCTAGCAATAAACCTATTTCTACACATATGGGTCTGTTGTGGTCCGGTCGTTCAACTACCGCGCGTACAAAATCGTTCACATGTACCATAACTTGTTCTAAGACAAGTGGTCTAAAGGGGTGTGTCATATTTTCACTTGCCCTTCTTATGTGCCTTCTCAAACAGTGTAAGGTCGCTGTTTCCCCACGAACAATTTGAGTATGGTGTGCTGTTAATAATTCTGCTCTAAGTTCTCGAAAGAATTCCAGTGTTTGTAGTGTCAGTTGAACTGAGCGTGGTGGAGGTGGTATGTTTATACTCATTTCTTATATTTTTATTTCTATGTGTATTTTTAAATATTTGTTTCTTCTTCTTATATTCTGAAATAGTTAAAAGTTATTTGTTATATAATTTGTTACATTTGTGATTATTTATAGAATATTATTTTACGTATTATTCCTATTATGCACGTAATAATGTTTTATTTTTATCATTTATTATTTATTATTTTTATTAATATGTTACGTATTTATTTTCGTTTTGTAAGTTTTATATTATTTTTATTCTATATGTTTATTTATTATTTAATTATTTATTTACTATACTATAGATAAAACTATGACTAGTGACTACTCTTAATATATTTTTATTATATATTTTTTAAATTAATTAGTTATCTTGGTGAAGGTGGTGGAGTGAAGGGTGTCTCTTCATAATTTCGTACGTAGTCATTTCTATTGGGTGTCCTATATCTAACTATTCTGCCGGGTAATTCCATGACTTCTGTGGTCCTGATATACTTGCATCTTATCATTATATAAATTGCTATTATTAGTATAATAGATATTACTGCCAGTACTATTGTTACATATAGCAAATTACTGTGTACAAATTGATGCTTTTGATTTTGTTCTCTTAAAAGTTCTTGGTTAATCATTTGTTGTACTTCGTCTAAAGATTTGGATGCATCGTGTAAATCTGTGAATTGCATAGCTGGTCCTTTTTCCCATTTTTCATCTGTTTCGAATTTGTGTATATGTTCGGGTATTTTTTCTAAAATATTATTCATGTTAGTTACAGGTGTAAAGTCTTTATATTTTGTATTTTGGATTTCTTCCGTGGCAGTTAATACTGCGTCCCGTGCAAATACTTGGCAACTAATGTCGTTTATAGCTATTTCTCCTGCTTCATTTATTTGTATTATGAATGGGTCTATTAAGTTCGCGCAACTCACTGTTAAAGTCTCTTTTCCTGCGTGAATCCATGTATTTTTTCTTTTTAATTTTTGGTATACGCTTCTCCTTAAATTAATTTTCTTTACCGTACATAACTCAGGATTAGAATACGTGTCAGCTTTTATAAAGTTTTGTACTTCGCATGGTTGGCGTTCATTATTGTCCTGTATAGGTTGTGGTGTATTACATATTTTGTATATTGATGTTTCTTTACATTCGTTTAATTGTTGATCTGTGTATGTAGTAAACCTTTTATAACCTTTGGTTACAGCAATATTATTGTAAGTAATGTCGGCTAAGTACCATCCACTAGAATTATCTTGGTTATGACGCATTGGTACTGGTGTTAACCTGTATAATGTAAGTTCAGTGTCAATAATCAGTGGTATTACTATATCGAATACTAATCTGTCGTTTGAATAGTAGATTCTTATTTTTGTAATTTTTTGAAATTCATTTATTTCATATCTCTTTGTTCCCATCGGAATACTGTATATTTTCTTTATATTTTGTTCTATTGCTTTTAATGTTGATGCTAGTTCTTGTGGTGTCATAAGACTTGGGTGTATCATACCTTCTCTAGCGGCAGTTACTATTTGTCCCAATGTTTCTGTTTCGTAGGAATATTGATTAATAATTATTGTATATAAATTATGTATTTCATTTTTCATTAGTAAATCTAATATATCATTTGTTTTGTTTTGTATTTTTGACATTTTTTCGTATAGTTTTTGTTCCTTTTCCGTAATATTATTGTATAATTGTTCGGTTTGATTTATTGTGTTACCAATACTTCTTATTGTTGATTTTACTACAGTAGTTTGAGCTTCCATTATGTGTAATATATTAGTTCCTGATTCTTCCGTTTTTTGTATAGCTTCTCGTGTTTTCTTAGTGCACTTGTCATCACATACGCCAAATAACGTATGCATGGTGTTACCTATTATGTTTATTAATCCTCCTTTCTTTCTGTTTTTAATGTCCTCCATAGTACTTCCTAGTGACATATATGTACGTTCTTTCTGTTTAGTTATTTCGTTATATAAGTCTGTAATTACTATTTGATATTTCCCACATAAATCTTGGTATTTCTGATCAGTACATAAATTTGTTATATTTTTAATTTTTTCCCCCAATAATTCATATTTCGTGTTATATTCTTTTAATGAGAAAAATGTTACAAGATTGTATTGAGCCCCTATTAATCTAACTGGCCCCAAACCTTCATATTGTATACCCCTGCCAACTCCATAAGGCGTATACGAAAAGTACTCTGATGCATTTATTTCGTCAGAGTCGACAGTTTTGACTAGAAAACTCGCCACCATCACCAATCTAAAAGTATAAATTATATTTATATTAAAACTAAACTATTTATATATATTTTCCTAGAAGTACCTATCATAATCTAATTTATGTTATTATTATTTATTATATTTATACATATTTTTTTCTCTAGATATTTCACGTATATATATTTTTTTATATCGAATATATAGTCGTCGTAATTGTAACGTGGTTCAGGTTTGGCCTTCGAGTTAATCGGTACCTCCAATGTACATCTATAAACTAATGCGTATGGTTGAAAATTAGTAGAAGTATGTACCGTTGAATTATATACAAAGAATGCAAAGGGTAGTAAATGATCCCAATTATTTAAATTCTTATCTACATAATGTCTTAAGTACTCGGTTAAAGTCCTATGAGCGCGTTCTACGGGGTTACCCTGCGGTCTGAATGGACTTGTGTTAACCTTTTCTCTCTTTAATATTTTACAAACATTTGCAAAACGTTTTCGAGAGGAAATTAGTTCCTTGATCCGTGAGTATTGTTTCTGGTATACCGTGTACACATACGAAGTGCGTAACAAAAGCTTCCTCAACAGTATTTGCCTTCTGGTCAGGAAGTGGAATTCCTAAAGTGTAACGTGTCAAATCGTCCTCCATCGTTAAAATGTATACATTATTGGACAGTGTAATCGGCAAGGGCCCTACCATATCCATAAATATTTTTTCGAATGGTTTAGACGAAGTGGATGTAATAGTCACTGGTTGTTTTATGTGCCGATTTGATACCTTATTAACCTGACATAACGCACAATTCTTTATATATTTTTTAACGTCTTCTTTCATACCCTTCCATAAGAATTGTGTTTTTTTTTTTTTTAATGCGCTTAATGGTTTTATTCACACCTAAATGTTTGCCTAGTTTTGAGTCGTGAAATTGTGATAAAATGACTGCTTTTTCTTCTTCACTATATTCTACATTCGCACATGTAATTATTGCTATATCTGTATTGCAAAATATGTATTGTAACATTGACCTTATTTTTTCCTTATTCTAAATCATCGTGATCGTGATCGCCTATCTTGCCCATGGCTAATTTATTCAGATTGTTTTTCTTACAAAATGGTTTTAAATTTATTAGTGTTACATATATGCTTTCGTAAGTGGCCTTCTGTAGGTCTTTCGTTACTAAGAATATTATAAACCTGTTTTCTTGTTTGAAATAGGGTGTGTCTCCTATTACTTTACTAGTCGGCAATATTGTACCGTTTCCAAATTGTTTTTTTTTTAACTGATAATTTGTTCCTGTACTAAAATTATATTGCTTGGCAATTTCTGATACTATATTATATTTTTTTGTGAATCTATTAGTGTACCTATAGTTTCTTTTACATTAATATTTGTGATAATTTGTGTTCCTAACTTTTCGATATATTGTTCGTATGATTTGTTCCTGAATTGAATATATGCGCGTAAGAGTATCTACATTTGAATTTAGAACTCCGGGTTTGTGACGTATTGTAATTGATTTGTGTTAGCGGCGAATGAATTAAATGTTATATGATTATTTTCTAAGGTTGAGAATATGTGGAATATTCGTGAGTCGGTTGTTCCGCGATAATCTGGTTTATCGTACGAGTACCGCGCCTCTCGTTCGACACGTTTTCGTTTTCCGAATTATTAACGTTCCTACTCTCATCGTTTCTCTTTTTATAACACGAGTCGATATTATGACCAGTTCGATTACAGTATGAACACGTAATTACCTGTATATTATAATTCGTAGGTGGTTGAGTAAAATTATTCCTATCAGGTGGACGGTTGTTATTGCCATTGCTCGCATAACTAAGTCTCGTATTATTCCTACATTGAGATGCATAATGATTACCATTACAATTATAGCATTTTATTGCTGGCCTATTGATTGGTTGAGAAAAATTGTTTGCTCGCGGATAATTATTTGTTCTTACAGGGTTATTTGGTCTAATGTTTTCGTTGTTCCTATTTTCGTAATTCGATCTGCGCTGGTTATAATTTTGTGAATGAATATTCGAATAATGGTTCCTATTTTCCTGTTCTAATCTTAGTTCCACCTGTTCCGACATAGCAAGTTGTTTCGCGATCTCCAGGGTTTTGGGATTACGAGATTTTACTATTGTTTTAATCGGTTCTACTAATCCTTTAATAAATATCGCTAGAGTTTGTTCCCTTAATATATCATATATAATTTTTGCTTCTGCAGCTTCTTTGCCTAATGTACTTACGGTACATAACTGATAATATAGTTTCTCTACTCTATGACAATAATCATTTGCATCCTCATTGTGATACATTCTAATCGAATTTAATTGAAGTTGTAACGACGATGCCGTGGTTGTTACCTCAAATGCATCTGTTAAATAAATTTTTATAAACTGCCATTTCGATACATTTTTGTATTTAATCATTTCTAATGCTCTACCCGTTAAACGTGTGGTAATATATTTTACTAGCGTTGGTGCACTATTTGTGTCGACTAAACTTACTGCCATATCGCATGCATTTATGAATTGATAGATATCGTCTATTCCTGTGCATAGTGGAATTAATTTAAAAGCGTCTTCTAATCTTATGGTTACTGCCATTTTTTTAGTGCGTGTTATAGGTAAAAATACTAATGACTGATGTTCAAAACTATCTGTAACTTGGCTACGTGTGATTACTCCTGGACTTGGGTTTCTACTTGCGCTATCTCCTAACTGGGTATCTACTATAATATTCAACTGGGCTTTCTGTTGGGCTTCAAACTGGGCTTGGGCTTCTCTCTGGGCTAATAACTGGGCTTCTAACTGGGCTTCTTCTAATACACTAGTGTCATACAATGAATTAATTACTTTCAAGGGAGATGTACCTTCTTTGTCCATAAATTACTTGGCTACCTATTTAATACGTTAATACTCATAATAATACTCAAAATGCCCTATAAATACAATAATAACTTCAATAATATGCCCTCTAATAAATTCAATAAACTTCAATAATACTTCAATAATAAAAATGCCCTCAATAAATCAATAAACTTCAATAATAATCAATAATAACTTCAATAAAACATGCCCTCAATAATAAACTTCAATAATATTCAATAAAATATGCCCTCAATAAAATTTAAAACGGTTTATACCATTACACTTATAATCAACTACCTAGATTTATCTTAATATGTCTTAATTATGTTGCATACGTCTATGTAACAGATTTAAATAACTATTCACTCACAATAATGCTGTGTTCATGGCTGACGATGACATGTTGCCGATGTTGATGATGCTGCTGATGGATTTGTAGGTACTGCGATGTGACTTATTTGTTTTTGTTGGTTCCTCCTGGAGTTGTCTTCGCTGAAGAGTGATCAATTCTTCGTTGTTGACAGTAGCCTTTGATGGTTGCCTCCCTTTGTGGAATCCTTTATCGACTGCGCCAGTGTTACATGCGGCCCTTCAGGGATCCAAAAGCTGGTGTACTTTGATAAATAATAATAGTCAATTAGTATGATAATCAAATGTATTATATTAAACCAGACAAAACAAGCAGAATAATAGTGTTGATTGTAGCGAATTGTAGCTCGTTCCGAAGTTGATAATCTCCATGTAAGTCGTGTGTAGTGGCTGGTGGCTAAGCGGCTCGCTCGGTCTTGGCGGCTCTGGTACATCTAATTTGTATTGAGGCCCTAGCCTCTATATATACGAATATACGAAGGCGACGCCCTTTGAATTGAGCGGCGCGTGGCATGTAGGCGCCCTTGGGAAGTTGTTGTTGTTCGAAGCGTTTATTCTAGCTATGACCACTTTTGGGTGCGGTCGACGAGGCCGCTTTCTACATAAGTAGTACTTGTTATTGTGAGCGTTGTACATGAATTGCGTAATCCCATTACAGGACAGTCAAATTAAATTTTTATGAGCGTTTGAAATTCAAATTTTTACAACATTGGATATTCACTCGATTACTCTTGTAGCGATTTCTTTATTTTGTTGCAATTCAAAAACGAACAACTGTAGATACATGAAAATTTCACTGAATGTTTAAATTAGCATTTTCTATACACCATACAATTTTTAAAATATTTTGACTCTTTTTGAGCTGTTTATGGACATTTACAGCTTTCAATTTTTTTTAGTTTTTTTTTTCTTTGAATATCAATAAAGTTTTATCTGTTGGGCCAAAAAGTGTAAAAATTTAATACAAGGCTCCTGATATATTGTTACAATATCAGTTGAAAAATATTAAAAATACATAGGCACAATTTTTTTTTATAAGTATTTAAACATCGAATTTTGACAGAATTTTTCAAAATCTCGAAATGTATTAATCATCGTAATTAATAAGTTATAAAATGTTCAGTTTTTATAGCTAAGGATTGAAAATTTAAAACAAGATTCCACGTAAGTAGTTAATTATCTTACCGAAAAATCTAAAAAATATACAATCACAGTTTATTTTTATAGTCATTTTATGTTCAAATTTGGACGAAATTTCATATTAAAAAACCTAGTTATTTTGTTGTGATTATATAATATTATTCGTGGGTACGGGGTACCTACTTGAAAATTCTAAAGTGTATTATTATATATCAATGATAGTATCAGGGTTTGTTATTGATGTTGATGTATAACGTGTTATAAGTACCTAATGGATATTGTGATAATGTGATATGATTAATTTGGAATTTATTATAGGTCAATTTTTTTTTAATACCATAGATTTGTATATAATTTATCTTAAACCTAGACTGACATACCGTCTTCGCTCAGAATCGTTTTTCTTATACAATGATATTATATCATTGAATTCAAATTTAATAGCATCCATTATACAGTGACCCACTTGTAACCTACTGTACAGCAGAGCGACATCCACTTACCCACCATTTTTAAATTTGTTTTTTATATTTTCACTAATTTTAATAGAATCAGCTAACTGAAGGCAGAGTTGGGCAAAATTTTATCTAGATAATTATTCGAATAAATATGTAAAAAAAAATATTCGAATATTTTTTTATACAATTATTCGAATAATTTGAACATATTATTATTCGAATATTTTTTTTTTATAATTATATAGCGTGTTCTGCACGGCGCACTACAATATTGCTTTATTCTATTGACTATTAAGCATTAGGCATTAGCACATACACAATGCACATGTCATATGCCCAAATATCATTTAGTTATTGAATATAGACATAGCTGTAATCGTATATAATTATATATTATATACTATTCTACGTAGCTACTACGTATGTTGTATCTCATATTTAAAATTACCTCATTGAATTTATGATATCTAAACATCGAAAACGTGGTTTTAACAAATATATTTTGTACTACGTAAACTTTAAAGATTATCTTATGATTACTTGTGTCGTGTTGCCGAGTTAGTTCTTCTATGCGCGAGTGTATGAATGTGTCACAGCGGTGTTTAATTTAAAATATCAATTTATTTCAATATGAATTCCTTGAATGTACGTAGCGAAGATTCAAAAATTTCAACACAACAGTCAGCCGAAATGACGGACTCTATGTCCATTTTAGATGGTAAGTTATTTAAAATAAAATCTAAAATGGACAAAAATAAAGTAATTGCTACATGCGTAACATGTGAGCCCCGCCATGTTGAAATAAAAGGATCATTATCATCAACGTCGAATTTTAAATCTCATCTCAAAAGAAGACATTATTAGTCCGTTATTGATTCATATGAAAATTATTTATCAGAAAAACGATTAAAAATCAAGGATAATGCAGTTAGTAGAGTACATCCTGATAAATTTTATTATACATTCAATGGTCCCACTAAGAACGGTAGAAAACCCATTTTTCAAAAAAATATTTGAAAATATTGAAATCACTAAAATAATTAGTGTTCCTAGTCGACGAAATCTTGGGAGAAACATACACAATTTGTTCGAAGACAATAAAGAAAAAATTATAAACAATATTAAAGATATCAAATATGTATGTATCACAACTGATGGCTGGTCATCAAAGAAGAAAAGTTTTTTGGACGTATATTGGATCGATATCGATAATTTCCAACGGCGATCATCGAGTTTACTTGTCGCAGATTTCGTTTAACACATAGTTATAACAGAATTGCTGATATACATTTGGAATACAGTTTGGATTCTAATAAGGTTAGTAATTGTATATATTATACATTTTAATAATGTTGTATGTATACTACAGTGAAACCTCTATATACATATCCCCCCCCCCAAATATTTCATTATCACACTAAAAAATATACCTACAGTTTTTAGTTGTGTGGGATCAAAGCCAAACATATATAAGTATATAATGAAAAAATTATATTTTAATGAAAAAAGCCGATGGTAAATACACATTACACAATATGATACGTATACAATTATAAATATACGCAATAGTCGTTATCGTTATCGACGATATAGGAGTACCTATATGTAATCGATCGTAATCCGTGTATCGACGTTACGTAGTTGTGTAGTATAATACAATTTTATATTATACAGATGCAATTGAATATGAGTTTGGACTAAGATTGTTGTCCGTTATCAGGGAGAAATATTACTCCCCGTGTCCGTAACAGAAAGATTCCGTTTTAGACAAATTTAAATACATTGTAATACCTACCTATCTTTTTGCCAGGACTTTTGAGACAGGTGTATATTATACAAATTTTAGGTACTCCGTCAAGTCAGGTTTCACTATATTATATATATTATACAATTTATTATATATAAAACATATTAAATGATAAAGACATTAACAAGTTTTACGAGCTTATTTACCGTTTATGTTTCTCCATTGTATTTACCCTTTTATAGATAAAAGACTAGCTGCCCGTGTGCCTCGATTCCGGGCGTTGTGGAAGCCGCCTCCGACGCCTTCGAGCCCGTCCAAGCTGAGACCGGACCGAACCAATTTAAAATTTATTTTTGAAACCGAACCGGACTGAAAAATGAAAATAAAGCATTTGATCCTAGGACTGGACAGGACTGAACCAAATAACTCCTTAAACATAATGAACCAGACCAAATGGACGATTCGTTAGTTTGTATGTATTAGGACCGGACCAAACCGCACCACAGTCCGGTCCGGTCCGAACCGGACCATGCAGAGCACTACGAGTATGGACTCCGTCAGGTCAGGCCCATTCGGTCAATTATTTCGACCGGATAATTTTGTTTTTGGACAATCCGGTGCAGGCAATAATTGGGCCAAAGGATATTACACAGAAGGCGCTGAGCTGGTGGATTCGGTACTCGATGTAGTTAGGTATAGCTATGTTGAAAAACACGTCGTATAATAACGTTATAAATTAATTAATGTCCTATTGAATCTTAATTAATATTTAAAAATTAATAATATATTTTTAAAAAAATTAAAAAATTAATTTTTATTAAAAAAAATTTTAATTTAGGAAGGAAGCAGAGAGTTGCGACTGTCTACAAGGATTCCAACTGACCCGTTTCGCCGGAGTGGAAAACGGCAAGACTTGTGTTGCTACACAAGCCAGGTAGACCACTCGACAGCCCGTCTGCATACAGACCCCTATGCATGCTGGATACGATGGGAAAGTTATTTGAGAAGCTGTTAACGCAGCGACTTCGCGACCATCTAAGGAGAACGGGGAACCAACCGGAAAACCAGTACGGTTTCAAGGAGGGTAAATCGACACTGGATGCTATGGCGAAGCTACAAACCGCAATACGAAACGCAAACGGTCGTACCAGTGCGTACAATTGAGACGTCGGCATGCTGACATTGGACGTCCAAAATGCGTTTAATAGCGCTTCACAGTCTGTGTACGTACAGTGGATAGATCACGTCTATCTGATGGGCTGCTCCCATCACTCCTATATGCTATAGTCCAGGGGCCTTCCATAATTAAATGGTTGACTATTTCGTAGTTCGAAAACTGACCTATGACTCAGGGCTGCAGATGTGCCTTTGGTCGATGCGAGGTATCGTTCTAATAAGCGAGGATACCCACGAAATGTCTTGGCATATTGCCAAGATCTAATTCATAGAATCTACTATACTCCGAAGAGTTCTCAAAGATATCTTACAGGCTCGGGTTTTGTCATCCGGCCGTTGGCAGAAGATGCGGCTGTTGCTAACAATTACCTATAATATTGCTCTCCCAAGGATTTTGTTTAACGCTGACATTATCTCAACTCTCCATGTCTTACCATAGTACAACTTGTACTGTGTAATATAACTATGTGTAGAGGCAGAGTAGAGGGGTCAGTAAGTTGCAAGTTTCAGTTGTTTTTAAACATGAATAATCCAAAAAAATTATGTTAAATTTTAATTGTAAAGAAATTAGTTTTTTTTGATTTATTATAATATACCTACTCTGAATGTTCTTGAATCTAAGAAATATTCTGGTTTGTTTTATGAGTCCAAGTAGAAAACTAAATTAATTTGAAGTCAAAATAAATGGAAGTTACAATTAAAATTAATTTGTAAAATATAATGACAGAAGCCTTTATAA
The DNA here is from genome assembly GCA_949089665.1 of Macrosiphum euphorbiae. Taxonomy (NCBI): domain Eukaryota; kingdom Metazoa; phylum Arthropoda; class Insecta; order Hemiptera; family Aphididae; genus Macrosiphum; species Macrosiphum euphorbiae. The sequence continues at coordinate 28,002,339 of CARXXK010000002.1, forward strand.
TGGTAATGACACGCCGTTTTTCACAAAATATTATTATAATAATTTATTAAAATCACAGGAAGCTCCTAAAAAAATAACTTAGCTATTATTGTGTATAGAAAATTATATATTATTATTATTATATTATCATATTGTGCTCACAAAACAGTTTCTTTTTTAATTATATTTTTGGATATATTTACGTTCAATTTTTATATAGGTTGAATCAGACATACTCAACATTATAGGATTAATCCTGTTTCAGCGTGTTTCAAGATTTTCGTTCGAAATGAAGTACTAATGCATAATGGTTATTAAAATAATGGTTATTGTATTGATGCAGGCACATTACTATAATAGACAATAAAGATTGATAAATTGTACGGTTAATTTTAGATTCATATAATTTAATTCATATTTAGATTCATATTGTACGATTATCACTCCAAACCTGGTAACACTGACTACTGAGTAAATGGTCGAGGAAACTAGTAAGATATTTTAAATTATTCCTGTTACATAACTCTTATTGGTCTTACTGCATGCTGTTTACTGTAAACTGTAAAAGTATAACTGTTGTCTGTTTATGCACATCTATGTATTTGGTATTTACATTTTACAGTATAGGTTTTTTTCATTACCTATAATACTTTTTTGTCGTTAATTTATACGTTCAGTGAAATAACATATTCAATCATATTTTATTTGTTGAAATCGGTAAATAGTTCCATTGCCGCCTACTATCCATTGGAATTAAGTAAGTTTTATAATTTTTTAACATGTTCAGTACTGTAGTTGGAGTAAAACATTTTAGGTGCATTAAACTTATACTATTTATATGGACTATCGAAAATATGTATAATATGACTATAATTTTTTTATTACAGTATAATATTATGGTGTATGTTTGATGTCAATCATTTTTGGTCGTTATTCTGCAGTCCACACTCCACAGTGCTGAACACGTTAAGTGATATAATTTATTAATTATATTTTGTTTGTTGAAATCGGAAGATACTACCATTGCTGCTTACTAGTTTACTACATCCATTGGAATTGAGTAAGTTTTATAATGTATTACAAGTGTAGTACCTATAACATTTTGTTTATTGTTTACATTTATATAAATCTTATAATATAACATTTTTGTTGGGGCCTAAAATAAAAGTTGGTACCTTAGTTAGCCAAGTGCCCTTCGATATGTGTATGTACAATATACATTGAATAGGTTTATTGTCACTGCACCCTCCATACATAATGTATGTATGCTTACATATTATGCCACAGATGCTAATTATATTACCTACTAAACTATTGTTTTATAATTGTAAAATAACAATTATTTACAATGAAAAAATGTATTGATTTAACTTTTAATTTTTAAATTAAACATAAATATATAGGTAGTAACTAGTAAGTAGTAGGTACTACCTGTATCGAATCGTAGTAATGTTATATTATGAAAAAAAACATATTATAATAGTAATTAATTTTACTACTAAGACTGGACAACATAATTTAATGTAAATAATAATTAAAATGAATAAAAGAATCATATCTTCATTTTGAGAAAAAAATAACAACAATGCATTAATGTTAATAGTGTATATTATTATTTATAAAACAATATTACATAGATTTATTAAATGGGAGCAATAGAGAAACAAATAAAATGTATAACATTTTAAAAATAATACTTCACTTTAAATTTTTATTCAACTAAACAGATGTTACATATATAAATATATTATTTATTTAGTAGGTACCTTGTATTAATGATTTACATAATGTGAGAAGAAATATTTCTGATTACCATGAATGACCTCACAAAGAAAATGATAAGTCAAATGTCGAAAAATCTTAGGTACCCAATTACTGCTGCATATTCCCAATATAAACATACAAATCGGGTCTTGTAATATTTATTTTTTATCAATTAAACATTTACTAGTAGTTACTAGTTACATTAATGGTAATACCATATCGATAAATTGTGTAAATAATAACAATAAGGTTATAGTTATATGTTTGAAGACAAGCGCATCACTTTCACCCATTCCGTCACCTGATGACTTAATATCAAGTATGGGGAGTAGTAGTACTCAAATAATAGATGAAAATGCATTTCATGACAATTCATTTGCATCAGTATCAACAATAAATTCACAGTCAGCTGATGTTCAATATGCTGCAAGTAGTGCAAGTATAAACTTTTCTAAAACGTCGATTAAACGGAAACTATTAAAAGGTGATTGTGACTATGTTCTTGTACCAAACCTTGGGAAAAATGATGTATGGAAAAAATTTAAAATTATTATGCACATTATTCCTAATCCTGACAACCCAGATTCCCCAGAACAAAATCCTACAGATTTTGTCGCATGTGTCTCATGTATGGAACTATACAGTAAATCTACTAGTACTGCTACCCTTAGTAGACATAAGTGTAGTATGCCATCATCTCCAAATACACTTGAAATGTATGGGGGATTTAAAAATAAGAAGCGAATGCCAACAAATATAAAAGATGAGGCAATAAAAAAATGCGTGAAGTACTGTAGTCTGGATATTCGACCTATGTTGGCTATCAAAGGTCCAGGTTTTTGTGAAATTGGTCAATTTTTTTTGGATATTGGTGCAAGGTATGGATCAACAGATATTCATGATATTTTACCCCACCCAACAACTGTATCCAGACATATTGTAAGCACAGCAACCAAAATTAGAAAAATATTTTTTAAAAAAGTTTACAGTTCAATAAATGATAAATACTGTGCTTCCACTTGTGAAATGTGGACGGATAATTATAAAAAAAAACAATTACATGTCGATCACAATTCATTTTATTGATGACAAATGGTGTCTAAATAACCGTCTTTTGTATACAGGACAGTACTCTTCACATGAAACAAAAACGGGTGAAAATATTAAAAAATGTATGATAAATATATTTACTCAATTTACTGAAATTGCAGAAGAATATAATAGTTCAGATTTGATGAATAGTATAACATTTGTAACTGACCAAGGGTCAAATATAGTAAACGCATTAAGGAGTTATAAAAGACTTAATTGTTGTGCTCATTTGATAAATACTATTTTAAGAAACCTTTTCGATATGAATTTTTTATCAAAAGAAGACGACAACGGTTCTGTGCCCTTACAGCCTATAATAGATTTATTTACATAATGCAAAAATCTAGTTAAGTTTATGAAGAGTTCTGGGAAAAACAACCAATTATCAATGGTCTTGGTCCAAGAAGTCGAAACTAGATGGAACACAAGATTATTAATGTTGGAATCTATTCAAAAATCTCTACAAGAAATAATTAATATTCTAGAGAAATATTATAATAAGAGAATATTTTTGTTGCATACAAAATATTAATAAAGACCTTCTTCAAAGTTTGATTACATTTTTGAAAGTGTTTAAAAATGCTTCGGATGAACTTGAAGGGAATAAAAAACCTACAATTCAAAAGGTAGTTTTATTTAAATGATAATAAAAAATCATTTGATAAAATATGCTAACCATGAAGTTAACAATCTTGATGAAGACGTTGAAGTCAACATAGACTTTATTATGAAGACACTGGGAGGTAAAGCATTGGATATTCTTGAAACTAAATTTCAATTAAGTAATTAGCACGAAATAGCTGTATTTCTATGGCCAAAGTTCAAAATGCTCAAAATGTTTCCCCAAGAAAATGGTGAAAGAAATCGTATATTGGCTGACATAGAAACAAGGCTTTTAAAATTCGAAATTGAAGATGGTGAACAAAGGACAAATTCAAGAACAGAAACCAATATGAATTCCCACTCACAAGAAGTTATATCTAAGGAAGCTATACCATGTTTTCCGAATGGGAAGATAGTATTCTAGAAGAAAGACCTCAACAACCGATTTATAAGTATAAAAAAAGAGTTGCAAAGTTATAGAGAAGACACATATGATATAACTGATGACCAATTAATATTAGATTTTTGGTCAAAACAAACATTACGATTTCCGTACTTGTCAAAACTAGCCAGACAAGTACTTGCTATACCAGCGTCCAGCGCAAGCAGTGAGCGTTCCTTCAGTGTTGCTGGTAGAGTTATAGAAGAATGCAGAAGCTGTCTTGAAGGCTCAATAGTTGATGCCATATTATTTTTAAATAACCATTTTTCTAATGAAAAATAAAAAAAATCTCAGTTTTTCCTTAATTTTTTACTTTTGACCTCTCAAAGTACCAACTAGATTCACTTTCCTATCAGAAAAGATGCTGTTAAAAAACATCCAAGAATTTTTACAGTCCTAAAAAGCGATGACTGATAACAGACACAAATAAAAACACATAATTGTAAAAACAATAAAATCATCGCTCCACTCAGAATCTAAAATGATTATTAAATTTGATACTTCATACATTTTACTAAGTATAATAACTAAATTGAGTTTAATGTTTGTGCAGTATACATTTTCCTGATAGTTATGTACACTACACACTTACACAGGTATATTATATACATTATAAAAATTAGTTGAGAATTTCCTTTTAGAGTAAATTAAAAGTTAATTATGAAACTTTTAGGATCCAAACCATAATAAATGGTGAGATATTATGTTATAAAATGATCATAAAATTAATTGAACTTTACCTTGTCTTAAATATTATACAAGGAAACTCCCGTACCTTCTGGTTTTCATTATCTTAGTCTAATATATACTAATGTCATATTGGTATCATTCAATCGTACCATTTAATCACATTAATACATTTTTGTGTAGGTACCTATTCTCCACTCGGTAGTAGCCACTAGCCAGTACAAAATATATGGTTCAATTTAATAATTTAAAATTTTTATATTTTTTTTTTATTTAAAATCAAAGTTAGGTTTCGTTAGGTTAGGTTAATATACAAGTATGGGCAAGTTAACTATTATTTTTATCTTATGAAGTTCAGTTAATATAGAAATATGAAAGTTAAGTTTAGAGTTTCTTACTTTTATTTTTAGGTAAATGTTACAAGTTAAGAAAAAATAACTTAGTTAAAAATCAGGTACTTTTTTACGTTCTGCTACACTGCTTCAGTCCAGATTGATTCAGAGTAGGTACAGAGTATAGACTAACCCATACAGTCCGGTCCGGTCCAATACAAAATAAATCATATGATCAGATTTAGGCATTACTAACTGAACCTTACTACGATCCGGTCCATCCACTTTTACGGTATGGTCCATAAAGTTTACAGTCCGGTCCATAAACGGTCTAGAATGTTTTAAGATCGAACTGGCAGTCCGGTCCCGGTCTACTTTATTAAATTAAATTAAATTACTGGTCCGGTTCGGTCTAAAAATAATATGTACTATGGTTCAGTCTGACTTTGGTCCTCTGTTTACTTTTAAGTATGAAACAGTCTGACTTCGGTCTTCTGTTAAAATTTGAAGTCCGGTCCGGTCAAAAAATAACGGACCGCGCAGAACACTATCGTACATAGGCGTAAAATGGGGGGGGGGCGAGAGGGGGCAACTGCCCCCTCTCACAAAATTGAACGGGGCAATGCCCCCTTGGTATTTTGTAAATTAATTTGAAAAATATTATCAAAAATGCATTTTAGATTTGTAAGAATTACTTTTTCGAAAAACTAAAAAGTATATTTTAAAAAGATTATCTATAGAAAAAAAGAAAAGACATTCCGCTATGTTAGTCCTGATTATCAAAATATTTTTATAAATTTGATGGGTCAAAATGTTATGAATCAGATAATTGAAAATGTCAAAAATGCAGGTGTGTATAGTGTAATAATGGATGAAACCCAAGACATGAAAAAACACGAGCAAGTTTCTATAGTTTTAAGATATTGTGATACACAATTAAACGTATTTGAAAGTTTTATTGGGTTTTATAGAACAGATAAAATGGATGGAGAATCTCTTTCAAATTTACTTAAAAATACTCTACTAACATTAGGTCTAAAAATCGAAAATATCAGAGGTCAATGCTACGACGGTGCAGCTTCGATGCGTGGTTCATACTCAGGAGTTGCTAAAAGGATTAAAGATGAAAATAAACTAGCCCTGTATGTACATTGCTATGCTCATGTACTAAACTTATGTGTAGTTGATGTTAGTGGGAAAGTAGTACCAATTCGTAACATGTTTGGTATTTTAAATAAAATTTATACGTTTATAGGAGCTTCTTCAAAAAGACATTCAATATTTGAGAGAATACAAAAGGAATCAAATTTATCCAACAATACTTTAAAATCACTTAGTGACACTAGACGGGGTTGCCGAATAGAAGCTATTCGTTCTGTTATAAATAATTTTAATTCTATTGTTTTAACCTTAGAAAATATAAATGAAACAGACTCTACTCATGGCCCTGATGCAAATTCAATATCAAATAATATTCAAAACTTTGAGTTTATATTTTGTTTGAAGTTAATGAAGTTAGTTTTTGAATTAACCAACTCCTTGTCACAACATTTTCAAAAAAAAAATGCTAACTTCTCTACTATTTCAATATTAACAGCAGCTACTATTGTGGAGCTACAGTCTCTTCGTAGTGATGATAGTTTTGATAAAATTTGGACAGAAACAGAACAGCTAGCTTCCAAAGAATCTATTTCATCACCCACAATTCCAAGAATAAGAACAATACCTTCAAGATTAGGTGGTGGTGAAACTTTAATTTCGAGAAACGTTGCATCATATTTCAAGACTAATATATATTTTCCTGTGTTAGATATAGTTATACATGATATAGAAACAAAATTTGCAGAAAACAATTTAAAAATACTTATTGCTCTTCAAAATTGTTTAAGTACTAGAAACCACAGGGATGAAGATATTTTAGAAGTTTGTAACACCTACAATATTAACTTTGATGACTTAAAGGCAGAATTAAAACTGTTTGGGAAAATGTGTTCATCAACTAATATTGATGAACATTTTGAAGCCCATTTAACTTTGTATTTAGAAAAAGACTTGATTGGCTCATTTGACAATATTTACCTTCTTTATAAAATTTTTCTTTCTATTCCAATGAGTTCTGCTTCAAGTGAACGTTCGTTTTCATCTCTTCGTCGCCTCAAAACATTTACAAGAAACACGATTGGCCAAGAAAGACTTAGTAGCTTGGCTATTTTACATATTGAAAAAACTTTTGAAATTAACTTTGATACAATTATTGATCAGTTTGATGCAGATTCAACAGAAAGAGGTAGAAGACTTCAATTGTCATAGACTTATTACAACATTATAATATTAGGTTTAAATTTTAATAATGTTATAAGTATAATCTTTGTATTTATGTATAAATATAAATTAGATTTTATTTAAAAATAAAGCAACAGGTAGAATATATAAATGCAGAATGTTTTTATTAAATAAACCATCATCTTATCAAGCTTTTTCCGTCATGTCATTTAATTTTACATGCTACATTAAAGATTTATCTTAGATAATATTATTATGTTATGCTTTCCAGTTTCCATTGATTAAGTATATTTAGTGTCTTAATTAATATCTAAATACCAGTATACGGTATATCGACATAAAATAAAATTTGCCCCCCCATAAAAATTGCCCAAGTTACGCCCATGCTATCGTACACAATACAGCCATTTTAAAACTAGGTATAATACATTTCTTATGAAAATTTCGTACCTCAAAAGTCATAACTAAACTAATTGCTAGTAACAATAACTATTATGTATTGATAATCAAAACTAAATCATAACTAAAAATAATTTCGATTGTGTAGTAAAATAATTTTATATTTTCCAATTCCTCCAAATTCCAATTACGGTGGAATATATTTTATCTTACACGTTTAATTTTGACGAATGTTAATAACATTTATACCTATATAGTATATTATTCTTATCGGAAATTCGTCGTAATTTCGGGGAAAAAATAAATATAAATACCCACGTCCGGCACTAAAAATAAAACAGATCGCTTACAATAAATTACATAACGTTATCCCTTCGCCTGTTAAAATAATGAAAAATCAAAGTGAATCAATCCTATTTAGATTATAAAGTACTGTGATCGGGACCGAACTGAAACAGTACTAAATTCAGCCTTCAAGGCGGTCGAGTGAAAATCGTTTCACGGGAAATTCGAAAAGAAATTAAACCGTACCGAAAACCGTGACTTGGAGTATAGAGTGGTCTTTGCTCGTCTGGTGTAATACCGTGCCCCGCCGTATGCCCGCCGACCGGTTCTGTTTTGTTGACTGTATAAGAAATTAGAAATTGCGAATAATTGTAATCAATATCTAGCCATCAATCATCGCTCTATGTACATCTATGAGTTATAGGGAATGTGTGTATGCGGATGGGATGCATGACCCGCGTCGCATGCTAGATGCAAGTGAAAAAACGGGAAATTCAAAAAGAAATTAAGTCGTATAGCTGCCGCAATTTTTGAGTGTCTAAGAAGTCAGTCACCCGGCTCGATTTTGAACGTAGTCTGGCAGGTAGGGAATCCGACTTCGTCGTATAGCGGACGACGTGCAACGGTCGGGTAACACGATGAGGCATGCAATCCGAAAACTGTGACTGAGTGTCTAGCGGTCTTTCCTCGTCTGGTGTAATACCGTGCCCGCCGTATGTCCGGTTCTGTTTGCTGACTGTATACGAAATTAGAAATTGCGAATAATTGTAATCGAATGTCTAGGCGAATGTCTAGGCGTCTAGCCATCTATCATTGCTCTATGCAAATCTATGAGTTATAGGGCATCTGTGTATGGCAGATTGGATACATGTCCCGTCGCATGCCCTGTTCTTTTGTGCGTGCAAAAAGGATAAATGCATAACGAAAACGGTAATTGTGTGTCTAGCTTTCAGTCCTCAACCGGTACAAATTTGTGAGTTTACTGGGCATACCTCCTAACGTCGATAGTCTGATCAAGCCCGGATTAAGGATCAATTGGGCCCCGGGACACCATACACTTAGTGGGCCCCCTTTCAACTTTAACTTCAAAATAATTGTATCATTACATATTAACGACTTTATATTATTGTATAATTTTTTACTATACAAAAATAAAAAAATATAAAGGGTGTATCTTATGTCATTGTATGTTTTTTTTTTTTTTAACAATTAGGTATGGATCGATGATATAGAATTTCGTTAAAACAAAAAAAAGACAATCGTTTCTTTATTTTTAACAGGCAATTTATTTTATAACATATTCAAAATTTTTAAACACGCAGTTGTAAAAATAATAAAATCGACTTTATTTTTTCAAATGGTAACCACTATGTTTTTTATGGATTCCGCTAAAGCTTTTTTTCTAAACATTTTGACAGTCAAATAATAAATTTGGTTAGCCAGGTTATTAACTATGATCTTCTAAAGTATGCATTAGTGACGATCAAAATTGGTCTTGGTCTTGCGGTCTCGCAGGACTCTTACTACAAGACCAAGACCAAGACCAAGATTAGGCTTGCAAGAACATGACAAGACCATCACTGCAAGACTCTTGTGGTCTTGCAAATTTTTTTTTTTTTCCGATAACACATTACTGTATCTAGATTTCATTAACTAATAATTTATAACGAAAATAAAAAGAATTTATTTGTATTGTTATGAAATTTGACCAGTGTTCGAGGAAATGGCGAATTATTGAAAAAAAGATCAGAAATATAATGGGAATTGATATTACAATATAACATAGTTGTTCATACTAATTAATAATTTTATTACTGAAAAATTATTTCACACATTTATAACAGGTATTTAGTTATTTTTTATTTATTTTGTGAAAATAGCAAGAGTCTTGCTCAAGACCAAGACCAAGACCAATACTGAGTCTGCAGAATATATACCAAGTCCAAGATTTTGAAAGTCTAATTGGTCTTGGTCTTGTTTTGATCATCACTAGTATGCATTAATACTTTTAACTGAAATACCTAATTTACAAGAGCTAAATAACTTTTTCTTATGACTACCTTTTATATAGTTAAATAGTTAAATTGGTAATCTAAAATGTTCAAAAAAAATAAAAAAACGAACAAACAAACAAACAAAATTATTGGCAAACATAGTTCATTATTTATAGAAATATTTGGTGGTATAAAATTGAGAACATATTTATTTTATAATTATAAATAATAATTTACCTACTATACCTACCTACTTAAATATTTTTTTTTTTTTGAAAACTGTATTGGACGCGTTAAAAAAATATATTTTGGTGATAAAGATGGGCCCCCAAAATCAGTGGGCCCCGGGACCGTGCCCCCCCTTGCCCCCCCCCCCTTTAATCCGGGCTTGAGTCTGATATTGTATTATTGTAGGAGAAAATGTTAAAGCCGAATGTCAATTGAATAAAAAAGTTAAGTAGTCGATTTAAAGGCAACCATACTTCCCATGTATATAGGTGTCTGGTGTCTGGTGACCTGTGCATACCAAATGAAATTAAAACGTTCCATAAAGCTAATTAAATGCTCTAAATTACTTATATAGACACCTGGAGGTGTGGCGTACCTATCATAACATTATTACTGTACATAAGTACTTATTAAGTACAGTTAAATGAATATATGTGTAGCCTATAAAACATCAGTTAAATGTATCATGTTGTATATATGTGTGTTGTGCACATGCTTATAGTTTTTGGTTTTTAAAAGTGGTTTTAATACTATCAATCACTCATATATAAGTAAGTAGTAATGTATAATAATAATAAAAATAATAAATATGAACTTGGATTATTTGTTTATTAGTTATATTTTTTACATTACAAATAATATATAATCAATTAAGTACTACTAATCAGTATTTGCATAATATTTTTTATATGAAAATTATTTGCGGTGGCAAAATATCTAACCATAACTAATTATGTTTATTACATACGAAAGACATTGCTAAGAAATACAAATTCAAACATACAATATAGAATAGTTTAATGATGTTTAAAAAAATTAAATTGATTCGTGCGTCGACTGCAATACGTAGAAATCAAACATATTATACATACAACAGAATTGAAAATCTCTTACAAACCTTGGTCATGGTAGATATATGCTTTTGAAATTATAATAATTTGTGTATGAAACTTACTATTAATCAATTTAAATGTATATATACATATATATACATGTGCTACATCAGTTACAAATTAACAATGAATAATAATTAAGTGTTAGGTGTAGGAACTCTTATGATTAACAGAGTATGGTTTAGTTAAAAATTAGTAATCAGTATTGATACAATGATGATTCTTTTTGTTGTGTTTCTGTTACATCTGCATTGATGAAGTCTTTTCTAGTATAATGTTTCTGAAATAATACAAATGCATACAAATATCTGCTGATATATTTTTGAGTACATAAATAATTCTAAATAATGTACCACCTAATGTGGGAATTGCAGCCAGGTTAAATGCATGTTTGACATTTGATACAAATACATTACAAAATCCGCATCAAGAGAGAAGCACGTAGAGGTTGTCGAATTTCCCCTATGTCTTAGTAGCAGTACAATAATGATTCTGTTGCTGTTACACTTGCATTGATGAAGTCTTTTCTAGTATAATGTTTCTGAAATAATACGTTTTAAGTTAAAATAATAATAATAGTAAAGAGAAAAGATCGGAAATTTGTAAAATTACGGAAAAAAAGTCGGGATTCGGGCGGCCGTGTAAACCATATGGGAATGATGGTTTCGACGCATGGACAGCGTACGACGGATTCGAACCCGGGACGTACGTGTTTCCTACGTAAAGGTCCCCACACACCGCGGCGGTAAAGGTACGGTACCGATACGGTGACGGTGACGATAAAATTGCGCTCATAGTTTTATATGGCATCGTTCACATTGACACGATATCGGATATTACCTACCGGGCCGGTGAACGGTACACACGCCGTTATTCTTTGTGCGGTACAGTTAAAAGTTATACACATGGGATTAAATGGGCGCTTGCACACTATGCGATATAATGCCGGTACGGTCTCAAATATCGTATCGGAGGACGGAATATGCGCCGATATTTCTAGAACGTTGCACGCACAATTTTTACCGGGTACCGGAAAGGTAAAATTAATATTATGCGAATCAAAATTCAAAATGTATACTTAAAAACCAGAGAACCTATACAGAACATGTGTACCTTATCATTGAGTGAATACTGTATAGTGGGATGGATTATTGAATACGAAAAAAAATGTTGTGCATAGAATACGGATTTTAAAAATAGTTTATGATATTATTGTATATACATACACATTATTATTTATTATTTTTTTTTTTTTATTTTTTTTTAGTTTATTAGATAAAAAATAAGTAAATTAGATTAAAGAAGGTAAAAAAAAACATGAATAGCGTGAGGAGGGAGGCCCACCAGTGTGGATACCCTCTAAAATGTATTATTTATGTAATTTCTTAGTTCAGTAAGGATTGGTTGACAATTAATATAGTCATTATATATATGTATATATATCACAATAGTATAATATTATAATATAGTTTACACTATAACTTATAAGTAAATACTGACGTATTACCTACCCAGATAGCAAGAAATTGTTTTTTTTATGTCAAAAAAATATTTTATTTTTAATGATATCATTATATAATTGTTACAGTTTCATTATATGCTCATCAAAAAAATGTTATTTTATTGATTATATAATGTTATTTGGCCAACAGTTTGAGATTTTATAATTATCAAAAATAAAATAATGATTTATCATTATTTTCATAATATCTTTAAATTAACACACAAATAATGTTAGAAAAACATTTCTTATTATTATTAATAAAAAATTTTTTAAAACATTTCATAATTATTCTACTAAATTGCTATTTAAACAACTTAAAAATATAATTTTCATTATATTTTAATATGGTAGGGAGGTGTGACTATAGTATAGTGTATTTATCTTAGTATAAATATAATATTGTAAGTAATATACATAATATGCGTGATGTGTATTGTAGTAAACCGACGTTTTTACACAAAAACGGCGTTCTAAAGGTTAGGTGGCCTGAACAACATCACGTCACCAAAATAGGCCACTGAGGCTGCCGCCTCATTGGTTAATACTGATCAACTACACATCACGCCATTCCTATGACGTCAATCATCCTTTCCTAAATCCCGGGCATGTCTCATATAAATAGGGGCCCTGTTTCACAGACTTTTCAGACATAGAAGTAATTACCAGTGCTTAACAATACTTGTGTGGGTCGCGGACTAGAAACAGCCGCATTGCCGTCCACATCAAGTATAATTTCAATTACAACTATTCTCCGGTAGAATTATTATTCTGTCGACAAATTTTACATTACTTTAAATTAACTACATTATTAGTTTTGTGTTAATAAACATTATATCTATAATTAACTACATTTTGTGTTAAACTATTCTTACTCTACCTTCACTTCAACCACCATCCTCCGATTCATTGCGACGACGTGTACGTGCATTCGTCGTTAAAGAAGTGTGCAGTAACCAATCAAGTGAGAGCGACGGGTTACTACAGTATTTTTACATTATTTTGTTCTATTTAATTGATTCTTAAATTTTTAATGATCTTTATAATCTTTTTAACTACAGCATTTTTAAAAATATAATATTTGTGTATGCTAGTAGTGATACTTGCATCACTAACTCCATACATTTATATTAGACCAGGTCATCATTCAAATTAAATATATTTTATTTAAAATAAAAAAAATTATGCCTTCAAATTTAACACCAAAATTATTTTTGTGCTCCCCATTTGGTATTTTGTCACTAATATAATATCTTTTCAGAGATGGACTACTTTTTAAAGTTATGACTACATTATATGTTTATGGTAGACATTTAAAAACATAATTAATTATTATGACCGTTAAAAAGTTATTTAACTGACAACTACATAAAAAATTATATGATTATGGATTTGCTTAATGTTTATGTTGCTTAATGTATGGAGATAACCTGCACAATTATAATACAATGAATTAAGCACCAATTTTCTTTTATTGTACTACAATTCAAAAGCAATTTATTATTATAATTATATTCTCTGAATTACAAATTTTAATATTGAAAATATTCAATCCTTCATAGATTGATTAGTTTTTGTTTTTGGCACATCCCTGAACTTAGCACCCGAAATGAATATCTTTAGTGGCCCTTCTACATCGATTGTATCAAATTTATGGAATTTTTTCATAAGCTTGATGGAGTCTGGAAATAATTAACAAAATTGTTTTAATAATTTAAAATTGTATATTGGTTGTAGACACGATAATGAAAAATAAAAGATAACAACTCAGTCATTACCAAATATAACTGAACATATCGTTAATGTGTAGAACACCTTTTTTCCTTTTTGTCCTTTATAACTAAATATATTCAGTAATTTATCTTTGAAAAGAAATCTCATTACAGCTCGTACAGTACTGGGTAACGAATCCTTAGCATATCGCTTCAGTTCCAAAGTCTGTAAAATAATTCAATTGCACATTTATAAGTTAGTATTATAGACGCATTACATATATTTTTAGAAGATTGTTAGAAACTGACAAATCTTATCTCTAAATGTGCACCTTTTGTATATTATTTAAGTTAGGTATACAAATTTATAATTTTATCAACCATATTTTAACTTCAAATATAACCTTAATATGTAAGTCTTGTTGTTCAAACATATTTTCAAATTTAACAATAAATCATCAATAATCTATAACAATTTAATCATCCAAACAAATAGTTTCAAAATGTATATTAAAAAAGCCACAATCTTCCTTTAAAAGAAATTATTATAATTATAATTTATAACATATTATTTTTTTGACCAGTTTATTATTAATAAATAATGTCATAATAACAACAAGTGTAACAAAAAGTATCTTAGAAATTTCTGATCGATTCCCAAATGAACTACATACTTATATCAATTAATAGTTCCCAAATAATCAAATTAATTAAATTTGTCAATATTAATTTAAGTATTAAACTTACAACTTTTTTTCTGAATTCCTGATTGGAAAGTTTGGATTCAAACAATGACAAGTCTTCTTCATTTTCTATAGGAAGGATTTGAAATATTTCCTTTTGAAATGTATCCTCATCAGTTAATATCTCACCATAACCAGTTTTTTCAGATGTATTTATTAAACCATCAATTTTGTCAGATAGTGACATAATATCATACTTGATATTACATATAGTACGGTTCATTTTGTACATAAGATCTAAAAAATATCATATTATAGAAATAATTATACAATATATTATATTAAATAGTCCTACAATTACTAAAAACACATATTAATTACTAATATTTTTCTAAAAACATATTATATAATTTTTAGTTTTAAAACTAACGCTCAACTTTTATTATTATTAATTTTATTTAGAAGACTTTAATTTTTGATATTTATAGTACTTAAAATATTTTAATCATTTGCTATACTATATATTGAGAATACCAATAATTTTAATTGAACTCTTGAGACTCAGAACACCATATAATTAAATAACATAAAGTAAATAATATACTAGATAAATTGTTGTCAGTATTATCTTTATGTATACTATCTATAAACATGTTCATATCAAATCTACTACTTGCGAGAATAATAATTTTTATGATATTTAATTATCTATTTAATTTATATCTAAATATATTATATCTAATATATCTATAATATTATATCTACCTAGTAATTTATCTTTTTGAGCAGGTTGATAGTCTGTTGACAAATTCAACGATTGTTGAGAAGGTTGCAGATAATCTGACAAATCGAATAAGTTTTTTTCTTTTCTGTTACTAGTACTCTCCATTTGAAGTGATTGAACAGCTTGAGGTATATTTTCTTCAGTCGTCACTTTAAATGGAGAAGATGATGAAAAAATTACAGTATTTGATGGAAATTCCGAACCTAATAAAAATGTATTTATTTATATCAAAATATAAATATTTTTTTAATATTTTAAACAAGGGATATTTCAATGATTTACCTACTGTTATATGGATTAAATATATCCAATATAACAATTGGGGTAATTATCGCAAATTGATCTTGCACAGACATAATTCAAAAACATAGCATGACATTTTTAATAGTATGTGGATAGGGACTTCAGTTGAATTAATATTTATAAAACTTAATATGTTTTAAATATTAGTTTTATAATTACATGTACTAATATTATTAATAATAGTAAGTATTTTTATTTTTATTTTTTACTACCTTTCTGAATTTTTGGTGACTCTGGTACACTATGTTCTACATAATAACTTAGCTTTCTTTTTACATTTAATGTTCCACTGGGGATATTATCTGATTGTAATGTTGAACCAGTTGGTGTAACTGAAATTTTATTAAATAAATGTTATATAAAATTGTATCATTCTTAATTGGTATAATATTAACTGTAGTATTAATGATTGTCTTATATATAGGAAATTACCATTCACAATGTTCAATTCCATAGATGTATTGGATTCCATTGCTGTATTGATATCTTCTTGCTCAACTTAAAATATAAAAGGAATACATAATATAGTACTTTATTAGACTTTGAATTATTATTTATGATTTTTTAAAAATTACTTATTAAATCATCATCAGAAGCTGGACTCCACATTTCCTCATCATACAATTTTTTCTTTTTTTCAATTTTCCTTTTTTTAATGTTTTTTGTATGGTATAAGTTTTGGGTTGATTCAGATAGTTCAGTAGTAGATAGATCAGAGGTAATTTCAGATATTTTAGCTTTGTTACGAGCTATTGCATAAGTGTCTGGACAAAAACCAATGTACAACTATTATTATAAACATAAATTACATGAAAAAAATGTATGTTTAACTAAATCAGAGGTATCTACTATATTGTAATATCAGATATGTGTATACCTATATAAATATGCAGATAGATACAGTACAAATACTAATACTACAGATTAACCTATCATGTTAAGTACCATATTTTAATAAAAGCATAAAACAATTTGTATCATTATATTCAAATATACATACCATAGCTTTTATTATTCAATTTACGCGCTTCTAAATAATCAAATTCCAATATATTTGGTGATGATCTGCGTGTTATCATTTTTTTAGCATTTTTTCTTGGCCAAGCGCATTTATGGTTTTTATACCAATGCGAAGGCACAGCTTCAACCGAATTATCATCCTTAAAAACAACTACACACCACATTGTATAACGATAAATAGCTAGACAAATCTAAAAACAAAATAAAATAAACAATTGGATGTGCACTTAAGTTAATTTATACTAAACATAATAAATGCATATTTAGGAGCCTATATATAGGGTAATGATTTGTATACAATTAAGACAAACGTAAAAACTTAAACTACTAAAACTTTGTGGGTACCTATATCTCTTAATAAAGGGTGGGGCAGTGAAAATAACGATTTTTGTATCTAAATATATAGGATGATCGCCCTTTTCACTGCCCCACCCTGTACAATACAATGCAAGTCTATTAATTAAACATTATAAACATAAGGCTACCTATAACAATTTTTTTGTAGAATGAATTATTGGTAATGCTATAAAATTGTTATTAAACGGTAAAACTATCATTTTATTTTTGATATTATGAATGGTATACGATACATAATTATCTGATAATTGGTTAACAATATAAATATTTAAACATGTTGATTCAATAGGTTTAATGAATAATGGGCGTTTGTTTTCAAACTGTTTACATATTAAAATAATATCTTCAGTGTTTTTATTTTGAATTATGTTCAAAACTTTTAAAACATTATGATCATGAGTCAAAAGGTAAGAGTCAGCTTCAATATGTGTTTTAATACTCATTGTTTCAAATATTATGGTTCTAAATTGATCTCCAGTCTTGATATACTCTAAAACAGGGCCACATTTGTGCAAACCAGCTAACCGGTATAAAGATTTTTTTAGTTTTATGGTTGATTTTAAGTCACAAATTTCTTTATATCTATTCACAACTTGTTCTAAAGGCTTGTTTGGCTTTCTCAGCATTCTTTTTAATGAGCACATGTAGTTTTCAAATGGAAATGCTGAGCAAGTATCCAACGGTCCAAATCGGTCATAATCTTCATAAATATGTGTCAGACCATGAATGTTATGCGAGATAAGATGACGGCCATAAATTTTTTCAAAATTTTTAACAAAATTATCTAATAGTATACGAGAAACGTTAATATACTCTGCATAATCAGGACTTAATAAAATTATCATTGCCACACTTAAACCAAAAAAATGTTTCCATTGTTCATCTTGTAAAATAGGTTTAGTTACAATTATACCGATATATAGTAAAAAATTTCTAAATTCAGTCGCTTTCCAACGACTCACTTCAAGTAGTGTTCTAGGTTTCCTAGCAAATTCACAAGGCACGTGGGTTTTCAATTGTTCCAATGCTTTAGACATTTCTTCGATTTTCCACGACGGATGTCGGATTCCAATAGGTCCTTTGATCCATAACATTATGAGTTTTCGTACAGTCCCTAGGCACACCAAATGCATGTAGTCTAAAGAAAATTTAGTAACTACATCAAACATTGGCAATGTTGCTAAAAGAGAAGTGTTGCCTACATGATGTTCTTCTTGTGACTGAACTAAATAATTTTGATGAGTCCTTGTTGGCGGACATCTTGTGGATGGCGTATATGGAAAACAAATTCTATTGGCCAAGTATTCTCCTTCAATTTCACATTTTGAGCAGGAATAAAACCCTGAATGTCCTTTTATCTTTAAAATATATGATTTTGCAGGCGCATCGCAACACATAGTTCGAATGGAAAAATTGTACTTTTTACTATCAATATAAAGACCTTGTTCTATTAAAACTTTGGATTCATCAATAAAATCTTTAATAAAATCATTGCTATCCTTTGGTTTTTCTTTTCCACAGTATATTCCAATTGGAAATACACTCTCATTGTTAGGATATATGTAAGCTAGTATTGGCCAAAACTGTTCAGAATTACTTTTAAATAGTGGCAATCCGTCGATTCCCACAACTATTTGAATATTTAAATTATCTTTTGAACATTCAGATATATTTTTTTTAATACCATTGACAATACCAAAATGGTGATATTTACCTGGTTCTACCACACGTAGATTAGGTTTTGCATTATTGGAGAGCATTATAGTTCTAGCATCTTTAGGAATAGTTTCAAAGCAACTATGTTGTCTTAATATTAATAATAATTTGCTTAAAGCATTTTGAGGAATATTATATGTAATGGCCCATTGTGTAATTAATGATATTATAGAAGATATTTCATTGTCATTGTTCGATAAATGTATATCATCATCTTCATCGGTTTCAGATGATAAATACCGAGGGGTAAACCACTATGCTAATCAGTGTACAAAATTTTGTTAATCATGATAATCATGTGATAATCATGATAATCATGTGATAATCATGATAATCATGATAATCATGTGATAATCATGATAATCATGTGATAATCATGATAATCATGTGATAATCATGATAATCATGTGATAATCATGATAATCATATGATAATCTTTGTTAATCACACAGATTTCTATATAAAAATATAATATAGATATATATTACCTATGTGGTTAATCATTATTAAATTTTGATTATCATAAATGTATAGGATAATTTTACTTTCATAGAACCCATGAACTTAATATGTACCATGGATGAATTGCGGAAAATAAATCCCTGACTCTAGCAAAAAAAAATCCTGAGACTACAAGATTACTTATATATTATCAATTAAATGCAACAGAAATCGATGAATCAAACTTTAACTAAAAAAAATGTTAGATTGAAAATAGATTAATTAATCTTAAAGTTATTTACAATAGAATTTCAAAACTATCCAAAGTTCGGCCGTTTGACGGTATATTATAATTTAATATTATACTATATTATAATATAATTAAAAAAATAATACTATAAATAATTTTCGAAAAATTAACAATAAATATTTTATTCATAGTACCACCTATATTTTCTATAATATTTTTGTATACCTACTATCGAGCCAACTATGTTTTGAACTGTATTATTTGGTATACTACCAAAAAGTCCGAGGTAAAAAATGCCTAGGAAAAAAGTCCGTGGTTAAAAAGTCCTAGGTATAAAAAGTCAACGGTGAAAAAGTCCGGTGCATATAATTAGGTAAAAGGAAAAACACCATGTGATAAACAATCAAACTTCCAATTAGTATTAATATAAATTTAATTGTAACTAAATACTACCTAACAAAATTCATTTTTTTTTTTAATATTATTTTTTTTGACGACAGTTAGTTAGTTAAACTGATAAGTCTTAATACTAGTTAAATATTATAATTATTGCATTTTTTTTGTTAAATATATTATATTTAAATTTTGAATGGCAATAGTTTATACTCAATTTAATATATTAGGTATTTCGATTTTTTTTATAAATAGGTAATGATACTAAGAAGGTACATAATTATTAAAATCATTGATTTTTATTTAAAAATATATTATATTTTAAATCAAGATAGTTAATTTTAATTTATTTTATTTAAAATTTATTAATTTTATTTGTATGTAATAATTATTTAGATTTTTTTATATAGGTTATGATACTAAGTACATAATTATAATCATTGCATTTTTTTTTTAATAAATTATTTTAAATATTGTTATGCATAAAATATAATATACCGGACTTTTTTACCGTGATTCAGTAATTTTACCCTCCTAGCCCCACCAGGGAAGTTGTTCAAACGGGGCTTTTTAGATTTGCTGTGGCAATGTAAACACTGTGCAAAATCACAAGGAAATGTAAATTTATGACAAAAAAAATCACGATATTAATTGAAAATTTTGACGATTGAATCGACGAAAAGTTTTTACAAAATCCTTCGTATTGTATGATAAAATTTGTATTTCTTTATCATGTAAAAACACAAAAATGTAAGATGTACGAGACACAAGTCAATGGGAGGGATTCGGACCCCATGGACCCCCCCCCCCCCGTAAATACGCCACTGATGGTTATGGCAATAGTTATATTATACTCTGTTCCAAAAGAGAATAAACTCTTTTGCCGACCGATTTTCGTCGGCACTCCGCATCTCCCACCAACGACTTTAGCAGCAGCAGGCTGCCTCGCGTAACGCCCTGCCCATTTTGCTAATTGTAAGAGATCGTACAACGTCTTCGGAAAACGTCGGCTAGCAAGGTGGGGGAAATCACTGCCGCAGCCATCAGTCGTATGCGCTTAAGTGGTTATTCCGATTTCCTAGGGTTATTCTGTATTCACTTTTGGAAGTTGGAACAGACAACAAAGTATAGATAGTATTAATATGTCTATAATTGCGTTTATCAAGTTTATGTAATCAATGGTTGAACAGTTCCGAGAACAATTTATTGAATGATGTAATATTTTCACTGCGTAATTGCTTATGAAGTTTGTTTTGTGGCAAGTTTTCTTGTGGTTCTGTAATGAATGGTAAGTACCTTATAATATCTTAAAACACCTTTTTTATTTAAAGAACTAATATCATACAATTTGTTTTGGATGTCAATATATTTTTTATTGCTGATATAAAATATATATGAGTATATATTTAATACACAGACTTCTATGCTACTAATATATAGAAATCTGTGATTTAATATAGCCACAAAAAACAAACTTTATCACTTTTGAAAACTTACAACTTTACCTATTACTATAACAAAAATAAAGAAATAGATGTATAGGTATTATACTTAGCCACCCAGGTATCTATTTAAATCTCAATTCAAATATAAAAATATTATAATACCTTTATTTACATTTTAGTAATTTTATATTTACATATTTGATAACATATTAAACCCGGTATAAACTATTTCATATACCTCTAATTCCAACGCTGTAAAATGTACTACCTAGGTACCTACTTATA
The DNA here is from genome assembly GCA_949089665.1 of Macrosiphum euphorbiae. Classification (NCBI taxonomy): domain Eukaryota; kingdom Metazoa; phylum Arthropoda; class Insecta; order Hemiptera; family Aphididae; genus Macrosiphum; species Macrosiphum euphorbiae. The sequence continues at coordinate 28,024,210 of CARXXK010000002.1, forward strand.
TTTTATAGTTAGATATAGATGTTTAAGCGACACCTAGAAACCCATGTAGGTACAATCTCTGTCTAGAATATAGATGTTACAAATTTACTAATATGATTGATAGCTTAAATGCATATATTTATAGTAAATTTGTTGTACCTATATAGAATATCAGATAGAACATATTGCCATGGACGAAGCAGGTACGGTTTTGAAAGATCCATTTGAAGATGCTGAAGAAAATCTTGGATTTAAACTTCAACCAAGTTTAAAAAAATGTTTAATAGCAAATGGATTTGATAGTTCTTATATAATTTCTAAAATAGATGGAACTGATATTAGTAAGACAGAAGAGTTTGCTAGAACAACATTACCTGAATTGATAGATGAGAATGAATATGAGGCTTATTATGGGATTTTTAAAAACAAAATATCAAAGTTCAAATTTCTTGATGGACATAAGAAACAATTAAGTTTGATTATAGAGTTTTACAAAAATCAGTTGGTAAAAACACAAAATACTAAAATTAGACCGAACAGTGATAAACTTTTGGATAAACCTGGTCAAAGGAAAAATAAACAACCACCTGAAAAACAAAAATCAGCAGTTAAAGTTCAAATTTTCAATACTAATTTAACAGAAGAGAAAAAAACTATTGAAAAAAATGTTATTGAATGGACTAAAAAATATGATTCACAAAAGACTGACAATATGTCTGATAGTAATCTAAAATCAGAAACTATTTATAATATAATAAATAACCAAAATATTTCTGTAAAATTATGCGATGAAGAATATGATGAACTCGATCTAGCTGAAAACGCAAGTATTGATGAAAGTAATAACATCATGAGTGATATTGTTTGCTTTTGTGGTGCCCGTACAAAAGTTTTTAAAAAAGTTTTAGCTGGGCGTAAGAATAAAACATGGATGTTAAGTAATTACTATAGGCATCTAGTAAATCACTTTCAAAATTCAAATAAGAGAAAACCTATCAAAAAATTCAACCAACAAAATACTGTTGTAAACTACTTCACAGTAGTAAACAAAGACATAGGAAATAAGGATAATATTGAAGAGAACACAAACAAAAAAGGTATCGAATTTGAATCAATCTTACCTGAAAGTATTTCTGAACTTCAAAATGTTCCTTCTCCCTTTTTAAAACCTGATGTTCCTTCAAAGTGGAAAGACCTCAAATATGGTAGACAAGAAAGAGAAAAGCGTGCTCGAGTACACAGTTTATTGAATGATGGAGAAAATCAACCACTAATAACTAACTATTTTAAAATTGTAGATAAAATTAATAAATACATCAATGAAAATAATATATTTAATGAGTCATTGGAAGATCTCAAGAACAATATGCCGCCTTGGGAAGAAATATCAGTTGAAACTTTTATAAAAAAAACAGATACCAGTACATTACTAAAATCAATTTGTAATTCAGCCTTAAGGAATTCAAATTTTCCTAGTCCCAATGCAAATCGATATGATGAATCCCTAAAAAAGTTTTGTGTATTTTTATATTTTGTTGGGGGAAGACTTTTATATGAAACACTTCAATCGAATTTAACAAACTCGTTGCCATCAATAAGCTCATTGAATAGATTTATTTCAACTAAAAAACAAAATATAGTAGAAGGAGAATATAGATTTAAAGAACTAAAAGAGTTTTTGTTGGAAAGAAATCTACCTCTCTGTGTTTGGGTTAGCGAAGATGGTACCAGAGTTATGGGGAAGATACAATATGACCAAATTTCTGATAAAGTTATCGGTTTTGTGTTGCCTTTTGAAAATGGCATGGCAAATGTTAATGCATACTCAGCCACTTCAGCTAATACAATTGGACAATATTTTCAAAATAATGAAAAAGCAAATTATGCGTATGTAATAATGGCGAAGCCTCTACATGAAAATGCTCCAACATTCTGCTTGAGTATTTTTGGTACAAATAACAGATTCAACCATAAAGATGTGATAAACCGATGGAATACTATGGAAAAAATGGCTGGAGATTTTGGTATCAAAATTTTAGGATATTCTTCGGATGGTGATACTAGACTTTTAAAAGCTATGCAAATTAACACTTACCAACAGCAAAGCACACAATTCTATATTCAAGACACAGTTCACATTGGTACTAAACTTAGAACAAGATTATTAAAACCTAACATAGTTTTACCAATTGGTAACTTTACAATATCTGTTTCTCACTTAA